>CM030043.1:13679773-14046512 GCA_017639485.1 Pluvialis apricaria
TGTTAACTAACCAGGTAGCTTGCTCTAAATGCTTGTCCAATTTTTAAAGGTTCCACCACCTATTGTTTTTAGGGTGGTTTTTAACAGTCCATTATATCGCTCAATCTTCCCAGAAGCTGGTGCATGATAGGGGATATGATATAGCCATTCAATGCCATGTTCTTTTGCCCAATTACTTGTAAGATTGTTTTTAAAATGAGTCCCATTGTCTGACTCAATTATTTCTGGCATGCCATGTCGCCACAAGACTTGCTTTTCAAGGCCCAGGATGGTATTCCGGCAGTGGCATGGGGTACGGCATAGGCTTCCAACCATCCGGTGCTTGCTTCCACCATTGTAAGCACATAGCGCTTACTCTGGCGAGTTTGAGGGAGTGTGATGTAGTCAATTTGCCAAGCCTCCCCGTACTTATATTTCAGCCATCGTCCTCCATACCACAAAGGTTTTAACCGTTTAGCTTGCTTGATTTCGGCGCATGTTTCACAGTTGTGGATAACCTGCGCAATAGCGTCTATGGTTAAATCCACCCCTCGGTCACGGGCCCATTTGTATGTTGCATCCCTTCCTTGATGACCTGAAGTGTCATGGGCCCACGGAGCTAAGGATAGTTCACCTTTACGTTCCCAGTCCAAGTCTGTCTGGAAAATTTTAGCAGCCATCCACTTGCTGATTGTTTCGATGTTCCTCGGTGGCGCCGACTCATGGGTACGTGGCATCTACATGACGTACCTTTACGACTAGTTCCCTAGCCGGGCAGCAATGTCTTGCCACAATTCAGCAGCCCAGATGGGTTTACCTCTGCGCTGCAGTTGCTCTGCTGCCACTGCTTTAACCACCCCCACAGAGCATTTGCCACCATCCATGAGTCAGTATAGAGTATTGGCCACTTTTCTCGTTCAGCAACATCTAGCGCCAGCTGGATGCTTTTACCTCTGCAAACTGACTCGATTCACCTTCTCCTTCAGCAGCTTCTGAGACTCATCGTGTAGGAATCCACACAGCAGCTTTCCACCTTCGATGCTTTCCTATATAGACAAAATCCATCAGTAAACAGAGCATACTGTTTCTCATTATCTGGGAGTTCATTATATGGTGGGGCTTCCTCAGCACGTGTAACACCTCCTCTGGTGGCATTCCAAAGTCTTTGCCTTCGGGCCAATTTGTGATCACTTCTACGATTCCTGGACGATTTGGGTTTCCTATTCGAGTTCGCTGTGTGATTAAGGCAACCCACTTACTCCAGGTAGCATCGGTGGCATGATGAGTAGAAGGAACTTTACCCCTTGAACATCCAGCCCAGTACTGGTAATGGGGCGCCAGGAGGAGCTGTGCCTCAGTACCAATTACTTCTGAAGCAGCTCAACTCCTCCTTCATATGCTGCCAAGATTTCTTTCTCAGTGGGAGTATAATTGGCCTTGGAGCCTTTATACCCTCGACTCCAGAATCCCAGGGTCGACCTCGAGTCTCCCCTGGTGCTTTCTGCCAAAGGCTCAGGTAGGCCCATTGTCCCCGCTGCGGTGTAGAGCACATTTTAATGTCCTGTCCGGTTCGGACTGGTCCAAGGGCTACTGCATGCACAGTCTCTTGTTTAATTTGCTCAAAGACTTGTCGTTGCTCAGGGCCCACATAAACTCATTTTTCTTTCGGTCACTTCATAGAGAGGTTTCACAATCTGACTATAACCTGGAACGTGCATTCTCCAGAAACCCACAACACCTAAAAAGGCTTGTGTTTCCTTTTTGTTAGTAGGTGGGGACATAGATGTTATTTGTTAATCACGTCCATTGGGATTTGGCGACGTCCATCTTGCCACTTAATTCCCAAAAACTGATCTCTTATGCAGTTCCCCTTGACCTTACCTCTTTTTTATAGCAAAACCTGTTTTCCAGAAGAATCTTGATTATTTTCCTACCACCTTTCCTTGAAAACTTCTTCATGCTGTGTTACCCCACACAATGATGTCATCGTTGTATTGTAGGTGTTCTGGAGCTCCACCCTTCTCCAGTGCGGTCTGGATCAGTCCATGGCAAACAGTGGGGCTGTGTTTCCCACCCCTGGGGCAGTTGGTTCCAGGTGTACTGGACACCCCTCCAGGTGAAAGCAAACTGTGGCCTGCACTCTGCTGCTAAAGGAAGAGAAGAAAAAGGCATTAGCAATGTCAATTGTAGCATACCATTTGGCTGCCTTTGACTCCAGCTCATACTGAAGTACTAGCATGTCTGGCACAGCAGCACTCGGTGGTGGTGTGACTTCATTCAGGCTAACGGTAGTCTACTGTTAGTCTCCAGTCCCCCGTCAGACTTTCGCACTGGCCATATAGGGCTGTTAACGGGTGAGCGAGTTTTGCTGCTCACATCCTTGGCTCTCTAGCCCTCGGAATCAGGGTTATGGATGGGAATCAAGGAGTCCTCGGTTGGCCCAAACTGTCGTCGATGCACCGTGGCAGTAGCAATTGGCACTTGCTGATCTTTAAACCTCAGCAGTCCCCACAACAGAAGGGTCATCTGAAAGACCCGGGGTAAGATTGACCAGCTGTGTAACATCCTCAGTCTCTACAGCTGCTATACCAAAAGCCCCACCGATACCCTTTTGGGTCTTTAAAATACCCTCTCCTGAGATAGTCTATGCCAAGGATGCAACGGAGCATCTGGGCCAGTCACAATGGGTGTTTCTCCCCATTTATTCCCCAGTTAGGCTTCACTTTGGCCTGCAATACAGTCAGTTCTTGAGATCCGCCTGTCACTCCAGAAATAGTGAACAGTTTCTGCCCCTTTATGATTCGATAGGCAATAAGGGTACACTGTGCACCAGTGTCCACCAGGGCTTTATATTTTTGTGGCTCCTAATGTGCCAGGCCATCGAAACCACACAGTCCAATAAATTCGGTTGTCCCTCTCCTCCTCCTGGCTGGAGGCAGGGCACCTCTAACGTCGACCAAGTACCTATTCCTACCTGGACCGTAGGATCGCCTACTGTAGGTCGGAGCAGCATTCCTCCTGTAAGAATTCTCTTCTTCTATCTGCTTTACTTGCAACTCAAGCACCCCGTGCCTGATAGGGCTGAGATAGGTTCTCCATCCCACTCCTCATGTCCTCTCCATAGTTGCAGAGGCATAGACACAGAAACCTCGGCGTGGGTTCGATTTGTCTTGAGTCGGAGAGTGTTTTTTTTCTCTTGAGTAGGAGGGCGTGTTTTCTTAGTGCTGCAACATGGGTCTGTGCAGGGGAAGAATGGGATTTTTCCTCTACCTTGGATAATGTATCAAGCAGTTTTATCAGTGTGCTCAACTACTTTCTTGGTCATTTGCTCCATTGTCTCATGTGGAGACATTCCTAAATGAAAAAGGGCATAACTTAATTCCGTTGAGCAAACCCAGGGTTTGAACTAAGCACCCAGAATGAGGAAGAAAAAATCCAAGTAAACAAGAAACGCGACATCACCAAAACCCGGGAGAAGAGTGAAACAGAGGCGCGTGGACAGAGGGACCTTAGCCAATCGAGTTGAGGGGCGTTGTGCATGAACAAGGGAGCTGGACCAATCATAACATTGTTGACTATGCATGCTTTTGCTGTGAGCCTATATATACTCTGTGAAAATATTCAATAAACGAGAACAATCATACTCACATTGAGACCTTGTCGTTACTCCGGATCCGATCCCACTCCGACAGTCTCGGTCATTTTCTCAGTGGCCATAGTCAGCTTTTCCACGGCTGCCATAGAGAAGGGACGAGAGAGACTGTCTTCATACTGTCGTACCTTGTTAACCACTTCACTTACACTTGGTGTGTTGGTATCGGATCCTCCCCAGACCATTGTTGACAATGTGTGGGAATATGTTGGTGGTGCACTTTGTACAAACATTTTTAGCATAGATCATTTGCATGGCATCTTATCAGGATCTACAGTCACTTGCCTGTCACTATAAATCGCCTCTCGCACAGCCAATTCTCTCAGGTACTTAATACCTTTTTCCATGTTGGTCCATTTACTTGGACGGCATTCGATATCATCCTTTAAGGGATACCTGTGCTTTATGGCTGACATCAGTCGCCTCCAGAGACCGAGAGTGCTTGTCTTTCTCCCAATCCCTTCATCGATACCTCCATCTTTGGCCAGGTTTCCCAACTGCTTAGCTTCTCTGCCATCTACGTCTATGGTATCAGCCCCACTATCCCAGCATCGGAGCAACCAGGAGATGAGTGTTTCACCTTCATGACGACTGAAGTCCTTCCTAATATTTCTCAAATCCTTCATAGAGAAGGATTTAACAACTACCTCTACATCTGAGTCTTCCTGTGATGAGGGTGCCTGAGAAGGACTCTCTCCTTTATCTGTTTTAAAAGGCCTCTTTCCATGGTCTGGTTTAGAAGGACCCTCTCCTGGGTCTCTGTCAGAACTCTCTCCCAAGCTATCTGGCTCGTGCTGGTCCTTGTCGCGAGCGACAGGGGAATGAGCTGACTTCTTTTTGTGCTTCCTGGTGACTGGGGCAACTCGTACCGGTTCTGATGGAGTTTGAGTAGCAGCGGTACTCGCTGTCGTGGCTGGAGTCGCTTGTGCCGGGACGGGCGGCGGAGGCGCCGGTGTTGTTGCGGTGGGGGGGCGGCTGGCGGTGCTGGTGCCGCTGCAGGTCGCGGGGGCGGCTCGTGCCGGGCCGGGCGGCGCAGTGGGCGGTGCTGCTGCAGTGGTGGGGGCGGCTGACGGCGGCGGTGCCGCTGCAGGCGGCGGCGGCGGTGCCTGTGCCGGGAGGGGCGGGGCCGTGGCTCGCGCCGCTGCACGTCGCAGAGCGGCTGCTGCGGTCTGAGTGGCGGCAGCGCACGTTACCCTATAGCCACCCCTGCACTGATATTTCACAAGAAACCACCCCTGCAACACATGCAGGAAAACCGACAACAAAATCACGATCTTAAGGAGGTAACAATCCTTATCGTCACAGCCCAGAAGGTTTCCAAGCCCCGGCTCTGATGGTGTCACATTAATATAACTATCCAAGGGCGAAGTAAACTTTCCCAAGATAGAACCAAAAGTGTAATTAGTAACAGAATCCATCACGCGATGCCCGAGATATGGAGGCAGAGCCGTTACCCAACTAATCATGTTATAGACCTGAATTATGAACCACACCAAAACAGCACATTTAAACCTTCGCATAAAAACACAAAGAGTAAATAAACTTTGCAATCCATTTGGCAGGTTAAACAGAGTTGACTCAATCAAGTGCAAACAAAGCTCTTTAAAGGCACAATACAACATTTCGTTTAAGAACGACATGCTGTAAGGTGTCTGCTCTAATCTCAGAACAAGATGGAATTCAAACTATTCAGGCAATTTATCACAGCTCTGGTCGAGCACTGCCTCGAGCCCCCACGTTGGGCGCCAATTAATCTGTCGTGGTTTAGGCCAAATTGGCCACTGGGGACATAGGGGACCCCAGATGGGACTGACAGATGCTCCCCTCTACCCCTCTTCAAAGAGAGAGGTAGAGGAGGGAAAAGAGACTTACGAGTTTAGAAGGAACTAAACTACTTTAATGGAATATTAATAATAAAAATAAAAGGAAATAATGAGAAATATACAAAACCGTATCAAGCTCCAAGGATGACAATCACGACACCGGCTGGCACTGGGGCAGTCCCAGGCTGGGCTCAGTGACGGACGGGAACTGGATTCTGGATCTGGATTCAGGATCGGGTCCAAAGGCAGATGAACAGACAGAGTCCTCCTCAGACGTCGGCCACTGAAGGAAGAAGGGGCCTGACCCTTTGATCCCTCAGCTTCTATAGTGAGCATGAGGCAGATGGGATGGAATACCCTGTTGGTCAGTTTTGGGTCACCTGTCCTGTCTGCTCCTCCCCACAGGTGGGACCCCAGTATGCTTTTCCGCTTCCGACCCTCCAACGTGGCAAATAACAAAGTTGGTTGGCCTTGGGTGTTACAGCAATAAGTATAAGCAAGAGCCTCCCTGCATACCATGTCTGGGTATCAGCTATAAACATAGGTCTTATCACTCTGAGAGAGCGAACATTGTCTGTACAATATGCTGTTAATTTCAGTAGTTAGAAGAGGCCCAGCTAAGAAGCAAAGTTACTGAACAAAATTGGTCCTTTTTTACCTCAAACCAGGACATCACCGGTTTTGGCAGCTTTCTTCAAAATAACAAGAATGTAGACTCCTCAAAGTGAAGAATGCAACTAAAACAAGACATAAGGGGCAAGCTGCTGACTTAATCCTACTCTAGAAGCTGTTAGTACAGCCCACAACAAGGCTGGGGTCACATTTGCAGAAGGCAAAGCAGAAACTGCCATCAGACTTAAAAGCTCTTCTATCTTAGGAAAAGACAAGTCACATTTCTGGGACGAATTCACTTGCTTGTGCTAAACTGCTACTGTGGATACAGGAGCTGCCAATTACATTTGATTTTCTTATTAGAAAAGGACTACAGCAGGCATGTTTGAATTGTTGCTCACAGCACTAGTTTCCCTCTTCAACTGAGTAACATACTGTCCTTATATTATAAACTCTTCCTTTTAACAACTATTCAACAAGAATCAAGTCATGTACGGGTAACAGCTGTGAGTGACCATTTGCTTATAAGGGAAAAAGTCTTTTTTCCCCCTTTTGGCAAACAGATTGCAGCTTACAGTGCTTGTTCCCATTATCATTTGTTGTTGAACTACATTTCAGAAGCATTCAGTGCTCTAAACAAAGCATGATGCTCTTATATAACATTTTCTCAGAAATACCTTTTTTCTGTTTAGGAAATGGGAAAATTGTTAGCTCTGAGAATTCCATGGGTTGCTACCAGATAATCAAACATTCCCTCCGTAATTCCTAAATAGTCTCTACTGACTTTACAAAGAGTTTCTGGTAACTTGAAAACTCTGGATTGAGCTTGATTCCTTTGCAGAATTATTGATGATAAGAACTCTTTTTCTGAGATGACGCCCAGAGCAAGCTGTTCCATCATCTTTCCAGGGATGGAGGTGAGGCTGACTGGCCTGTAGTTTCCCGGGTCATCCTTCTTGCCCTTTTTGAAGACTGGAGTGACAGTGGCTTTCCTCCAGTCCTCAGGCACCTCACCTGTTCTCCAGGACCTTTCAAAGATGATGGAGAGCGGCCCAGCAATGACTTCTGCCAGCTCCCTCAGCACTCGCGGGTGCATCCCATCAGGCCCCATGGACTTGTGGGTATCCAGTTTAATTAATTGTTCTCTAACTTGTTCCTCTTCAACCAAGGGAAAGTTTTCCTTCCTCCAGACTTTCTCTGTTACTTGCAAAGTCTGGGAAGATGGCGTCATCTCCAAGCATCTGGAGGAAAAGAAGGTTATCAGGAGTAGTCAACATGGATTCACCAAGGGGAAGTCATGTCTGACTCATCTGATAGCCTTCTACAATGGCGTGACTGGATGGGTGGATGAGGGGAGGGCAGTGGATGTTGTCTACCTTGACTTCAGCAAGGCTTTCGACACTGTCTCCCACATCATCCTCACAGGCAAGCTTAGGAAGTGTGGGTTAGATGAATGGACAGTGGGGTGGATTGAACAGTGGTTGACAGATAGAGTTCAGAGGGTTGTGGTTAGTGGTGCAGAGTCCAGTTGGAGGCCAGTAACTAGTGGTGTCCCTCAGGGCTCAGTACTGGGTCCAGTCCTGTTCAATATATTCATCAGTGACCTGGATGAAGGGATAGAGCGTACCATCAGCAAGTTTGCTGATGACACAAAACTGGGAGGGGTGGCTGACACGCCGGAAGGCTGGGCCGCCATACAGCGTGACCTGGACAGGCTGGAGAGTTGGGCAGAGAAAAACCTTATGAAATTCAACAAGGGCAAGTGTAGGGTACTGCATCTGGGGAGGAATAACCCCATGCATCAGTATAGGTTGGGGGCTGACCTCCTGGAGGGCAGCTGTGTGGAAAGGGACCTGGGAGTCCTGGTGGACAACAGGATGACCATGAGCCAGCAATGTGCCCTGGTGGCCAAGAAGGCCAATGGCATCCTGGGGTGCATCAAGAAGAGTGTGGCCAGCAGGTCGAGGGAGGTCATCCTCCCCCTCTACTCTGCCCTGGTGAGACCCCATCTGGAGTACTGTGTCCAGTTCTGGGCTCCCCGGTTCAAGAAGGACAGGGAACTGCTGGAGAGGGTCCAGCAAAGGGCTACTAAGATGATTTGGGGACTGGAACATCTTCCTTATGAGGAAAGGCTCAGGGACTTGGGTCTTTTTAGTCTAGAAAAAAGAAGACTCAGGGGGGATCTTATCAATACTTATAAGTACTTAAGGGGAGGGTGCCAGGTAGATGAGAAGAGTCTTTTTTCAGTTGTGCCCAGTGATAGGACTAGAGGTAATGGGCACAAACTTGAGCACAGGAAGTTCCATCTTAACATGAGGAGGAACTTCTTTACTTTGAGGGTGGCAGAGCACTGGAACAGGCTGCCCAGAGAGGTTGTGGAGTCTCCCACCCTCGAGACATTCAAAACCCGACTGGACACTGTCCTGCGCAACCTGCTGTAGGTGTCCCTGCCGTGGCAGGGGGGTTGGACTTAGATGATCTCCAGAGGTCCCTTCCAACCCTGACGATTCTGTGATTCATTCGTGTAGGCTGGGAATAGGCACAACTCTGGTAATTATTTCCGGAAACTAATTATCATAAATCTCCTCCTTTTGCCGCATGCGCATTGCCATCTGGTGGTCATGGGCCGGGGTCTTCTGGAGGAAGGCTCATAGTTTTTTCTCACAGTGTACTTTTAACCTTTGGCTCAAAAATGCTGATCTGGCTGAGCTCCGAGCCCGAGACCCAGTTCCCACCAGATGATTACTCCTCTCAGACAGTAAGGCCTTGAACAGCCGTTCCCATTATCTTCATGGCTCCGGATGGTTCCACTCCTCTGCTCCCTCTAAGGTCGGGCTGCCCTAGTGTCATCATTCAGGAGCCTCTTATCTATACAATTCTCACTTGTGACAGGGTTTCAGTATCTTGCTAAGCTATTTGCTAGGTTGCAATGTCTAACGGGGTGTTACTTCCCATATCGGAGGGGATGAAGTGCTCCAGGCTGAGGAGCTGAGTTTTTATTTCTCATTATCCTACTCTGATTTGGTAATAAATTAATTTTGCCCAAGTCAAGTCTGTTTTGCCCATGACGGTAATTGCTGAGTGATCTCTCCCTGTCCTTATCTCAACCCACAAGCCTTTCATTATATTTTCTCTCCCCTGTCCAGCCTAGGAGGGGAAGTGATAGAGCAGCTTTGGCAGGCACCTGTCATCCAGCCAGGGTCAACCCACTACAACCACCATATCATTTGTCCTTAATTGTCCATAATTTAAGCGCATTTGAAAGTTTAATCCAAATGCAGTAAGTGAACAGAGATCTAAACTATTTAATAATAGTTGTAGGAGACCAAAGGCTAGACAGACCCAAATTAATGGTCTTATTCAGAATAAAGACAGTAGTATGAGCTCATGACCTGGTCTGCACAGACTGCTGACAACCAAAGTAGCTCCAGCAGGTACCATCCTTTAGCCCACCAGTGGCGGGTGACAGAGCACTACAAGGAGACAGTCACAGGGTACATATAAGACAGGACAGGGTCACTGAGCTTGGTAGAGATGAAGACACAAGACACTGGGTACACATATCAACTCTTAGAGATGCCCGTTTCCTTAGTATACCTTCATTAATGAAATAGCTACTGGTTTTGTACTAAATGTTTCTTAAAGACCAAATAAAAAGGCAAGACAGATGGATGTGAGAGATTTATCTGTTTAGCTAGAGGAGTTATTAGAAAAAAAACCTGAAGGATGAAGCAAGGAAGCAATACAAGGATACAGAAGGAAATGAGAATGAGTCCTCTCAGTCTCAGAGGGGATTTTCACAACATAGTGCTTTCCTCAGCAATGCACTTCCCTAACTATAGACTCATTGTGAGAAAAAAAAAAAAAAATTGTAGCTTGCTGAACATTACTAGAATTACTCTGAGAATAAAACCCAAACACGCTTACTACACAAACACAAAAATTTGTAATAGATGAATGAAGGGAGGTTAAGCTCGTACCCCCTCCTCTCCTAGCCTATCGTAGCGAGCGACGCTGCTCACCAGCTCACAGAGACGGATTCATGGGCCTCGGGAGGCGGCAGGATGGGCACAACCGCCCGGCTTCAGCCGAGCGCGGGGAGAGCGGCCACACCCTCGGCCCACAGCACCGCCCCGCGCACCAAGACGAGGAGAAGCCTCGGGCCCACTCCGGACGCCCCTTCCCCGCGCACACAGCCCGGCGGGCCCCTCCAGAACCTGGGCATCGCCTTCGTAACTCCTCAAACCTCCCCGCGCCCAGACACATCCCGACAGCCCGGCTCCACCGCGACCCCTACGGTAGCGCCTGGGGAGGCCGGGGACCGCCGCCCCCTCCCACCGCCCGCCAGCTGCTTGAGGTCCTCCTCAGAGAGTCCGGCGTAGCGATATGGCTGCTGCTCGAACTCGTACCGCGTCGTCTTCACCGCCGCCGCCGCCACCTACGCCGGCCGGAATCCGCCGTCCACCGCTCCAAGCCTACCGCAGCCCCGTCGCAGCGGCGCGCATGGCCCGGCCCCCGTCGCTCCCCGCCCTTCCGCCGCACAGCGGGTGGCGAGGCTCAGGCCGCGGGAAGCGAGGAGGCGCCGGCGAGCGCCACCGAGCAGCGGCAGCACCAGCAGGGCGCAGGAAGCCCCCACCTCCCGCTGGCAGAGCAGCGGAGAAACAGTGGGCGACCACCCGGCTGACAAAACAGAAGTAGCCATAGAGGAAACCCCAGAAGGAGAACATCACCTGGGCTCAGCTCTGCCCCCAGGGCAAAAGGCAAGAGCCTGCAGCCAGCACACAGCAACAACTACGCCCGCTCTAAAAACAGCCTCTACGTCTGAGAGCAGCATTTGGCACACATAGCGCGGTCGCTCCGCAGCACACCACGCCTCCGCAGGCACCGCCTTCACCAATGCCGAAGAGCGCCGCAATACACCCACCCTTCGCGGGGGGCGGGGCAGGAGCTGCGGGAAGCGCTCCCAAGCCGGACCCGGCGTATGCGCTTTCCCTACCAACCGAGCCAGCCCGAGGAAGGGAAGGCGGGGAGTACGTCTGGCGAGTGCCTGCCTTCTAGTGCTTTGGGAGCACGGACTGCGCATGCGACTGATGCATAGTAAGGCTAAACGCATAGCTATATGCTGATGCATCAGCAAGGCTTTTGACATTGTCTCCCATAACATCCTCATTAGGAAGCTGAGGAAGTGTGGGCTAGATGAGGAGACAGCGAGGTGGATTGAGAGCTGGCTGGGTGATAGAACTCAGAGGGTTGTGATTAATGGAGCAGTGTTGGAGTTGGAGGCCTGTAACCAGTGGTGTCCCCCAGGGGTCATTACTGGGTCCAATCTTGGTCAATATATTCATCAATGACCTGGATGAGGGGACAGAGTGTATCCTCAGCAAGTTTGCTGATGATACCAAACTGGGAGGGGTGGCTGACACTCCAGAGGGCCGCGCTGCCATCCAGTGTGACCTGGACAGGCTGGAGAGCTGGGCAGAGAAGAACCTAATGAGGTTCAACAAGAGCAAGTGTAGGGTCCTGCACCTGGGGAGGAAGAATGCTAGGCACCAGTATAGGTTAGGGGTGGACCTGCTGGGAAGTAGTTCTGAGGAGAAGGATCTGGGGGTCCTGGTAGATAGTAAATTATCCATGAGCCAGCAATGTGCCCTTGTCGCCAGGAAGGCCAATGGCATCCTGGGCTGCATAGGGAAGAGTGTGGCCAGTAGGTCGAGGGAGGTCATTCTCCCCCTCTTCTCTGCACTGGTGAGGCCACAACTGGAATGCTGTGTCCAGTTCTGGGCTCCCCAGTTCAAGAGAGACAGGGAACTACTGCAGAGAGTCCAGCGTAGGGCAACTAAGATGACTGAGGGATTGGAGCATCTCCCTTATGAGGAAAGGCTGAGAGAGCTGGGACTCTTTAGCCTGGAGAAGAGAAGGCTGAGGGGTGACCTTATTTTGGCATACAAGTATCTAAAGGGTGGGTTGAAGGAGGATGGGGCCAGACTCTTTTCAGTGGTTCCCAGTGACAGGACGAGGGGCAATGGGCATAAGTTGGAACATAGGAAGTTCCATTCTAACACAAGGAAAAACTTCTTTACAGTTTGGGTGACAGAGCACTGGAACAGGCTGCCCAGGGAGGTTGTGGAGTCCCCTTCTCTGGAGGTTTTCAAGACCCGCCTGGATGCAGTCCTGAGTAATGTGCTCTAGGCAATCCTGCTTTGGCAGGGGAGTTGGACTAGATGATCTCTAGAGGTCCCTTCCAACTCTGAAAATTCTGTGATTTTATTGAATGTGACATTCATGCTATGAAATAATCCTGTTGGCCAGCTTGGATCAAGTGCCCAGGTCTCGATCCTCCTCATCCCTGCACCTGGCGAGCTCGAAAACACTGAGACCTTGAAACCCACATACCATAGCTGGCTATAAAGTAAATATTTTCACAAATTCAGACACTAGAGTATTTTAAAAGTGCAGTTTTCCCAAGCATTAGAAGAGAAATTAGTCCTGTGTTGCTCAAATCAGGACAAATACTTAGCAGAGAAATGAATTAGCAATGAAAAAAATGGAAGAAGAGATTTGCTTGGTTTGGTCAGCCTAGAAGTTTGCTTACTAATCTAAATTCATCTCCTCAGCTCACTTTGTAGTCAGTGGGAAAAGATAAATACTTCCCAGAGAGTTATTGATCCCATCCACTCTCAAAATCTGTTTAAAGATGAATTGTTCTGTTTCTCTCCAATTAGATTTACAGAGCAATTTGTTGGTGAAAATATCCAAGTTGTAACTGGTAAAATATGATCTGATAAAAAATTCAGGTACAGTAACTTATTCTTTATGGACTTTATGAAATTAATATCTCTACTTGAAAGAAAACCAATTCAATTAAGAATTTAAAAAATATTGGAATAGATAATAGAATTATAGAATCATAGAACAAATCACTACATGCCCTTATAAAAAGTCCCTTTCCAGCTTTCTTGTAGGCGCCCTTCAGATACTGGAAGGCCACTATAAGGTCTCCCTGGAGTCTTCTCCAGGCTGAACAACCCCAACTCTTTCAACCTGTCTTCATAGGAGAGGTGCTCCAGCCCACGGATCATCCTCGTGGCCCTTCTCTGGACCTGCTTCGACAGGTCCATGTCCTTCTTATGTTGAGGACTCCACAGCTGGATGCAATATTACAGGTGGGCTCTCACAAGAGCAGAGTAGAGGGGCAGAATCACCTCCCTTGACCTGCTGGCCACCCTTCTTCTGATGCAGCCCAGGATACGGTTGGCCTTCTGGGCTGTGAGCACACATTGCTGGCACATATTGAGTTTCTCATCTACCAACACCCCCAAGTCCTTCTCCTCAGGGATGCTCTCAATCCATTCTCCTCCCAGCCTGTATTTGTGCATGGAATTGCCCTGACCCATGTGCAGGACCTTGCACTTGGCCTTGATGAACTGCATGAGGTTTGCACAGGCCCACCTCTCCAGCCTGTCCAGGTCCCTCTGGATGGCACGCCCTCCCCTCCAGCATGTCGACCACTCCATGCAGCTTGATGTCATCAGCAAACTTGCTGAGGGTGCACTCCATCCCAACATCCATGTCACCAACAAAGATGTTAAACAACAAAGATGTCTATACTGAATCTGTAAAATGGTAGAAATACCTCTACTACCTTATATAGTGTCTTTATACGGTGTTAACATCCCGTGGATGTTATACTGAATAATTTTGTGTAAAAAATTCTTACAAAAATGTCTTGCAAACATATAGAATCCCTTTAATGTTCATTAAGACTTCACTTCTGTATATCATCTTTGCTTTCTTCTTCAGTCTCTAGCACTAAAGATAATGTTGATTTATTTTTTCATGTCCTTTACAGTGTCATGAAATATATAGCATAATCGAGGGAACTGTATTAGTTCAGTTTAACAAGAAGGAAATTGCCTATATTAAGAAAAGGAAGAATTATCATTGCTTTTTCTGAGACAAAACATAGAACTGAATGAAATAAAATGCAGGCATACTTTCTAATTGTATTTCTTGTAATGAAAGAGTCACTGAGAACTTACGCTTCTTAACATTTATAGTAGTCTTAAGGAGAGGTAATCTCTGAAACTGTTACAACAATAAAAATAAGATGACTTATTGACACATCCTTCAATGGAAATGAAAGCATGAAAATGAGAGATGCTCTTAAGTATGTAGAATCTGATCTTTTGCATTCCTATGTTCCAACTTATGCCCATTGCCCCTCGTCCTGTCACTGGGAACCACTGAAAAGAGTCTGGCCCCATCCTCCTTCAACCCACCCTTTAGATACTTGTATGCCAAAATAAGGTCACCCCTCAGCCTTCTCTTCTCCAGGCTAAAGAGTCCCAGCTCTCTCAGCCTTTCCTCATAAGGGAGATGCTCCAATCCCTCAGTCATCTTAGTTGCCCTACGCTGGACTCTCTGCAGTAGTTCCCTGTCTCTCTTGAACTGGGGAGCCCAGAACTGGACACAGCATTCCAGTTGTGGCCTCACCAGTGCAGAGAAGAGGGGGAGAATGACCTCCCTCGACCTACTGGCCACACTCTTCCCTATGCAGCCCAGGATGCCATTGGCCTTCCTGGCGACAAGGGCACATTGCTGGCTCATGGATAATTTACTATCTACCAGGACCCCCAGATCCTTCTCCTCAGAACTACTTCCCAGCAGGTCCACCCCTAACCTATACTGGTGCCTAGCATTCTTCCTCCCCAGGTGCAGGACCCTACACTTGCTCTTGTTGAACCTCATTAGGTTCTTCTCTGCCCAGCTCTCCAGCCTGTCCAGGTCACACTGGATGGCAGCGCGGCCCTCTGGAGTGTCAGCCACCCCTCCCAGTTTGGTATCATCAGCAAACTTGCTGAGGATACACTCTGTCCCCTCATCCAGGTCATTGATGAATATATTGACCAAGATTGGACCCAGTAATGACCCCTGGGGGACACCACTGGTTACAGGCCTCCAACTCCAACACTGCTCCATTAATCACAACCCTCTGAGTTCTATCACCCAGCCAGCTCTCAATCCACCTCGCTGTCTCCTCATCTAGCCCACACTTCCTCAGCTTCCTAATGAGGATGTTATGGGAGACAATGTCAAAAGCCTTGCTGATGCATCAGCATATAGCTATGCGTTTAGCCTTACTATGCATCAGTCGCATGCGCAGTCCGTGCTCCCAAAGCACTAGAAGGCAGGCACTCGCCAGACGTACTCCCCGCCTTCCCTTCCTCGGGCTGGCTCGGTTGGTAGGGAAAGCGCATACGCCGGGTCCGGCTTGGGAGCGCTTCCCGCAGCTCCTGCCCCGCCCCCGCGAAGGGTGGGTGTATTGCGGCGCTCTTCGGCATTGGTGAAGGCGGTGCCTGCGGAGGCGTGGTGTGCTGCGGAGCGACCGCGCTATGTGTGCCAAATGCTGCTCTCAGACGTAGAGGCTGTTTTAGAGCGGGCGTAGTTGTTGCTGTGTGCTGGCTGCAGGCTCTTGCCTTTTGCCCTGGGGGCAGAGCTGAGCCCAGGTGATGTTCTCCTTCTGGGGTTTCCTCTATGGCTACTTCTGTTTTGTCAGCCGGGTGGTCGCCCACTGTTCTCCGCTGCTCTGCCAGCGGGAGGTGGGGGCTTCCTGCGCCCTGCTGGTGCTGCCGCTGCTCGGTGGCGCTCGCCGGCGCCTCCTCGCTTCCCGCGGCCTGAGCCTCGCCACCCGCTGTGCGGCGGAAGGGCGGGGAGCGACGGGGGCCGGGCCATGCGCGCCGCTGCGACGGGGCTGCGGTAGGCTTGGAGCGGTGGACGGCGGATTCCGGCCGGCGTAGGTGGCGGCGGCGGCGGTGAAGACGACGCGGTACGAGTTCGAGCAGCAGCCATATCGCTACGCCGGACTCTCTGAGGAGGACCTCAAGCAGCTGGCGGGCGGTGGGAGGGGGCGGCGGTCCCGGCCTCCCCAGGCGCTACCGTAGGGGTCGCGGTGGAGCCGGGCTGTCGGGATGTGTCTGGGCGCGGGGAGGTTTGAGGAGTTACGAAGGCGATGCCCAGGTTCTGGAGGGGCCCGCCGGGCTGTGTGCGCGGGGAAGGGGCGTCCGGAGTGGGCCCGAGGCTTCTCCTCGTCTTGGTGCGCGGGGCGGTGCTGTGGGCCGAGGGTGTGGCCGCTCTCCCCGCGCTCGGCTGAAGCCGGGCGGTTGTGCCCATCCTGCCGCCTCCCGAGGCCCATGAATCCGTCTCTGTGAGCTGGTGAGCAGCGTCGCTCGCTACGATAGGCTAGGAGAGGAGGGGGTACGAGCTTAACCTCCCTTCATTCATCTATTACAAATTTTTGTGTTTGTGTAGTAAGCGTGTTTGGGTTTTATTCTCAGAGTAATTCTAGTAATGTTCAGCAAGCTACAATTTTTTTTTTTTTTTCTCACAATGAGTCTATAGTTAGGGAAGTGCATTGCTGAGGAAAGCACTATGTTGTGAAAATCCCCTCTGAGACTGAGAGGACTCATTCTCATTTCCTTCTGTATCCTTGTATTGCTTCCTTGCTTCATCCTTCAGGTTTTTTTTCTAATAACTCCTCTAGCTAAACAGATAAATCTCTCACATCCATCTGTCTTGCCTTTTTATTTGGTCTTTAAGAAACATTTAGTACAAAACCAGTAGCTATTTCATTAATGAAGGTATACTAAGGAAACGGGCATCTCTAAGAGTTGATATGTGTACCCAGTGTCTTGTGTCTTCATCTCTACCAAGCTCAGTGACCCTGTCCTGTCTTATATGTACCCTGTGACTGTCTCCTTGTAGTGCTCTGTCACCCGCCACTGGTGGGCTAAAGGATGGTACCTGCTGGAGCTACTTTGGTTGTCAGCAGTCTGTGCAGACCAGGTCATGAGCTCATACTACTGTCTTTATTCTGAATAAGACCATTAATTTGGGTCTGTCTAGCCTTTGGTCTCCTACAACTATTATTAAATAGTTTAGATCTCTGTTCACTTACTGCATTTGGATTAAACTTTCAAATGCGCTTAAATTATGGACAATTAAGGACAAATGATATGGTGGTTGTAGTGGGTTGACCCTGGCTGGATGACAGGTGCCTGCCAAAGCTGCTCTATCACTTCCCCTCCTAGGCTGGACAGGGGAGAGAAAATATAATGAAAGGCTTGTGGGTTGAGATAAGGACAGGGAGAGATCACTCAGCAATTACCGTCATGGGCAAAACAGACTTGACTTGGGCAAAATTAATTTATTACCAAATCAGAGTAGGATAATGAGAAATAAAAACTCAGCTCCTCAGCCTGGAGCACTTCATCCCCTCCGATATGGGAAGTAACACCCCGTTAGACATTGCAACCTAGCAAATAGCTTAGCAAGATACTGAAACCCTGTCACAAGTGAGAATTGTATAGATAAGAGGCTCCTGAATGATGACACTAGGGCAGCCCGACCTTAGAGGGAGCAGAGGAGTGGAACCATCCGGAGCCATGAAGATAATGGGAACGGCTGTTCAAGGCCTTACTGTCTGAGAGGAGTAATCATCTGGTGGGAACTGGTCTCGGGCTCGGAGCTCAGCCAGATCAGCATTTTTGAGCCAAAGGTTAAAAGTACACTGTGAGAAAAACTATGAGCCTTCCTCCAGAAGACCCCGGCCCATGACCACCAGATGGCAATGCGCATGCGGCAAAAGGAGGAGATTTATGATAATTAGTTTCCGGAAATAATTACCAGAGTTGTGCCTATTCCCAGCCTACACGAATGAATCACAGAATCGTCAGGGTTGGAAGGGACCTCTGGAGATCATCTAAGTCCAACCCCCCTGCCACGGCAGGGACACCTACAGCAGGTTGCGCAGGACAGTGTCCAGTCGGGTTTTGAATGTCTCGAGGGTGGGAGACTCCACAACCTCTCTGGGCAGCCTGTTCCAGTGCTCTGCCACCCTCAAAGTAAAGAAGTTCCTCCTCATGTTAAGATGGAACTTCCTGTGCTCAAGTTTGTGCCCATTACCTCTAGTCCTATCACTGGGCACAACTGAAAAAAGACTCTTCTCATCTACCTGGCACCCTCCCCTTAAGTACTTATAAGTATTGATAAGATCCCCCCTGAGTCTTCTTTTTTCTAGACTAAAAAGACCCAAGTCCCTGAGCCTTTCCTCATAAGGAAGATGTTCCAGTCCCCAAATCATCTTAGTAGCCCTTTGCTGGACCCTCTCCAGCAGTTCCCTGTCCTTCTTGAACCGGGGAGCCCAGAACTGGACACAGTACTCCAGATGGGGTCTCACCAGGGCAGAGTAGAGGGGGAGGATGACCTCCCTCGACCTGCTGGCCACACTCTTCTTGATGCACCCCAGGATGCCATTGGCCTTCTTGGCCACCAGGGCACATTGCTGGCTCATGGTCATCCTGTTGTCCACCAGGACTCCCAGGTCCCTTTCCACACAGCTGCCCTCCAGGAGGTCAGCCCCCAACCTATACTGATGCATGGGGTTATTCCTCCCCAGATGCAGTACCCTACACTTGCCCTTGTTGAATTTCATAAGGTTTTTCTCTGCCCAACTCTCCAGCCTGTCCAGGTCACGCTGTATGGCGGCCCAGCCTTCCGGCGTGTCAGCCACCCCTCCCAGTTTTGTGTCATCAGCAAACTTGCTGATGGTACGCTCTATCCCTTCATCCAGGTCACTGATGAATATATTGAACAGGACTGGACCCAGTACTGAGCCCTGAGGGACACCACTAGTTACTGGCCTCCAACTGGACTCTGCACCACTAACCACAACCCTCTGAACTCTATCTGTCAACCACTGTTCAATCCACCCCACTGTCCATTCATCTAACCCACACTTCCTAAGCTTGCCTGTGAGGATGATGTGGGAGACAGTGTCGAAAGCCTTGCTGAAGTCAAGGTAGACAACATCCACTGCCCTCCCCTCATCCACCCATCCAGTCACGCCATTGTAGAAGGCTATCAGATGAGTCAGACATGACTTCCCCTTGGTGAATCCATGTTGACTACTCCTGATAACCTTCTTTTCCTCCAGATGCTTGGAGATGACGCCATCTTCCCAGACTTTGCAAGTAACAGAGAAAGTCTGGAGGAAGGAAAACTTTCCCTTGGTTGAAGAGGAACAAGTTAGAGAACAATTAATTAAACTGGATACCCACAAGTCCATGGGGCCTGATGGGATGCACCCGCGAGTGCTGAGGGAGCTGGCAGAAGTCATTGCTGGGCCGCTCTCCATCATCTTTGAAAGGTCCTGGAGAACAGGTGAGGTGCCTGAGGACTGGAGGAAAGCCACTGTCACTCCAGTCTTCAAAAAGGGCAAGAAGGATGACCCGGGAAACTACAGGCCAGTCAGCCTCACCTCCATCCCTGGAAAGATGATGGAACAGCTTGCTCTGGGCGTCATCTCAGAAAAAGAGTTCTTATCATCAATAATTCTGCAAAGGAATCAAGCTCAATCCAGAGTTTTCAAGTTACCAGAAACTCTTTGTAAAGTCAGTAGAGACTATTTAGGAATTACGGAGGGAATGTTTGATTATCTGGTAGCAACCCATGGAATTCTCAGAGCTAACAATTTTCCCATTTCCTAAACAGAAAAAAGGTATTTCTGAGAAAATGTTATATAAGAGCATCATGCTTTGTTTAGAGCACTGAATGCTTCTGAAATGTAGTTCAACAACAAATGATAATGGGAACAAGCACTGTAAGCTGCAATCTGTTTGCCAAAAGGGGGAAAAAAGACTTTTTCCCTTATAAGCAAATGGTCACTCATAGCTGTTACCCGTACATGACTTGATTCTTGTTGAATAGTTGTTAAAAGGAAGAGTTTATAATATAAGGACAGTATGTTACTCAGTTGAAGAGGGAAACTAGTGCTGTGAGCAACAATTCAAACATGCCTGCTGTAGTCCTTTTCTAAAAAGAAAATCAAATGTAATTGGCAGCTCCTGTATCCACAGTAGCAGTTTAGCACAAGCAAGTGAATTCGTCCCAGAAATGTGACTTGTCTTTTCCTAAGATAGAAGAGCTTTTAAGTCTGATGGCAGTTTCTGCTTTGCCTTCTGCAAATGTGACCCCAGCCTTGTTGTGGGCTGTACTAACAGCTTCTAGAGTAGGATTAAGTCAGCAGCTTGCCCCTTATGTCTTGTTTTAGTTGCATTCTTCACTTTGAGGAGCCTACATTCTTGTTATTTTGAAGAAAGCTGCCAAAACCGGTGATGTCCTGGTTTGAGGTAAAACAGGACCAATTTTGTTCAGTAACTTTGCTTCTTAGCTGGGCCTCTTCTAACTACTGAAATTAACAGCATATTGTACAGACAATGTTCGCTCTCTCAGAGTGATAAGACCTATGTTTATAGCTGATACCCAGACATGGTATGCAGGGAGGCTCTTGCTTATACTTATTGCTGTAACACCCAAGGCCAACCAACTTTGTTATTTGCCACGTTGGAGGGTCGGAAGCGGAAAAGCATACTGGGGTCCCACCTGTGGGGAGGAGCGGACAGGACAGGTGACCCAAAACTGACCAACAGGGTATTCCATCCCATCTGCCTCATGCTCACTATAGAAGCTGAGGGATCAAAGGGTCAGGCCCCTTCTTCCTTCAGTGGCCGACGTCTGAGGAGGACTCTGTCTGTTCATCTGCCTTTGGACCCGATCCTGAATCCAGATCCAGAATCCAGTTCCCGTCCGTCACTGAGCCCAGCCTGGGACTGCCCCAGTGCCAGCCGGTGTCGTGATTGTCATCCTTGGAGCTTGATACGGTTTTGTATATTTCTCATTATTTCCTTTTATTTTTATTATTAATATTCCATTAAAGTAGTTTAGTTCCTTCTAAACTCATAAGTCTCTTTTCCCTCCTCTACCTCTCTCTTTGAAGAGGGGTAGAGGGGAGCATCTGTCAGTCCCATCTGGGGTCCCCTATGTCCCCAGTGGCCAATTTGGCCTAAACCACGACAGATTAATTGGCGCCCAACGTGGGGCTCGAGCAGTGCTCGACCAGAGCTGTGATAAATTGCCTGAATAGTTTGAATTCCATCTTGTTCTGAGATTAGAGCAGACACCTTACAGCATGTCGTTCTTAAACGAAATGTTGTATTGTGCCTTTAAAGAGCTTGGTTTGCACTTGATTCAGTCAACTCTGTTTAACCTGCCAAATGCATTGCAAAGTTTATTTACTCTTTGTGTTTTTATGCGAAGGTTTAAATGTGCTGTTTTGGTGTGGTTCACAATTCAGGTCTATAACATGATTAGTTGGGTAACGGCTCTGCCTCCATATCTCGGGCATCGCGTGATGGATTCTGTTACTAATTACACTTTTGGTTCTATCTTGGGAAAGTTTACTTCGCCCTTGGATAGTTATATTAATGTGACACCATCAGAGCCGGGGCTTGGAAACCTTCTGGGCTGTGACGATAAGGATTGTTACCTCCTTAAGATCGTGATTTTGTTGTCGGTTTTCCTGCATGTGTTGCAGGGGTGGTTTCTTGTGAAATATCAGTGCAGGGGTGGCTATAGGGTAACGTGCACTGCCGCCACTCAGACCGCAGCAGCCGCTCTGCGACGTGCAGCGGCGCGAGCCACGGCCCCGCCCCTCCCGGCACAGGCACCGCCGCCGCCGCCTGCAGCGGCACCGCCGCCGTCAGCCGCCCCCACCACTGCAGCAGCACCGCCCACTGCGCCGCCCGGCCCGGCACGAGCCGCCCCCGCGACCTGCAGCGGCACCAGCACCGCCAGCCGCCCCCCCCCCACCGCAACAACACCGGCGCCTCCGCCGCCCGTCCCAGCACAGGCACCTCCGCCCCCGCCCGCAGCGGCACCAGCACCGCCAGCCGCCCCCCCACCGCAACAACACCGGCGCCTCCGCCGCCCGTCCCGGCACAAGCGACTCCAGCCACGACAGCGAGTACCGCTGCTACTCAAACTCCATCAGAACCGGTACGAGTTGCCCCAGTCACCAGGAAGCACAAAAAGAAGTCAGCTCATTCCCCTGTCGCTCGCGACAAGGACCAGCACGAGCCAGATAGCTTGGGAGAGAGTTCTGACAGAGACCCAGGAGAGGGTCCTTCTAAACCAGACCATGGAAAGAGGCCTTTTAAAACAGATAAAGGAGAGAGTCCTTCTCAGGCACCCTCATCACAGGAAGACTCAGATGTAGAGGTAGTTGTTAAATCCTTCTCTATGAAGGATTTGAGAAATATTAGGAAGGACTTCAGTCGTCATGAAGGTGAAACACTCATCTCCTGGTTGCTCCGATGCTGGGATAGTGGGGCTGATACCATAGACGTAGATGGCAGAGAAGCTAAGCAGTTGGGAAACCTGGCCAAAGATGGAGGTATCGATGAAGGGATTGGGAGAAAGACAAGCACTCTCGGTCTCTGGAGGCGACTGATGTCAGCCATAAAGCACAGGTATCCCTTAAAGGATGATATCGAATGCCGTCCAAGTAAATGGACCAACATGGAAAAAGGTATTAAGTACCTGAGAGAATTGGCTGTGCGAGAGGCGATTTATAGTGACAGGCAAGTGACTGTAGATCCTGATAAGATGCCATGCAAATGATCTATGCTAAAAATGTTTGTACAAAGTGCACCACCAACATATTCCCACACATTGTCAACAATGGTCTGGGGAGGATCCGATACCAACACACCAAGTGTAAGTGAAGTGGTTAACAAGGTACGACAGTATGAAGACAGTCTCTCTCGTCCCTTCTCTATGGCAGCCGTGGAAAAGCTGACTATGGCCACTGAGAAAATGACCGAGACTGTCGGAGTGGGATCGGATCCGGAGTAACGACAAGGTCTCAATGTGAGTATGATTGTTCTCGTTTATTGAATATTTTCACAGAGTATATATAGGCTCACAGCAAAAGCATGCATAGTCAACAATGTTATGATTGGTCCAGCTCCCTTGTTCACGCACAACGCCCCTCAACTCGATTGGCTAAGGTCCTCTGTCCACGCGCCTCTGTTTCACTCTTCTCCCGGGTTTTGTGATGTCGCGTTTCTTGTTTACTTAGATCTTTTCTTCCTCATTCTGGGTGCTTAGTTCAAACCCTGGGTTGCTCAACGGAATTAAGTTATGCCCTTTTTCATTTAGGAATGTCTCCACATGAGACAATGGAGCAAATGACCAAGAAAGTAGTTGAGCACACTGATAAACTGCTTGATACATTATCCAAGGTGGAGGAAAAATCCCATTCTTCCCCTGCACAGACCCATGTTGCAGCTACTAAGAAAACACGCCCTCCTACTCAAGAGAAAAAACACTCTCCGACTCAAGACAAATCGAACCCACGCCGAGGTTTCCTGTGTCTATGCCTCTGCAACTATGGAGAGGACATGAGGAAGTGGGATGGAGAACCTATCTCAGCCCTACAGGCACGGGTGCTTGAGTTGCAAAGTAAAGCAGATAGAAGAAAGAATTCTTACAGGAGGAATGCTGCTCCGACCTACAGTAGGCGATCCTACGGTCCAGGTAGGAATAGGTACTATGGTCGACGTTAGAGGTGCCCTGCCTCCAGCCAGGAGGAGGAGAGGGACAACCGAATTTATTGGACTGTGTGGATTCGATGGCCTGGCACATTAGAGCCACAAAAATATAAAGCCCTGGTGGACACTGGTGCACAGTGTACCCTATTGCCATCGAATCATAAAGGGGCAGAAACTGTCACTATTTCTGGAGTGACAGGCGGATCTCAAGAACTGACTGTATTGCAGGCCAAAGTGAGCCTAACTGGGAATAAATGGGAGAAACACCCCATTGTGACTGGCCCAGATGCTCCGTGCATCCTTGGCATAGACTATCTCAGGAGAGGGTATTTTAAAGACCCAAAAGGGTATCGGTGGGCTTTTGGTATAGCAGCTGTAGAGACTGAGGATGTTACACAGCTGTCAATCTTACCCGGTCTTTCAGATGACCCTTCTGTTGTGGGACTGCTGAGGTTTAAAGATCAGCAAGTGCCAATTGCTACTGCCACGGTGCATCGACGACAGTATTGGGCCAACCGAGACTCCTTGATTCCCATCCATAACCTGATTCGAGGGCTAGAGAGCCAAGGAGAGAGCAGCAAAACTCGCTCACCCTTTAACAGCCCTATATGGCCAGTGCGAAAGTCTGACGGGGACTGGAGACTAACAGTAGACTACCGTAGCCTGAATGAAGTCACACCACCACCGAGTGCTGCTGTGCCAGACATGCTAGAACTTCAGTATGAGCTGGAGTCAAAGGCAGCCAAATGGTATGCTACAATTGACATTGCTAATGCCTTTTTCTCTCTTCCTTTAGCAGCAGAGTGCAGGCCACAGTTTGCTTTCACCTGGAGGGGTGTCCAGTACACCTGGAACCAACTGCCCCAGGGGTGGAAACACAGCCCCACTGTTTGCCATGGACTGATCCAGACCGCACTGGAGAAGGGTGGAGCTCCAGAACACCTACAATACATCGATGACATCATTGTGTGGGGTAACACAGCAGAAGAAGTTTTCAAGAAAGGTAGGAAAATAATCAAGATTCTTCTGAAAACAGGTTTTGCTATAAAAAGAGGTAAGGTCAAGGGAACTGCATAAGAGATCCAGTTTTTGGGAATTAAGTGGCAAGATGGACGTCGCCAAATCCCAATGGACGTGATTAACAAAATAACATCTATGTCCCCACCTACTAACAAAAAGGAAACACAAGCCTTTTTAGGTGTTGTGGGTTTCTGGAGAATGCACGTTCCAGGTTATAGTCAGATTGTGAAACCTCTCTATGAAGTGACTCGAAAGAAAAATGAGTTTATGTGGGGCCCTGAGCAACGACAAGTCTTTGAGCAAATTAAACAAGAGACTGTGCATGCAGTAGCCCTTGGACCAGTCCGAACCGGACAGGACATTAAAAATGTGCTCTACACCGCAGCCGGGGACAATGGGCCTACCTGGAGCCTTTGGCAGAAAGCACCAGGGGAGACTCGAGGTCGACCCCTGGGATTCTGGAGTCGAGGGTATAAAGGCTCCAAGGCCAATTATACTCCCACTGAGAAAGAAATCTTGGCAGCATATGAAGGAGTTAGAGCTGCTTCAGAAGTAATTGGTACTGAGGCACAGCTCCTCCTGGCGCCCCGATTACCAGTACTGGGCTGGATGTTCAAGGGTAAAGTTCCTTCTACTCATCATGCCACCGATGCTACCTGGAGTAAGTGGGTTGCCTTAATCACACAGCGAACTCGAATAGGAAACCCAAATCGTCCAGGAATCGTAGAAGTGATCACAAATTGGCCCGAAGGCAAAGACTTTGGAATGCCACCAGAGGAGGTGGTTACACGTGCTGAGGAAGCCCCACCATATAATGAACTCCCAGATAATGAGAAACAGTATGCTCTGTTTACTGATGGATTTTGTCATATTATAGGAAAGCATCGAAGGTGGAAAGCTGCTGTGTGGAGTCCTACACGATGAGTCTCAGAAGCTGCTGAAGGAGAAGGTGAATCGAGTCAGTTTGCAGAGGTAAAAGCCATCCAGCTGGCGCTAGATGTTGCTGAACGAGAAAAGTGGCCAATACTCTATACTGACTCATGGATGGTGGCAAATGCTCTGTGGGGGTGGTTAAAGCAGTGGCAGCAGAGCAACTGGCAGCGCAGAGGTAAACCCATCTGGGCTGCTGAATTGTGGCAAGACATTGCTGCCCGGCTAGGGAACCTAGTCGTAAAGGTACGTCATGTAGATGCCCACGTACCCATGAGTCGGGCCACCGAGGAACATCGAAACAATCAGCAAGTGGATCAGGCTGCTAAAATTTTCCAGACAGACTTGGACTGGGAACGTAAAGGTGAACTATCCTTAGCTCCGTGGGCCCATGACACTTCAGGTCATCAAGGAAGGGATGCAACATACAAATGGGCCCGTGACCGAGGGGTGGATTTAACCATAGACGCTATTGCGCAGGTTATCCACAACTGTGAAACATGCGCCGAAATCAAGCAAGCTAAACGGTTAAAACCTTTGTGGTATGGAGGACGATGGCTGAAATATAAGTACGGGGAGGCTTGGCAAATTGACTACATCACACTCCCTCAAACTCGCCAGAGTAAGCGCTATGTGCTTACAATGGTGGAAGCAAGCACCGGATGGTTGGAAGCCTATGCCGTACCCCATGCCACTGCCCGGAATACCATCCTGGGCCTTGAAAAGCAAGTCTTGTGGCGACATGGCATGCCAGAAAGAATTGAGTCAGACAATGGGACTCATTTTAAAAACAATCTTACAAGTAATTGGGCAAAAGAACATGGCATTGAATGGCTATATCATATCCCCTATCATGCACCAGCTTCTGGGAAGATTGAGCGATATAATGGACTGTTAAAAACCACCCTAAAAACAATAGGGGGTGGAACCTTTAAAAATTGGGACAAGCATTTAGAGCAAGCTACCTGGTTAGTTAACACCAGGGGATCCATCAATCGAGCCGGTCCTGCTCAATCAGACCTTTTACATACTGTAGAAGGGGACAAAGTCCCTGTGGTGCATGAAAGGAATATGTTAGGGAAAACTGTTTGGGTTTCTCCTGCTTCAGGCAAAGGCAAACCCGTTCGTGGGACTGTTTTTGCTCAAGGACCTGGATGTACTTGGTGGGTGATGCTGAAGGATGGAGAAGTTCAATGTGTACCCCAAGGGAATTTAACCCTTGGTGAGAATACTCGATCCTGAGCTGTATGATGCTGATCACTACATAATCCTAACAGTGTTCAATAAGTGTTTTTCAGGATAACACAGTGGTAATGAAACCTGAGCTAGCTTCATCAAGTGGCGTCCAGCAAGCTCCTCAAGATGAACATGCTACCCACGGGCACAAACCACAATGAATTTCGTACCATCTTTCCTGCCCTGAGATGAGATCCTGCAGTCATGAACTAAATGGACTTAAATTTTTGTATATAAAGATAAATCGTAGATGAGTGACCTGCATGTATCCATATATATATATATATCTGTGTGTGCATAGATTTGATAGATAAAAGTAATAGTAATCTGAGCAAGATGCAAATGGTATGGAATAAGGGGTGGAATGTCCTGGTTTGAGGTAAAACAGGACCAATTTTGTTCAGTAACTTCGCTTCTTAGCTGGGCCTCTTCTAAATACGGAAATTGTGCAGGCAATGTTCGCTCTCTCAGAGTGGTAAGACCTATGTTTATAGCTGATGTCCAGACATGGTATGCAGAGAGGCTCTTGCTTGCTATTTGCCCCGTTGGAGGGTTGGAAGCGGAAAAGCGTACTGGGGTCCCACCTGTGGGGAGGAGTGGACAGGACAGGTGACCCAAAACTGACCAACAGGGTATTCCATCCCATCTGCCTCATGCTCACTATAAAAGCTGAGGGACCAAAGGGTCAGGCCCCTTCTTCCTTCAGTGGCTGACGTCTGAGGAGGACTCTGTCTGTTCGTCTGCCTTTGGACCCGATCCTGAATCCAGATCCAGAATCCAGTTCCCGTCCGTCACTGAGCCCAGCCTGGGACTGCCCCAGTGCCAGCCGGTGTCGTGATTGTCATCCTTGGAGCTTGATACGGTTTTGTATATTTCTCATTATTTCTTTTTATTGTATTATTAATATTTCATTAAAGTAGTTTAGATCCTTCTAAACTCGTAAGTCTCTTTTTCCTCCTCTACCTCTCTCTTTGAAGAGGGGTAGAGGGGAGCATCTGTCAGTCCCATCTGGGGTCCCCTATGTCCCCAGTGGCCAATTTGGCCTAAACCACGACAGGTGTGTAAATCTTGACTTGCAAATTTTCTCATGAGGCAGTTGTTATAGCTGATCAAGAATTAGTGTTTTAAATAAAGTTAACTTTTGCATAATAAATATCTTAGTAAACATATTAAGTCATTAGTAACTACCTAAGCGCTGATGTGAATGGACTCAACTTTCACTTATTCAAATGACAACTAATTTTTCAATACCTCTAGTAATTTCTACTGAAATATACTGAAGAAACCTTTAGGCAAAGCTTGACAATATTAAAATACCTTAACCCTCAGCCTTTTGTCAAGAGTATTCCACTGCTACAAAGATGTGCAGATACTTGATCTAGCAAAACATTGCATTTTTACAGTAGTAAGCCAAAATACTGAAAGGAGTTACCCTCTTCTACCTGAAAAAGGGTATCCATAACAGAAACTTTGATGAAAGTTATAGTCAGCATGAAAAAAAAAGAGTACAATTTTCATTGCTTAAAAGAAAAAAAACATTTTAGAATTACAGCATTCCCAGGAAAATTTCTGCTGACCAGATCCACTGCTGCTCACTTGAGTTATTTTTTCATCATCATCACTATCACAGTTTAATGGCTGAAAAGCTATTTGTGACTCTGTGGCTACTTGATTAGCATCTGGTTCTTGCTTAGCAAAGCTTTGCAATGCCACAAGGCAATGATATATTGCTGCATACAGGTACCCAGCATCTTTTGAGCTTGCCTGCAGAACATAAAATGCATACAGTCAAAACTAAGCAAGAAAAATCTCTATTTTTCACACACAAGCTGACTGAAAAATTCTCAAAAGTAATGAAAGAGCTATATTGTGTCCTTTTTTATCAAAACAATCCATGTAAGATTCACACTTAATAATTAATTTCAGAAAATAAATTTAAATACAAATAATGTCCAGTTTCTTTAAGTGGTCTGAGTTTTATAATATGTTGCTGTTGATCATTTTCTCTATAGTTACAAGAAACACAAGCTTAAAAATTATTTCTCCTGAAGTTTATACTGAGTACTTGATATTCCAGACAATTCCTGAATATGGTTCTAGAAGTAATACAGCATTGAAATGTTAATATATGTATTGCATTTTGGCTTACAGAATAAGAAAGACTTGTAAAACTTAACTACAAAAAATTATTTGTGATTATAAAATTTAAAGATACCATGAACTCTGCTGCTATTGCTGAACAGAATTTGGGCATCATCATGAAGGATATTGAGAACTAGACAGGGTAGCATTTTGCCAGTACATAAAACCTTTGAGCAGCCATGTCCTGAGTACTATGTTCCATTCTGGTCATCACATCTCAAGGATATAATAGAATTAAAGAAGGTAAAGAGAAGGGTACCAAAAATTATCAAGGGTGTGGTGCAACTCCTTATGAAGAACTGAGACACTTCAGACTGAAGAGGATGAAAGGGGGTATAACTAAGGTTTTCAAAATTATTAAAATGGTGGATAAACTGAATATGGTATGGTTGTTCCATCAGACAACGAAATAAATACACTAAGGTACACTTAATGAAAGCAGCAGAGGATCAGCATGAAAGAAATTGCTTTTTCACAGAGTGAGTAATGAACTTCTAGAATTTTCTGCCATCAGGAGATAGTGGGGGCAGACAGTATAACTAAAAACAACAGGCCAAAAATATAATAATAAAAGACTAAAAATAAGGAATTTGAAAAATTAGCATCATAGAATCATAGGATCATTTAGGTTGGAAAAGACCTTTAAGATCATCGAGTCCAACCGTTAACCTAACACATGGCTTAGTGGTAACTTGGCAGTGCTAGGTTAACAATTGGACTTGATGGTCTTAAAGGTCTCCTCCAACCAAAACCATTCTATGATTCTATGATTGAACCTTATACAATTGGCCTCGGCCCATCGATCTAACCTGTCCAGATCCCTCTGTAGAGCCTTTCTACCCTCAAGCAGATCAACACTCTTGCTCAACACTCAAATTCAGGAGCAATTATTTCATAAATAGATTCCAAAGGAAACAAATAGGGGTGCATGCTCTCACATCCCTAATACAACAGTTATGGATGCTGGGGGTTGATGAGATGAACAGACCATAGAAAGTGGCCATGCTTGCTTGTGTTCCCAAAAAACACTGCATTCGTGCACTGTCAGAAGTACCAGTAGGGTATTTATGTTCAAGCAAATCATCTACCAGAGGGTAACTGAATGCATATGGTCTTCTGTAGCCCAATACTCCCCTTCTGTGCATCATGTGGAGTAATTTCTATCTGTATCACTTGGCAATAGGAAGAAATGCATCTGTTTTGGATTGGAATGACAAGTTTCAATGTGCACAGGTGGAAAAGCTATGCAAATTGAAAAGCGGCAGCAGATCAGGGTCTTCTGTGCTACCCAGACTTGCAGCAGCAAACAGTTCTCTCCCTACAGCCAGGCAAGGAAGAAAGCAATTCAGAGTTGTTCAGGTGTCTCAACTGCAAATGCCATTCTCAATGGGCAAATCTGATCTCTCAAGATAACACAGCTTTTCCAGAAATGTAGGGTCATAAATATGAAAAAGGCAGGTATTCAGTCTGATCGTTTCTAGTAGCTTTCAACTTATTCATTCAAAAGCCAGAGTTCCTCTGTCACTTTAGTATAATATAAACTCCAGCTTCTGCCAAGAGGATTGGACTCACATCCATACATCCTCTGACTCCTCATTTCTACAGTCTCCATTGTGTCAGTACCACCAATAGGGCGATCACAGGGTGAATAAAAATCAAGCTAAAAAACTAACTTAGCAAAACCAAACAAAAAACCCCAAATCGATTCTCTGATCTACCTCACTCATTGCTGTACAAATTCCAATGCCACTAGAAGTGAGGAGGAAGAAACAAGCATAAGGGGACAGGGCAGGGTCAGCCCTCTGCACAAACCTGGGTGAGTACCACAGGACCAACTTAATGGAGTCTTGTGGACTGCCTCCTTTGTAGTCAGCATCATATGACTTCTCCCTCACTCATGAGAAACCCTTTGGATAATATCCCTGAACCAAATGTATCAGTCATTCACGTGACATGGGAAAAACAAATTTAAACAACAGTTAAAAATATCTACTGGTGCCTTGGAGGAGTGGGCTCCACTGACTACTAGACCAGCCTGATTTACGTGCCAAGGTTTCGGTGATGCCTGCTGGGTGTCTCATGCATTGACCATGTTGCCTTCTACACTCAAGGGTGTTAGTTTGGCTGGATACCACCTATAGGGATGGATACCAGCTGCCTTAGTGATGACTGTAGAACCAGCTTCCTGCAACCTTTGCCACACTCATACAGCTGTCATATATCTTGGTTTCCCAATACATGTCAGTTTTTACTGTCCAGAAGTGCCAGGACAGAATTTAAGGAAAGTTTACATCTCTATACACTAGAAAAACTGTGCAGCACATCTGGAAATTTAGGACATTTTTCATTCTCCCATGCAGACCAGCTGCATGGCACAGTGACAGTAAGTCAGTCACTGTTTGGAAGTGATAGACTTACAGTGCTTGTATATACAGTGCATGGTGTTTTGCTTGTGTAGGATGTGTGACACTTCCTCTAAGTGGTGATTTATTTTTCTTGCCCAGGAGGCTGAAACCTTCCCAGAAAAGATCTACTGGAGAAATCCTTAAACTCACATGGATGCTCTCACTTCCCAACCCAGGACCTCAATCCTGTGCTATTGAAGTTCCCACTGACTGGAAAAGGGGAAACATAACCCCCATTTTTAAAAAGGGTAAAAAGAAGACCCGTGGAACTACAGGCCAGTCAGCCTCACCTCTGTGCCCAGCAAGATCATGGAGCAGATCCTCCTGGAAACTCTGCTAAGGCACATGGAAAATAAAGAAGGTGATTGGTGATAGACAACATGGCTTCACCAAGGCAAGTTGTGCCTGACAAATTTGGTGGCCTTCTATGACAGAGTTAAAGCATTGGTGGATAAGGGGAGAGAAACAGACATGATCTACCTGGACTTGTGCAAAGCGTTTGACACCATTCAGCACAACATCCTGGTCTCTAAATTGGAGAGACATGGATTTGACCAATGGACCACTTGATGGATAAGGGACTGGCTGGACAGTTGCACTCAAAGAGTTGTTGTCAACGGCTCTATGTTCAAGCGGCGAGCACTGACAAGTGGTGTTCCTCAGGGGTCGGTACTGGGACCCATGCTGTTTAACATCTTTGTTGGTGACATGGATGTTGGGATGGAGTGCACCCTCAGCAAGTTTGCTGATGACATCAAGCTGCATGGAGTGGTCGACATGCTGGAGGGGAGGGCGTGCCATCCAGAGGGACCTGGACAGGCTGGAGAGGTGGGCCTGTGTCGTGCCATTCGCCGGAACGGAGGGAAGAAGCAGTCACTCAATATGAGGGATCAGCAAACTTCGTTTATTAAAGCACGGTTACACCTTTTATAACAGTCTTAATTAGCTCATACATATTGCAAAAGCCAAGCTCCTTATTGGTTAGGCATCTCAAGGTCTATCTTTGCATACACATCTTATCACTGCACATAGTTCTCATTTCTTTTAACCACAAGTCCCTTGTTTGGCTTTTGTTGGAATAAACAAGGGCAGACTGTCCTTGTTATCTCTTGGTTCTCACAAGAGCTGCTCTCGGTATTTCTTGAGATCCTGATGACTTGTTATCTATTAGTTCTCACAAGAGCTGCTCTCGGTATTTCTTGAGATCCTGATGACTCAACATTTCGATGTTGACATGCCCTCGCTCGGCTAGCCAGCCCTCCACAATTCCCCCGTTTTTATTTTGTGCCAGCCAAGCGTTATTGGTAACTTGCGTTATAAGCCGCTTAATACATGACAAAGCACAACTAAACATTAAGAGCCCTACAATAACTATCACCAAGACCAATACTAAGCTTTGAATTAGCCCCTTTAGCCACCCTCCTAGGCCTAACCAATTAGTTAGGCCTTCTAGCCCAAAAAATCCAACGTCTTTCTGTATTTTCTGTGAGTGTTCCATCAGTTGCTTAATCTCCCTGTGTATGGAGCTAGAGTTATCTTCCAAATCCATGCAACACATCCCGTCAAAATCTTCACACCCGTGACCGTGAGCTAAAAGCAGAAAGTCAATAGCCATGCGGTTCTGCAAAACAGTGTGCTGCACAGAGTCTAACTCTGTTGCTATCGCAGACAGTACCCTGCTAGTTAAATTAGCTTCCTTGACAACCCAACATGAGAGTGTCTCTAAATTTCGGTGTGCGCGGGCCGCTGCTACGCCCGGAACAAAAAAGGAAGCGAAAACTACCTCCCATTTACTCCAAAGATTGACATTGTCGTTGCAAGTATTATCCAATACCTGCGCCGCCTCTCTGCGCCATCTTACGGGGTTGTTCTTTTTAGGATGATGATGCGGCAGAGCAAGACTTAGACGACCAATTGTACAGGGGCCCCCTTCGGGCTTGGAGGGGATTCCATTCCAAGCTCGGTTACCACAGATGAGGAAAAGCCCAGCAGGGAGTCGTCTTGGGTATAATGTGCCCGGGGCTGCATGAGACCGGTTTCTAAGGATGTGGCTACACCAATGTTCCCAGTCGGACTCATTTCCAATTGGGGACACGGGTGTGGGTATTATGGCACTACATGGTAGGAAAGATGGCTCCCCGGCACAATGGTCGGAGCTCGCATTTATAAACAGACAATAAGAAGCGTTCAGCGAGTCTACCAGTTCTACTTCTTGCGGAGGCGGCCCTATTGGGAGGCTATCGTCCCACTTGTCATAGTTATCAAGCCATTCGCTCACGTTGTTTTGCGTCCACTTAAGGCGGCTTATATTCCATAACCCGCGATGGAGTAACGACGCGATCTCAATGTGAGTATGATCGTCCTCCCTTATTGCATATTTTAGCAGAGTATATATAGACTCGCAGCAAAGCATGCATATTCAACAACGCTATGATTGGTCCAGCTCCCCTGTTCACGTACAACGCCCCCCAACCCGATTGGCTAAGACCCTCTGTTCACGCGCCTCTGTTTAACTCTTCTCCCGGGCAGGGTGATGTCACCTTTCTTGTTTACTTAGATCTTTTCTCCCTCAGTCTGGGTGCTTAGTTCAAACCCTGGGTTGCTCACCAGAACTAAACCATGCCTTTTCTCATTTAAGAATCTCTCCACAATTCCCCCTTCTTCTTTTTGAGCAACCCAGGCTTGGTGCACAATTTTCATGAGCATGCGCTGTAGACAAGAGAAGATACATAATACAACTGATATTATAACAACTACAATGAGCAATATAAGCAAGCTAGTTTTCACAATCATAGCTATCCAACTTTTGATTCCCCAACCTGATAGTATTTGATTCAACCATCCCCATTCATCATCTTTTCTCAGCTTTTGCATTCCTTGATATAATTCTCTGATGCTTTGGTGTACTGATTTGGAGTGGTCTGAGAGGTTCATACAACACATCCTGTCAAAAGTCTTCACACCCATGACATGCGTTAATAACAAAAATCTATGGCAGCCTTATTCTGGAGTGTAGCGTTAGATTGTTTAGCAAGCCAATATCCTAATTTATTAAGCGTGGTTAAAGCGTGTGCTGCTGCTACTCCTAGTGCAAAAAAAAACCAAGGCAAAAATTGTTTGTGTAGTACACACAGCTATCTATCGTGAGTGATCCTACAAGTTCTAGCTCTTGCGGCTCGGCATGGAGGGGTGGTAGATATGCAGCCCATCCACCCCGGCTATCAGCAAGAGTTGCAGAGCCATTACCTAGGAATTGCGTTTGTAAGTTGGAAGGCCATTGGTCAGACAGAAGACCGACTAGACAGGTGGAAAATGGATTCTCGGGTGATGCTGTGGATAGGCAGATGGAATCTTGACCGGTCATATTTGCCAAAGCCACCCAGACATTCCTTTGAAACTGCAGGGGTGATCAAGCCCTGCCGTTTCTGCATCCAAAAGAAGGACGCAACTACTTATTAGCAAGCTCTTAAGATTCTTTGGGCCCATTCTGTTGCGCCATCTCCTGGTATTGGTCTGTCCGTCGTCTTTCCAATGCTGGTTTTATCGCTCTGCTAGGGACCCACACTGGGCCTGTTCCTGTAGAAACACACATGTACCCTCGACCATTAAAAATGACTGGCACTGGTCCCACCCATGCTCCGGTGGTCGGGTCTTTATAATGTACCATAAATTTAGGTAGGGTAGTGGTACTATTCAGCTTAATGTTTTGATGGTGTATCACTACTGGCGGTTCCTCTTGATCGCCCATAAGACACAAGTAATTTAGCGTAAACAATACTCTGTGTAATCGCTGTTGTGCATCTGTGTCTTCACCCTTTTGCTTATTTAGATAATCTTTTAGCACTTGATGGGTTCGCTCAACCAAGCCTTGCCCGGTTGGTGAGTGGGGTATTCCTGTTGCGTGCTTAATTCCCCATCTCAGTAGAAAAGTTCTTACCTTTTGACTAATGTATGCAGGCCCGTTGTCTGTTTTAATTTGTTCGGGCACTCCTAACACGGCAAAGCATGCAAGTAAATGCTTGCATACATGATGCGCTTTTTCCATCCACTGATTTCGTTTTAATACTTGCCACATTTTCTCTTTTGGTTGTTGCGAATGTATACGACCATTATAGCCTATTAATGCTTCTTGGATGGGAGTTGAGTTACTCAACCACCATTCTAAATCGGTACCATTCACTGGAATACTGACATCATCAGGTTCCGTTCCACTAATCTCTATGATTCTTGTTCTGCCCTTCCTGATCAACTCTCCTATTGCCTCCGGTCTTGTTTGAATGCTAGACTTGGGTTGTACTCTTAAAAAGACTCATTTTAAAATCTTAAACATGTCTCCTGATGATTTGTCAGCTGATGATTTGTCAGTGGCACAGGTGGGGCAGGGGGGCGGGGGAGAATTTCCCCCTTTCCTGTTTGCCACTGACAAATAACTGCATACGACGATTCAACAGTATTACAAATTAACAGAGAAATAGGCAACTCCAAGAGCAGTTGCACACCCATTGAATGTCTCCTAGTAAAGTCTGTACGTCTGTCAATGTCCTCAATTGAGTCGTTAAGTCTGTCTTTTGCGGGCGAATTTTCGCGTCTGAAATAGACCATCGTCAAGACGTTGCAACACTGTTCGTAACACTTTGTCTGTATCAGAGGAGGAGCCGACGGGGGGGGGGCGGCGGCGGGGTCGGTCCCGGTGGCGGCGGCCGGTGCGCGGCGGGCCGGTCCCGTCCCGTTCCGGTCCCGTCGTGTCCCGTCCGGTGCCGGCGGGGCGATGCCGTTCCCGGGCGGGCTGTGGTGGCTGCTGTGCTGCCGGCAGGGCTTCACGCTGCTGCGGCGGGACTACGGCGAGGCGGGCCGGGAGGCGGCGCGGGCCGAGGCCGGGCCCAGCATGGGCGACCGCGGAGCGGCGGCGACGGCGGGTGGGGGGGGGGGAGGGGGGGGGGGCAGAGGAGGAGCCGAAGGCATATGTCGTCAGGTTTCTCCTCCTGGCTGCGATGGCGACTGCAGCCGCACCCCCGGCATCTCGGGTGTCGCCGGAGCAGGGTCGGCGCCCGCGCGGACCTCGGCAACAGTAATTTGTAATTACAGTAACAATAATAACAGTAATTCCAGTCATCCCTTTCACCGCCGGCTGCCCGAAGAACCGTGCCCACGCACCAGGTTTCGTTTCCGTGCTCTCCGGACCCAGCATTTGAGCGGCAGCACAGGCTACTTCTGTCTCTGCTTTCATGGCCTTTAAAGTCTCTAACACCGCGCGCCACAACTCGCGAACAGCCTTTATGTCCTTCTCCTCTTTCTCACTCCCGGTTATCATTTTTTCCCACATTATATCACCGAAAGATCGCCACTCCATGGGGGAAAACAACATATGCGTATCTTTAAAATCCCCCCACCGTTGTCCCAACTTAATCCGCTTAATCAGCTGTTTCGGCGCTGTCTCAATCCCCTCTCTTAGAGAGAATACTTGCGAGCAGCCTAACAGATCAGAAAGTTCCTTTTTCAAGTCTATTCCTTCAGTGCCCCGCTTCTCTAAGAAGCATTTGAGCAGATTATACGCCGCTTGTCTGTTCATACCTCTATCAGCGCGCTGTTGCAGCCTTTACAGACTTCGGCGGCGCGTGGCAGGCGGGACAGCCTCTCTAGGTGCTCCCGGGCGCGGGGAAGATATCCCTTTCGCCTCCTGCGCTGCTTACAGGACCGCACTCAACTTCTCCGCCGACCGTGGCTCCCGGACTCTGCTATCGGGTCGCCGGGCCGGACTCCGCTATCGGGTCGCCGGGGTCCCTGTTCGGGCGCCAATTTGTCGTGCCATTCGCCGGATCGGAGGGAAGAAGCAGTCACTCAATATGAGGGATCAGCAAACTTCGTTTATTAAAGCACGGTTACACCTTTTATAACAGTCTTAATTAGCTCATACATATTGCAAAAGCCAAGCTCCTTATTGGTTAGGCATCTCAAGGTCTATCTTTGCATACACATCTTATCACTGCACATAGTTCTCATTTCTTTTAACCACAAGTCCCTTGTTTGGCTTTTGTTGGAATAAACAAGGGCAGACTGTCCTTGTTATCTCTTGGTTCTCACAAGAGCTGCTCTCGGTATTTCTTGAGATCCTGATGACTTGTTATCTATTAGTTCTCACAAGAGCTGCTCTCGGTATTTCTTGAGATCCTGATGACTCAACATTTCGATGTTGACATGCCCTCACTCGGCTAGCCAGCCCTCCACAGGCCTGTGCAAACCTCATGAAGTTCATCAAGGCCAAGTGCAAGGTCCTGCACGTGGGTCAGGGCAATCCCATGCACAAATACAGGCTGGGAGGAGAATGGATTGAGAGCAGCCCTGAGGAGAAGGACTTGGGCGTGTTGGTTGATGAGAAACTCAACATGAGCCGGCAATGTGCACTCGCAGCCCAAAAGGCCAACCGTATCCTTGGCTACAGCAGAAGTGTGGCCAGCAGGTCAAGGGAGGTGATTCTGCCCCTCTACTCCGCTCTCGTGAGAGCCCACCTGGAGTACTGCATCCAGCTCTGGAGTCCTCAACATAAGAAGGACATGGACCTGTCGAAGCAGGTCCAGAGGAGGGCCACGAAGATGATCAGAGGGCTGGAGCACCTCTCCTACGAAGACAGGCTGAGAGAGTTGGGGTTGTTCAGCCTGGAGAAGACTCGACTCCAGGGAGACCTTATAGTGGCCTTCCAGTATCTGAAGGGCGCCTACAAGAAAGCTGGAAAAGGACTTTTTATAAGGGCATGTAGTGATAGGACAAGGGGAAATTGCTTCAAGCTGGAAAGTGACTTTTTATAAGGGCATGTAGTGATAAGACAAGGGGAAATGGCTTCAAACTGGAAGAGGGGAGATTTAGGATAGGTATTAGGAAAAAAAATTTTCACTCTGAGGGTGGTGAGGCGCTGGAACAGGTTGCCCAGGGAAGTTGTGGAGGCCCCATCCCTGGAAACATTCAAGACCAGGCTGGATGGGGCTTTGATTAACCTGGTCTAGTGGGAGGTGTCCCTGCCCATGGCAGGGGGGTTGGAACTAGATGATCTTTAAGGTTCCTTCCAACCTAAACCGTTCTATGATTCTATGATTCTCTGATAGTGAAGCTTATAATAATAAAGGTAACTGTACTTCTTTGTGAAGTATGCTTACTTGTTTGTGGACTAACATGAAAAGATCCTACGTACATGGATGTTATTTCTCCTTTCTATAAATCAGCTTCATTTCATGACTTGGAATGCTTTTCAGGGCTCTAGAAAAAAACCAGGGGAAATAAGAAATCCTATTTAAATAAAATGGCTATGTTACTTCATACCAAACAGAACGTTGAATCATTTAATACATGTTAGGGTGAAGATTAGGAATTGTAATATATTAAGAGTAAAGACTGACCCAGATGATAAAATTTCAGTCTCTAGTGGAAGTAATTTTATTATCATAAAATGAGTACATAATTCTTCCACCAAGAAGAATGGCCTGTTTGTAAGGATCCTGGACTAGGATTTAAATCCACTGAAGGACTTAGATGTTTAAGTACCATTACTTAAACTGTTTTCCAGTTTAAGCACTTAAGCCACAGAAGGATAGTTTAAAACTCCCAGAGACAACAACCAACCTCAGAGGAATTAAAAATGTCCATGACCTTCAGTTTTTGCAGATAAAATTTCCTATGCATGTCTAAATAAATGTTTCTGACTTCAGACAATGCTCAGCAGCTCAACTCCTACGTTATAACTAAGTGCTGGTCACAAGCCACAGTCCAGGCCCATGGTTGCCAAGCTTTTTCATTGGCAGATATGCATACAGTTTTCATTCTACTTCTACTAGAAACTGAATTTCATTTCCATTTTAAGTGATGCAGTCCTCAGCTTGGGAACCACCTTTTTGTCTAAGCTACCTTCAGGACTTGATCTGTTAAGCTGTCTCACAGCATGCACAATATATTTTAATACGGACAATATCTAGGATGGGTGTTCAATTTTCCCCTCACACTAATTTCTTCCATCTCTTAACAACTAAGATAGAAACTATTAGAGCAGTGAGGACCACATTCTTTTAGCTCCTATTGTTGATACAAAATTGGGTTTTCAGGCATATGTCAAAATGGTTAAATTGCAGACAGAATGGAAACAGTGTAAAAAGAGATAACTGCAAAGAACTCAGACAGCATGGACTGTAACTCAAGGCCGGAGCGGGAGGCTAGTACAAGTCGATCTAGGAGGTTAAGCGCACAATTACGAGACTGATATGAAAGGAATCTGCAGGACGGAGCACAAAGCTCGCCCAAAGAATAACAAGGCGGCCCCTTCAAGCAGAGAAAAGAAACCATCAAGGACTCTCAGGACCACCGCTAAGGAAGAAAGTGCATGTGCGGCTGGGAGGGGTTAATGAAATAATTTTCATATGGATAAATTGTCATGAATATGTAAAGCCTACATTATAATAAATAGGGCCTAGCTAGAAGCTGTGGTATGCACGCTGGTCAGAGTGATCCCCCGTACATCCAGCGCTGCAATAAAGAGAATGCCTGCTTCTTAATACTACATTGGTGTTAAGGAGTTTATTCCCAATTTCGGTGACAGTTTTTGGCAACCCAGATGGGACACTGCTTCTGAATTTCGATGGATCCGTGGGATCGCAGAACCTCCAGCTGGCACTGAGGGATTCTTGGGGAGAACCTCCGATCCCCAGACTGAAGAGCTCCGAGCAAGGCCCCTGGGAAGGTAAAGGCATTCTTTTCTTAAAGGGGTGGGTACTTGTTCTTAACAACGCGGCGGGACAGGCCCGCACCAAGAGCAAGGATAAGGGCTGCCTGCCCGTAAGGCACAGAGAAAGCCTCGCAGGGTTGGGCTATAAAGGTACCTAAGGGAAGGATTTGGCCTCACCGGACGAAAGTCCGTGAGAAGCCCGGGCAAAAGGTTTCAGGTAAAAGAGTAGTGGTTACCCTGGGTAGTTGCTCTTAACACCAGGCGGGAGAGGCCCGCACTAAGAGCAAAAGTAAAAGGGTAGTGGGTTGGAAGTCCCACGAATAATGGTATAAAAGGTTGGAATTCCTAATGTCTTGTTATTTAGTGTTAAAGTCATTGTCTCGTGTAATCAATGTTAAGCTATTATTTTCCTTGTGTTTTGTGTTGATTGTTTGTACTCGTACTGTCTCATGATGGGTAACAAACCCTCAGCAGAAGGGGGGGATCTTAAAGAAATCCCCTCTCAGTTGCATTTTGAAGTATTGGAAACAGATAGGGGGTGATCCTCTTATGAGGAAACAGCTGGTTGAATATTGTAATAATTGGTGGCCTTTGTATACTTTGGAAGATCAGGAGAAATGGCCGAGGAATGGGACTTTGAAATATAACACCATTCTACAGCTCACGTTATTTTGTAGAAGGGAAAACAAATGGAATGAAGTGCTGTATGTAGATTTGTTTTTCACCCTGAGAAACCACCCGGAGTGGCAGAAGGATTGTGGCAACATCCCACAGGACCCTATGGTCTTAGCTTTAGAGATGGAGAGGGGCAGATTTGAGAGATCTGGGTAAAATGCTAGAAGTAGCTTGGACAGTGTTTAATAATTGAGAAAAGGAGAAAGAAATTAGACAGATCAGGTGAGAAAAACAGAGAGAAGGAAGATTGATTGCAGCCCTGACAGTGGGACAGAGGTGGGGGGAGAACTGGGGAGGGGGGGGTATTTTGGGGGAGGACGTGGAGGAGTAGGGAAACCCTTGCCATTCGCAGGGTCCTGCCTTGCTGAAGACCAGTGTGCGATTTGCTGAGAGAGAGGCCATTGGAAAAGAGAACGCCCCCAGGCAGGAAACTTGGACCCGTCCCTTCAAGCAGTTAAGCTCATGACCTTAGATGAATCCTGAAGGGACTGGGAGAATCATCCCCAGCTGAACCCCTGGTTACACTGCGTCTGGGGAATGAAGAGGTAGAATTTCTCGTAGATACTGGAACCACTTATTCAGTATTTAATACTTGTAAGGCAAAATTCAGTTATGAAACTGTAAGTGTTGTTGGTGCGACAGGGAAACGAGAAAACAGGCCCTTCCTACAGCCCTTAAAATTTAAGTTAGGAAAACAGTGGATAGCCCATCAATTTCTATATATGCCTGAACGTCCAGTACCCTTGATGGGAAGGGACTTGTTAAGTAAATTAGATGCACAAATAACTTTTAAAGACGGGGAGGTGCAGTTGAAAATACCTGAGTCAAAAGCAGTGGAAGCGAGAATTTTTATGTTACAGAATACAGAGACCGGAGGAGGAGATCTTTGCAGAAGTAGAAGATGCAGTTATTCCACTAGTTTGGGCCAGCGGAGTTCCAGGTTGATTCAAATTGGCAGAACCAGCAAGAGCTGTTCTGAACCCAAGAACAAAGCCAGTAAGACAAAAACCAGTACCCTATTAAACTGGAAGCAAGGAGGGGATTAGAGGAACTGATCACTAAGTTTTTAAATTATGGACTATTAGTAGAATGTGAATCAGAATACAATACTCCAATATTACCTGTAAAGAAACATAATGGCAAAGAGTATAGATTGGTTTAGGATCTACGAGCTATAAATCAGATCGTCCAAGATCTTCATCCTGTGGTAGCTAATCCTTACACTTTGCTAACAGCCTTAAAAAAGCTACATAAATGGTTTACAGTGCTCGACCTCAAGGATGCCTTTTTCTGCATACCTTTAGATAAAAACAGCCAAGCAATATTTGCCTTTGAATGGGAGAGCCCCACCACTGGAGGAAAAACACAACTCACTTGGACTGTGTTGCCTCAAGGGTTTAAAAACAGCCCTACAATATTTGGTAATCAGCTGGCAAAGGAATTGGAACTGTGGAGGAGAGCAAACCCAGAAGGGGTAATATTACAATATGTGGATGACATCTTGTTGGCCTCAAACTCGGGAAGAATGCCTATGGAAGACCATAAGTCTTTTGAATTTCCTGGGGCAAGGGGGATATTGTGTGTCTAAGAACAAAGCACAAATAGGAAAAGAGACTGGGACTTATCTGGGTTTTGAGATTTTACAGGAGATTCTGAATCATTACATCATGATTCTTTACAGACTATTGAACAGGTCTATTCTGGCAGACAGGACCTCAAGGATGAACCACTGATGGATCCCGAGTTGGAGTTGTTCACTGATGGTAGCAGTTTTGTCTGAAATGGAAAATGACTGGCTGGATATGCGGTTGTCACGACCACGCAGGTAATAAAGGCTGGAACATTACCTGTTAATACATCAGCCCAAAGGGCGGATTTGGTGGCATTACAACAAGCTCTGAACCTAGCAGCAGGAAAGAAGGTAAATATATGGACTGATTCACAGTATGTGTTTGGGGTGGTTCATGCACATGGGGCTATTTGGAAAGAAAGAGGACTGTTGTCAGCCCAAGGTTCACCTGTCAAATATAAGGAAGAGATCCTCCAACTTCTGCAGGACATACAAAAACCTAAAGAGGTGGCAATAATGCACTGTAAAGCACATCAATTTGGACAGACTGCAGTGAACGTGGGGAACCGACTGGCTGACAAAACTGCTGAAGAGGCAGCTGAAAAAGGCATCCTTGCATTAGTACCAGAAAAACAAGTGAAGTTACCAGACCTGAGACCTAATTATAGCAAAGTGGATCAACAGCTAGCGTCACTTTTAAAGGCAACAGCAAACGAGAAGGGATGGTTAATAACTCCCGTAGGACAGGTCGTAGTCCCACACCAGGTAATCAATAAAATAGTAGAAGAGAAACATAGAGAGACACATTGGGGAATTGAGGCTATGGTGAATAGTCTACGAAGTGGGATTGTAAGTGTAGGAAAGACTGGGATAGTAAAGTCAGTGACGACAAAGTGCCCCGTTTGTTTGAAAAACAACCCCTTGAATAGAAAACGACCAGCCCCAGGAGTTACCATGCGAGGAAACTCCCCAGGGGATTATTGGCAGATCAATTTTTCCGAGTTACCAAGACAGAATAGTTATAGGTACTTATTGGTATTGGTTGACACCTTTTCAGGATGGCCCGAGGCCTTTCCCTGACGCACCAGCAAAGCCAGAGAGGTGACTAAAATATTGCTCAAAGAAATTATACCAAGATTTGGGGTGCCAAAAGGAATGTCATCGGATGGGGGTCCACACTTTGTGGCAGATGTGATGCATCAGCTAAGTGAAATCCTAGGTATCAAGTGGGATTACCATACGCCGTGGAGGCCTCAGTCAAGGGGACAGGTAGAAAGGATGAATCAGACACTAAAAAGGCAAGTCAGTAAAATACGTCAAGAAACATCTTTGCAGTGGCCGCAAGCCCTTCCATTAGCCCTCTTGAGGGTCAGAATACAACCGAGATTGAACAATAAGATCAGTCCCTATGAAATACTGTTTGGGAAACCATATCAGATCCCTGTTGTTCCGGGGGAGGTGTATGTTAAAGGGGCAATGGATTTAAACCTGTATTTAATTTCTTTAGGGAAGGTTCTTACAGCTCTGTGGTGACACGTTGTCTTAAGTGGACCCCTTGCCCTGGACACCCCAGTTCATCCATACCAACCGGGAGATTGGGTGTATGTAAAAACCCGGAATTCTGAGCCGCTGCAGGAAAAATGGAAAGGGCCATACCAGGTCTTGCTAACCACTTTTACTGCTGTAAAGATTGCAGGTAGAGAACTGTGGGTCCACTACACTTGACTGAAGGCTGCTCCTGGACCCTCCTGGGAAGCTACTCCAGTCAGACCTTTGAAAATTAAGGTCACCAGACAAAAGGACTTGGGCCCATGTTTACTTTCGCTGTTTGAACTGAATTAGCGTGATAAGGAAGCATTTGATCCATTGTAAATATGCCGGAGTTGTTGTATGCTTTCTTAACAGTATTGTAGTGACTAGTACTGATCCTGAACCTTTTTACCTAATGATGTCGGTGAAATTCCATTCTGTCGGCAAGGTGAAAACTATCCAGAAAGAAACCAAGGGAGACAAGTTGAAATTTGCGGTAGAGACCAACGAGGTAAGGTGGCCATCAGGAGACGATATGGAGGTTTGTTGTTGGGTTAGAAGAAGGCCTATTTGGATGATCCCCACCTCTCATCTATCAGAAGGGTTCGATTTATCTGTAAGGGTACAGGATTCAAAAGGATTAATTTGTAGAGCACAGCACAGATCAACTTCGAGCTGTTGCTTGAACTTAAGCTGGAAGGAACGAGACAGATATTTAGGGTCTCAAATCCAATGTATTAAATCCCTCAGCAAGGAAACAGTGACAAGGCAGGAATACTGTAACACTCGAACACGTCACAGGGCTAAGCGGGGTGTAAATTCAGAGGATGGGAAGGATGAAAACTTGGTTTTGCAATTGATAAAAGGTTTTGGGAGGATGCGGAACATGAGTAGTGTAACCGCCTGTCTCCCAGTACCCCATTCAGCAGGACAACCTATCCCTTGGGGAATAATCCCTGTAAACTTATCCCTGCTTAGAGAGTGGGGAAACATCACTAATTCAGTCAGAAGGGCAAACATTTCCCATTTTTTGGACAAGAAGGGTGACTGCCGGACCAGGGGAAGCATGGCACTTGCTGACCCGATTAAAGGAGACAACGGGATGGTCGGGATACTCTCTCTGGATGGGAAGTGTGTTGGAGGACACAAGGTAGACCTAGGGTACATTTCACACGAGACAGGGGGAAGCTTCCACGCACTATGTGTTTTTAATGACACACACACTAAAGATACTATCCCGGAATGCACAGTCCTTAGGAAAGGACCTAAAACTTAGACTAGACCTGTGGAGGGACATTGGATATACATGGGGCATACTGAGTGGTGTATAGAGTGGGGAACACGCCCCATTCACAGTATCAGCAGAACTAATTGGGGGTGTCCACAAAAGTTAAATACCAGAAATATTACAGTTCTTAATGCTACAATGGCTCTGATGAGTCAGTGCAAATCTGATAATTCTGAAACATGCAAAACAGAAATTCCTTCCCCAGGATATTCCGTCTGGGTCACTTCAGATGGATTCTGGACTATACGACTCCACCTAAGTCCAGTTACCCAGCAGATCACATTAGGACTTCTAACATTATGTCCCACGTGGAGACAAAACCCAATAAAAACCGGACTTTGGGGAAAGGTAAGAAGGGAGGCCAAAGAGGAAGATAGATGGGCGGGACCCTCGGAGGCTGTAGAATTTAGTTGGGGACTTCAAAGCTTTCTGTTACCAGGATTGATGGCTCTGGAAAATCGAGTTTTGTTAGAAAATTTGACATGGCAAGTAGAAGTACTCTCCAAAGCCACAGGGAAAGGATTTCAGTTAATTAACTGACAGGTGCAAGCAAAACACCAAAATGACTCTGCAAAATAGGTTGTCCCTAGATTTACTCTTGATAAAAGAACAAGGAGTTTGTGGATTTTAAAAATTAGATAAGGAACATTGCTGTATACATATACCCAATGTAACGGGAGAGTAACAGAATACTTCTGCTCTTGTGTACTTCTGCTGATGCCACCCTTAGCTGATTATCCTTGTGCTCTGATGTGACATTCCTGTGTGTTCTACCCTTGCTCTCTCTTTATGGGGATAAAACCCAGCTTTTTCTTGATCCAATAGCCTCAGCAAGTAGGACTTGGCAAATGTTGTATTTCCTGAAAGAAATTCTTTAACCCGTAGTGCAGGGCTCCAGAGCTATGTGAGGGATCACAAGGGTTTTTACAACTTCAACACTAAGAAATTCCAAGCGTACTTCAGTTTGAAGATCATGAGCTTTGTAGGAATAGCATTTTATTTTCCAGCCTATGTCTAGAAAGTCAGTCTTCAGTCTGGCAATTTTTGGGGAGAATGTTGCTGTCTAAGTTTAAATGTTTAGTGCTTTACAATATACTCCTTGTACTGTACTGGTAGGCATCTTAATGTTCTTTGTAATTTTCTAGTTTTTCTGTGTTAGTACAAGTAAGTTTTACAAGAGTATATACTACTGCCCCATGACATTTACTTCAGTTTTTTTCAATTTTATGAAGTTTTCATCAGATTCATGGGTCCAAACATATCTGCTTATTCCATGGAAGGAAGTGACCTTTCATGAAAAGATTAGTGGTAAAATGAAGTACAAAGATAACTTTGGATCATAACTCTTTCCTGTAAAATGTCATAACTCTATTTTACTTCATTTAAGCCTTTATGAGGATTTAAAAAATAAACCCTAAAGAAACCACCTTATACAAAGTTACTTATATAGATGTTATCGCGTGTTTGTTATAACTCCATTTTTTTCTTCAGGTAGACTTGATACTCAGATCGAATTGCTACTCTGTACCACTTGAAATGCCAAATAAAGCTATCGTGACAGACCAGTGTTGAGTTTCTTTTCATGTTTTAGCCAAGGATGTCAATACTTAGTATAAAGATATCTGTTCTGTAAGACATTCTGTGCTCTCAAACACTAAAATTACAACTGCAGTTGTAATTGCCTCAGCTTTTATGTACTCAGCTATTTGAATGTTTAACAATGTAAATAGTAAAGATTAATATACACTTTTCCCCTTAAACGTCAGGTAAGTGTTTATACAGTTTGCTCAGGAGCTCTGGCCATCTTTTTGCCTTGCTTATGAGGTGGTTATGGAAACAGGTGCTACTTAAATGTTTTCTAACTGGTTTTACTTGTGACACCAATTTGAAGTTGTTGAACATAGTTTGCTCTCTCTTCTTTGCTCTAGTTGTAGTGTTACCTGTTATAGAGAAGGTTTTGGGGGAGACAATGAATTCCCTTTATCTGCATCTTGTTTTCTTCCGTGCAAGTGGGGAGACTGTCATACTTGCTCTTGGATGTTGAAAGCGGAGGGTGGCCTGTCAAACCCTTTCCTTTTCAAAGGACGACTATGACAATTGTAAATAAGAGTTTCCTCTGAAGGGTAGAATTTGCAAGTTTTCTTCATGCAGAAGCTAAAACACAAGGGCCTTTTTGAGGGGTCTGTTGATAAGACCTAAGTCTGGCATTGTTTCGTGGGCCTGTCTGATCAGTGGGCTCAGAAGTCAGGCTGTCCTGCAGTCTGAGATTTTCTGTATGTCACAAGTTCCTCCTAGGCTCTCTTTGGGGAGATGGTGTGCACAGTGACTGGACTGTCTGATCTTTGCCTTCAGCTCTCTTAAAGTTAAAAGGAAGTGGTGGTCTGTCTGTCTTACTCTTTATCCTTGGTATTGCAGAGTTCTTTTAAGAAGCAGTATTTGTGATTGTTTTAGTATGGCATTCAGATCTTGGATATGAGGCAGGACCAGAGGCAGTGGGTGCAAACTGAAACACAGGAGGGTCCTTCTGAACATCAGGAAATACTTTTTCACTGTGAGAGTGGCTGAACATGGGAACAAGCTGCCCAGAGAAGTAGCGGAGGCTCCATCTGTGAAAATCTTCTAAAGTCATATGGATATGGTGACGCGCAGAAACAAACTCTACAAGTCACGGTGAGTTATAAAGCAGGTATGTTTATTGCAGTGCTGGGTGCAAGGGGCATCTCTCCTCCGAACTTGCACACTGTATCACAAAACAGGCGCTTATTTATGACGCAGAAGCATACATATTCATTATTATCTTTGGAATAGGCGTAACTATGGTAATTATTTCTAGGAGCTCATTACCATAAGTCTCCTCCTCTTGCCGCATGCGCACTGCCATCTGGTGGTCGTCTATTGGGGTCTTTTGGAGGAAGGCTCATAGTCTTCTTCACCGTGTACCTTCACCTTTGACTCAGAATGCTGAGCTCCAAACCGCAAGACCACAAGTTCTAACCAGATGGTTGTCCCTCACAGACAATAACAGTTAACAGTTCTCGTTATCTCTATGGCTCCAGATGGCTCTGCTCATCTGCTCCCTCTAAGGTCGAGCTGCCCTAGTATTATCATTCAGGAGCCTCTTATCTATGCGGTTCTTGCTGGCGACTGAGTTTCAGTATCTTGCTAAACTATTATGTTGTAGTGCCTAACTGAATGTTATTTTCCATATCAATGGTCCTGGGCAAGCAGCTCCATCCAGATGACCCTGCTTGAGCAGGGGGGTTGGACTTGCCAGGGGGTTGGATTGCCAGAGGTCCCTTCCAACCTCAACCACTCTGTGATTCTGTGGCCTCTGACCATGAATGCTGCAGGCACTTCTCTGGTTCTTTAGAGTACTTACGTGAAAAGCAGCTGATGATTAGCATTCATGTTTGATATACTTTACTGTGGTTGGGCTCAAGCAGGCTGTTGCTTTGAGTTCTTAGATGAATAAACTTGTGAGTTATTGATATTTGAGCTAGAGGGATGAGGCTAGAGATGAGCAGATTTGTTTTAATCTCTGGAGCCTTTTTCAAATAGGGACGATTCATTAACCTTGTAGATGTAGCTTAGCCATTTAAACTCAAGGCCCTAACTTTTCATTTGTCTTGTTGCGTAGTGATACTGCTTGCTTGTTCTAGAGCTAAATTCAAAGAGGAGACCTCTACACATTAGATAAGTGTTCTGTAATGCTGCTCTTGGCAAGAATTATCATCAGCAAACTTGCTGAGGGTGCACTCTACCCCACTGTCCATGTCGCTAACAAAGATGTTGAACAGTACGGGTCCCAGTACCGACCCCTGAGGAACGCCACTCGTCACTGCTCTCCACTTGGACACCGAGCCGTTGACCACAACCCTTTGAGTGCGACCATCCAGCCAGTTCTTTATCCACCGAGTGGTCCATTTATCGAATCCATGTCTCTTCAATTTAGAGACCAGGATATCGTGTGGGACAGTGTCAAACGCTTTGCACAAGTCCAGGTAGATGACATCAGCAGATCTTCCCTTGTCCACTGCCGCTGTAACCCCTTCGTAGAAGGCCACCAAATTTGTCAGGCATGACTTGCCCTTGGTGAAGCCATGTTGGCTCTCGCCAATCACCTCCTTGTTTTCTGTGTGCCTCAGCAGAGTTTCCAGGAGGATCTGCTCCATGATCTTGCCAGGCACAGAGGTGAGACTGACTGGCCTGTAGTTCCCCGGGTCTTCCTTATTTCCCTTTTTGAAAATAGGGGTTATGTTTCCCCTTTTCCAGTCGGCAGGAACCTCACCAGACTGCCACGACTTCTCAAATATGATGGCTAGTGGCTTCGCGACTTGATCTGCCAGTTCCCTCAGGACCCGCGGATGTATCTCATCAGGTCCCATGGACTTGTGCACCTTCAGGTTCCTCAGGTGGTCTCTCACTTTATCTTCCTCTACAGTGGGCGGTGCTCCGTTTTCCCAATCCTCTCCTTTGCAATCTGCGTCTTGGGCAGTGCGGCTGCTGTCCTTGTCTGTGAAGACTGAGGCAAAAAAGTCATTGAGTACCTCAGCTCTGTCCAGCTCTGTCTAACCAGTTCTTGCGTTTCCTTCCGGAGAGGGCCTACGTTTTCCCTAGTCTGTCTTTTCTCACTGACATACCTATAGAAGGATTTTTTGTTTGTCTTAATGTCCCTGGCCAGATTTAGTTCTAGCTGGGCTTTAGCTTGTCTAACCCGCTCTCTGGCTGCTCGAACGATTCCTCTGTAATCCTCCCAGGCTACCCGCCCCTGTCTCCACTCCCTGTAGGCCTCCTTTTTTCTTTTGGTCACTTCCAGGAGCTCCTTGTTCACCCACGCAGGCCTCCTGGCTTTTCTGCCTGCCTTCCTCTTTGTAGGGATGCATTGCTGCTGTGCTTGGAGGAGGTGGTCCTTGAATATTGACCAACTTTCTTGGACCCCTCTTCCTTCCAGCGCTTCATCCCACGGCACCATACCAAGCAGATTCTTCAAGAGGCCAAAGTCGGCTCTCCTGAAGTCCAGGGTCGTGGTGAACTAGCCCGAGGGCATCTGCAGCTGCTGACCTGCTGCTCCGCTGAAGCTGGCAGTCGCCTCTCCGGGCCCGCTCAGAGATGGCCATGATCCCACCAGCTTCCCGGCGGCACTAAGGGGATGAACCCTACATATTGATTTCTGCCAAATAGATGAATTATTAAAAATTGAATACTAATAAATTGGTGAAACATTTTCTTCTGTGTATTCATACATACTGGTCTATAGATTTTCTAGGTACTCAGAATTTTTAATTGTGCTTACATATATGTATACTGTCCCAAATTATCTTATTGTGTACTCTACTACAGGATCAAGACCTTTATGCTTTCAGTGAATAAACTGAATAATATGAATAAAGACATAAATCAACACACTGTTTGCATGTTGGAAGATGCTGAATATAGCTTAAAAAGAACTTGGCTGAGTTGAAAATTTTAATCCTATGGACCAATTTTAGAAGGTCAATTCTAAAATATGGTAAACTAATTTATTTTGAGTGCAGTGATTTTAAGGGCATCTTGTTCTTTTTGAGCAAGCTTCTTTTGGATTCAGCTTGAGTTGCACTTGCTCAGTACATGTGAAAATTAGGACATTGTAATTAGACATCAAAATTATTGTCTTTAAAAATAACTAGTGTAAAAACCTGTTTTTACTCTTAAAATGAGAGGATTGATACCTCTTTTCTTTCAAAAATCCATAAAGGTCATGGAGGTTAGCAACAACTTGCAAGAGTCTGAAAATGTACTGAGACTGACTTAATGGTTCTGAACATTCTGGTTTTTTTGGATATTGTTTTGGGTTCTGTTGTGATTAGTGTGCAATCAAACTTCCCTGCTGCAACTTATTATTGTAAAAGCCATTTAAAATACTGTAAATAAGTGTATTTAAACACCAAGTGTGGCCAGGTAAAATGAAAGTCTGAATTTAGAGGTGTATGAAATGAAATGTGATTGTTTATACCAAACATGGGCTTGTTTTGTAATCTAAAGCCCTAGTATCCCAGAACATTTGGAAAACTTGGATCCAGAGGCAGATCATAGTCTGAGCTTTGCAGATGGGGCCCATTCCTAGTTGAGAGAATGTTTTCTTCATGTATGTTCTACATTGGGTCACTTGCTTATAGTTAAATTTTTATATTTAGATCTGAAAAGACTAAGCAATTTAATGGCTGAATTTACATTTTCCTGACTTCCATTTTACCAACTTAATTGAAAAATGATGCATTGCTCCAGGTTACCTTAACTTTTGGCCCATACTTGTTCAAAATGATTACAAATATTAGAATGCATTGGTTGAACTTAGATGAATTTAAAATGTAGTATAACTGCAAAAGAGGCAAGATTTACATGGTGTTACATTTCATTGTCAGTACGGTGGTTTATATATATCTCCAGGTATTGATCCCAAAAAGCTCAGGATATTTCAAAATGTAAAATAACACAACTTATATAGTAGTAAAAAAAAACCACCAAACAAACCAAAATCTAATGTTTAAGTTTCTTCCTTAGAATCACAGAAAATACAAACATGCAACCATAAAATTAGAAGAGCAAACGTGACAAGAAATACTCCAGTTCCTCCAAAAACAAGCTCTGAATATTTCCACTTGATTTGCTTTTCATGTTTCTGTTGGTTTAATGTGAATTATGCTTTGATGCTTTCCACAGTGTGAAGAGTCATAATAATTTTTTCCTCACACTGTAGGTTTTCTTCTTAACTTAATAATGCTCAATTTGGCCATGCCTTTCAAACACTTACATTTTGTTTGAAAATGTAACAATTATCTATCTCTGTGTTTTACACTCTGATTCTGAATGTCCCATTCCACTGTAGTAGAAGAATGCTTTATTTCTAGAGGTCTTATTTTTGTTAGTTAAATTAAACATTCAGAAAAAAATGCTAAGGGACAGAGTCCTTCCTGCCAAGTGATATGGTAGATGTAGAGGAAAGAAGCAGAGCAAAACATGCACAGCCCCGGAGCAGGAAATCTTTCCCAGGAAAGTAGGGGAGAGCAAAACCTCTGCACAGCCTGACACCTGCACTACCATCCCACTTTGCATGCTGCTGTTACTGCTATGCCTTCCCTGGCATTGCCTGTTGGACTAACGTGGAACCTGTGGCTTATTTTGGATCAGTGACAGCAGTCCCTCCAAAATCAGTGGGTTTGAATGGTCACAAAGAACACTCGATTCTTAACCTCTTTTATGCATGCAGTTATTACTGCCTAGGGACACCTTTGAAATAAAACATATAAAGAATGGCTGCCTTGGCCATGTGATTGCTGAGCACGCTGAGGTCAGCCTGCACAAAACGCCAGCCCTGACAGCAACAGAAAGGCTGCAGTGAAATCAGCTGCAGCAAAACCAGCTGCAGCAGATAACAACAGATGCAGATGTTTGAAATGAATCCCTATGACTCCCTAAGACAGATTTTACAGAATCCTTTTGGGATCATTACATGTCCCTAACTACAACTGCTGGAGAAGGAGAGCGTATTCTGGGGAAGCATCACATCAGCTTGTCCTGTTCTCAGCTTCAGCATCCATTGTTGGCTGCTGCTGAAGACAAGATACTATGGTCCAACCCAGCATTGCCATTCTCGTGTCCTTGTGTTAATACCGTACTCATTTTCCTTGCAGAACTCCTTCCAATAATAAATATCTTTAATGCACTATGACAGCCAAGTGAGTGCAGAACATAGTCTGAAACTGTAAATTAAAAGTAAAAAAAAGTAAAATAATTTGTTTGGAAATCATAAAGCACACATATCCTGTAGTTTTGACATTTAATCTATGAAAATGTAAACTAACCAACAGTTAGTTTCTCCCTAAGTAATTTTTCATCACATCATGATGAAATTAATTTTGGATTAATTAAAAATAAAGTAAACATTAATCAGATTTGCATTAATCACGACATTTCATTAATGGACTGAATATATTTTAGGCTACATAAAACTAGGGAAGCTTGAGTTTGACAAAAGAGAATGACACATCTTGTAGATAAACTGCCATTTACATCTTTATGTTCCTCCTTCTTTGTTTTGGCTTTGCAACTATTCCTATTCCCAAGCCATAGCCAGGAACTGTTTGCAAGGATGCTGGCTGGTACTGACTAAAAACATTTAACAATTTAACACTGTGGCTGACTGAGCTGTGTCTGGGAATGTACCCCAGTACGGTTTAATTTACTACTATAGTGTTTTAGACTTAATCTAGCACTCAAAGGCCTAGCACTGTACAAAAGGCCTTTACAAAAGCAATGTACTCTTTAAGGCACACATAACTTCACCTGAAAAAGCAGTGTCCCCATTACTTTGTGTAGGTCACTTACCTTTTTGGATCAGCCCTAAAAAGAGGAGGAGTAATATCTTCACTGATCTACTAGAGTGAAAAATGTTAATTATGTAAAGGTTGAGAGAAACTAGTTAGAAGAGAGATAAAAGCAGAGAAGTTAATTGTGTTATAGTCTTAGTGCACTATAATCTGAGAATGAGAGAGATTTATGAGTTGAAAAGAAACTAAACTAATTAAATATTATTAATAATATAATGAAAAGAAAATATAATAATAAGAAAATAATGAAACATATACAATACATGCAAATATATATTGAGCTCCCAGGATGACGATCACGTCACCAGCTGGCACTGGGAAAGTCCCAGACTGGACTCAGTGATGGATGGGAACTGGATTCCAGATCTGGATTCAGGAACGCATGGATTGGGATCAAAGGCAGATGAACAGACAGGAATCTTCCTTGGATGCCAGCCATTGAAGAAAGAGAGCTGACCCTTTGATCCCTCAGCTTTTATACTGAGCATGAGGCAGATGGGATGAATACCCTGTTGGTCAGGTTTGGGTCACCTGTCCTGTCCACACCTCCCCACAGGTGTGACCCCTCTATGCTTTTCCGCTTCCAACCCTCCAACAGGGCAAATAACAAAGTTAGCTGGCCTTGGTTGTTATAGCAATAAGTATAAGCAGGAGCCTCTCTGCATACCATTCCTTGGTATTAACTATAAACATCAGGTCTTATCTCTGCTAGAAGCTGACACTGTCTGGACAATATGCTGTTAATTTCAGAGAGTTCATTTAGTTAGAAGGGGCTTAGCTGAAAAGTAAAATTACTGAAAAGAAAATTGGTTCTGTTTTACCTCAAACCAGGATATTTAGCTAGGTCACAAATTAAATTCCTTATTTCTACAGCCTCCAAGTGGTGCAAGGTTCTTTTATAGACAACGTAACTATGAACTCTAGACCAAAGACATTATAATCTAATTATGAGTCTAACAGTTTTGTGAACACTCAATTATAACAAACAAAACCAAGTGTTTGCAATTAGTGTTCAAAGTCCTGAAAATGCCTGCATGTATCCTGCTGTTATTGGCAGGGCTGGCACTCTCCCCTTCAGATCTGTTCCTCTCATTAAACAGAACCTCCAAGGATAGCACAGATTTTGTGTATGTCAGCACAATGCATTCACATGACTCCTATTTATCCAAAGATAACTTCTGAGAATTCCTTATTTAACATGAATAAAGCAAGCACAATACATTCATTTTAATTTTCAGTTATATTAATCACTCAACCAAAAGGCACCCATCCCATGCTCTAAGCACTCTCCAGCTATTATAATTTTAGGAGGGAATATCATTCATATCACAGTATCTGTTACCTTGGTCCTCATGAACAAATACAGTCTATAATGGTGCCCTGCAGCTGCAAAAACATTTCTGTTCTCCACATCTGAACAACAGAAGAATGGATATGAGATTTTTAATAACAGCCGACATCTAGTTTCAAGGAATAAATACTTTAAAAGCAGTTTTCTTAGTACTTTACTCATTGTCCTTTAATAATTTCCCATAACACTCTGCTCAGTTTGGCCTAGTGCAGTGGCGCGTTATATTGGTTTTTAACCCCTTCCCACATTTCTTTGCTCAGACCAGTTCCAATGCTGTATTTGAGAGGGGTCTGCGTGCAAGAATTTCTGGCCTGCCAGTCTGTTCCGTTACGTGGTAAAACAGCTGAACAGAGGGGAGCTTGTGGGATTATTACTGGAGGTGACTTAGAAATTAGTAATATTCACATTTTGAAGAAAAGTACAGCATGGATGAAACTTTCAGGGGCAGAGTGCAGCTGGTATGCAAAGGACATATTTCACAAAGGTTCCCGAGGCAACCTTAGATGTTAACGACATTGGGGGAGTCCGGTGCGCTAACTCTAAGGGAGAAGAGTGCGGAGGATGGAGCGGAGTGGAGACACCGCGGCCAAACTCTGTGATAAAATGGGAACTTGAGGGTCAAATGGAACCCTTGAAGGTCCTATGGAACTGATAAGCTGCCTAATTGTTACCCTGAGCCAACGATCTGTCATTTTTTGACAAAATGCTATCCTTTGGGTGAACTTTGCTCATTATAATCTCATTATAATACCAAAACACACCTCCATCCCAAAAGCTACCCACCTCCAAGGTGCGACCACTCCTCATGGAGTCTGCGCTCTGAATTTTTTCCTAGTCTATACCTTTAAAAGCAAAGCAAGAGAATTTTACACCAATCATAACAAAAGTATGTATGACTAGAGTCCCTCAACTCCACCTGAAAGGTAAAAAATAGTATAAAAATAGCTTAAGAGAGGAGGGATGTCAGGGAAGATACCAACGCAATCAGGGAAACACCATCGCTGACCACCCCTGACTTCTGGGATCGGTCGACGGGCTGAGCCTCTCTTCCCCCCCATAAGGATGCTTGTGGGTAAGATTCAAACACTTGGTTATACCAAGTGCTTCCCCGGGAAACTTAGAAATCTCTATAGAGTTATTTTATAACTTAGCGCATTTGTAGCCAGGCTATATTACTAACATCTTTAGTATTTGCACATGCTTTGCAGACAGTCACTATCACCGGCAATCCAAAAGAGTTTGTGCATCTGTTGCTTCAATAAACTACACTTTTCACCAATCTAGCCGTGAGAGTTCATAGTGAACGTGACCCAACTCCTTAAGTGTGGCCGTGCTAGTTCATGGAACGCTGCTAGATCGAATTGTGTATGGTGTTATGAGTGCATCTGTAATCGTGATAGTTCAATATGCATAATGAACGCGACCAGACTTTTAACACTGAATTGGGCATCACTCAGCATCTAAGCCTAGCCGCCCCCAGCCCCTCTGATACAGGCTGGAACACAAGGGGGTTTATTTTCTGCCAAATTATTTTGCCCTTTAACACAAAGGGCAGTGAGGTCAGTGAGGTAACTGAGTATGTATATGCATGTTACACTGTGAGTACTCACAGCATGTTCTCCTTTCACCTGCCCCAAAGGCAAAGGCTAGGGTTGCAACACAGCCTTTGAATGGGAAGGAGGCATGAATGTAGTGAGAAAGCGCATGTTGCTGCCAGCTCTAGTTATTGCTTACGCACATGGGGAGTGATGCGAGAGCCTGATTTCCTAAAGCATTAAATGAACTATGTAACAGTTGTAAAGCATTAAACAAGCAGCAGCAATGAACCATGTAATACCATGTCATACCAGTTGTATGAGTTGTAGTGTGAAATATAAGTTGTGTCGGAACTTATCTCTGAGAACAGAATGCAAAGCTGCCATGAGATAAAGAAGCATGGGATGTCTCAAAGATGCAGACTCTGTGGCTTTGTTAGCAGAATAAGGAGGTAAAGAGCTAAAGTTCACTAAAAGAACACTGTGATGAAGAGGAGTGGAAGAAGTAACCGACCACCGGATGTCTCTGAAGACCACCAAGAGACTATAGTGCGCATGCGGGAGTGGGTAGTAACCTATGATAATGAGTTAATGAATATGTTGATCATTTCTTGGAAACCTTGTGAATATGTATATACGGCATGCATATAAGCTGTATAACTAGCCCTTTACGGCACACACATTAGGAGGAGCGATCCCCTGTGCGTCCAGCGCTGCAATAAAGAATAGCTGCTTAATAGTCACTCTGACTATTGAGTCCTGATTTTGGCTTTTCACGGCAACAGGAGAGCTACTGACTGGATGTTTATGCAGCCTCAGGGCTGGTAAGTGAGATCTAGCTCCTAACTTGGGCAGAGTCACACAGAAGGAAAGAGGCTCTGAGCCCTGCTGGGTCACTTAGCACAGCTGTCTGACAAGGGATTAGGAGGAGGTACAAAGCTTGGCAAAGACTGTTGAAACTAGAGAGATGTGTTTGGCAGTAAGTTGCTACTTAAATTTCCACTATGGTATTCCAGAACAAACATGCAGTGCAAAACAAGAGTATTTTTAACAGTTTGGGGCCATGTGGTGTTCTGCTAGCCAACAGATCAGGAAAATGAACTGACTTCCCAGGCATGTTGTTCATTCAGAACATATGCATTCATTTTTTCTCCCCAAAGCTGCCAAATCACACTCATTAAAGACTAAGAGACACCAGCCAGTTCAGAATTAACTCTATGTTTGTTATATCATCCTCCAAGTACTTTGAAGTCCAAAAATGAAAGACATTATAAAAATACAATGTATTATTACTAGTAATCCTATGCAAGATTTGGGAGAATGCGCTTTATTTTAAGGGCACATTTTCCAAAGATGTCTGTCTGTGTGACTGTGCATGTGCAGTGCTTCCTGTGTACTTATTTGTGAAAGTATTATATGTACTTGTCCTGGTTCCGGCAGGGATGGGGTTAATTTCCCCAAGAATGGGGAGGGGACACAGGTATTCCATGCCATGTGAGCCATGCCCGGGCTATAGGGGGGAGCTGGCCGGGGGAGGGGGCAGGAAGTAGCTGCTCAGAGCGGTCTGCAGCAGTCCGGGTCCGGTCGGTGAGCAGCGGTACCATAATCGCGATTGTATATTCGGTGTTATTGTTACTGTTTTTCTCTTCCCTTTGCTGTTCTGTTAAACTGCCTTTATCTCAACCCACGAGTTTTGCCTTTTTCTTCTGATTTTCCCCACAGCTGTGGGGGTTGAGCAAGCAGCCGCGTGGTTCTTTGTTGCCGGCTGAGGCCAAACCATGACAGTACTACTGAATATATTTATAGTACATATTTTGCACTAAAGAACTGGAAGTATATATATGTCAATGTAAGTTGGGGTTTTTTTCAGTATTTAAATCATTGGCTTGGATTTTTTTCATTTCTTTTGTTTTTCCACATCAAAAATTATGTATCAAAATCATGGAATAACAGAATTCTTCAAGTTAGAAGTGACCTCAGGGGATCATCTAGTCCAACCTCCTGCTCAAAGCAGGGTGGACTCTGAAATCAGAAATCAGATTGCTCAGGGCTTTGTTCAGTTGAATCTTGAAAACTTCCATGAACAGAGATTCGACAACCTGTCTGAGCATCCTGTTCTTTTTTTCTTTATATTGTGAGATCTTCTTCCATTTCAATTCATGACCACTCTGCCTTGTTCTCCTGTTTTGCACCTCAGTTGAGTCTGGCTCCATCTTCTTAATAAGGTCCTCTAAGGTTTTGGAAGGCTGCTACAAGATTTCCCTGAAGCTGTCTCTCCAGTCTGAACAAGCCCAGCTCCCTCAGCCCTTCCTCACATGGCAAGTGCTCCAGACCCTTGATCACCTTCATGGCCCTGTGCTGAACTTGCTTCAGTTTATCAATGTATGTCTTGTACTGGGGGGCCCAAACTGAACGCAATATTCCACATGCAGTCTAGCAAGTGCTGAGTAAGGGGGAATAATCAGCCACATTGGTGACTGCCAATCACCTTCTTCTTTATATGCCATGAATATATAAAATAATGTAGTATGAAATAATATGTACTATCCAGTATCTGGTCATCCATATTTTATAAAGAAATAAAACTACCTCTTTAGCCTGCAACACCCATTAGCTTGTTTTACAATGTCTTGTAAAACAACCTGCAAGCTTACAAACTATTTGCTCAGCAGTTTTGTTACATTTATATCGTGGTACCAAGAGCATTTCCCAGCTCTTGAGTTGTCATGTGTGTGCTCTGGCTGCATGCTGACTTCTGTCTTGATAACACCTGTCCTTACTTTTTCCCCTTATTCTTCCCACTCTCTACTCCCAATATGCTCTGGTTTCATACCAAGGAAATCTAAGCAGACACAGACCTGTAGTTCTCTCCAGCACATCCTCTGAACATGCGGGGCAGGGGAGCAGGACTGCTTTAACACCACATTACAAGTGCACCCTGTATGACCTCTCGTCCTTCCAGAGTTAGGGCTGTCCACAATACATTTCCCCGCTCTGTGCATATGCACACATTCCCACTACCAGACTTTTAATTTATATTTAAATTTATATATTAAATTTAAAAATAAAAAATTCTTTGTTTGAATAGGCCTGAGTTACAAAGACATCTAGACAAAGCCCTCCAAAATTGTTATGCTATCCATAATGTTGATGTAAATGAAGAACAGCTGCAGGCTTCCAATCTCTGGAAAAACCCATACATGTTCACTGGTCATTCCCCAAAAATAAATAAATTTTAAGCAACACCAGCCAATTTTTAATTAATTCCACATGTGCTCTGTTTATATTGTAGAGTACAACTTTTTAATCAGGATATGATGCAATAAAAAGTCTTGCAAAACTTTATTTGAAAATATATAAGGGCCATATCATTAATCTAAACAGATGTACTAAATAACTTTTACTCCAGACCCTAATTTTATTATTAAAGTCTAAATATTTGGACTTTTATTTTAAATCATACAAGACAATTTGCAAGACAACAATATTTACTTTGATCTAACATTTTATAGTACATCATGAGTAAGTAACCAACAAAGCATTCAATACAGTAGAAAACCTAGCAAAAAACTCCTACCATTTCTGGGTTTCAAATGGGAAACAAGAAAAGAATTGTTAACAAATACTGTGAGAGCTGTTAATGCCTTGCAGTTTGTCCTGGTTTGAGGTAAAACAGAACCAATTTTCTGTTCGGTAATTTTACTTTTTATCTAAGCCTCTTCTAACTACTGAAATTAACAGCATATTGTGCACTGTTCGCTCTCAGAGTGATAAGACCTATGTTTATAGTTGATGCCAAGGAATGGTATGCAGAGAGGCTCTTGCGTATACTTATTGCTATAACAACCAAGGCCAGCTAACTTTGTTATTTGCCACGTTGGAGGGTCGGAAGCGGAAAAGCGCAATGGGGTCCCACCTGCGGGGAGGAGCGGACAGGGCAGGTGACCCAAAACTGACCAACAGGGTATTCCATCCCATCTGCCTCATGCTCAGTATAAAAGTTGAGGGATCAAAGTGTCAGCTCTTTTTCTTCAATGGCCAACGTCCGAGGAGGACTCTGTCTGTTCGTCTACCTTTGATCCTGATCCTGAATCCAGATCCGGAATCCAGTTCCCGTCTGTCACTGAGTCCAGTCTGGGATTTCACCAGTGCTATCCGGTGTCGTGATCATCATCCTGGGAGCTTGATATGGTTTTGTGGGTGCTTGATACAGTTTTTTATATATTTCATTGTTTCCTTTTTATTTTATTTTTAATATTTCATTAAAGTAGTTTAGATCCTTCTATACTCATAAGTCTCTCCTGCCTCTTTTTGAAGAGGTAGGGGAGAGCATCTGTCGTTCGTTTCAGCAGCCAGTTCGGCCCAAACCATGACACGGTTACTCAAGGAAAACACATTCCAGTTCTGTGTATCTGAAGCACTATTGCCTGAAATTACACCCATCTAGTTTTAAGCACTTAAGTCAGGCATCTAAAATAAGAGCCTCATTGCTCTACTTCTACATTGTACCTCAAAGAGGGTGATTTATTCCTGTGATCTGAACTGCCTCTGGATGGACACTCTCCCTCCACTGACTGTGGAAGGAGCCTAGACTCTCAAGGTTCCTTCCTTCAGACATCTCACAGAATGGTTTTATGTTTATAAAGCGAGATAGATGAAGTCACATCTAAGAAAAGATAGAATATAAGATGAAGCTTAGTTAAAAGCAATTCAATAGATACAGCCTGCAAAACAAGGGATGAGAAGCTTTGTTATCTTTCTCTCTCCCTCTTTACTCTCCTCCTCTCCAGCAAACCATCTATGAGAATCTCTCCTGTGAGCATCTCTCCTGTGAGACAAATGTCAGGTGTTGAAAGCTGAGCATGTGCAGGGCTTTATTCCCGTATATAGTGTTGCATTAAAAGGAATGTAATTTCGATATTTGTCTGTCAGAGCCCCAGCAAAGGACTTTCACTGAGTCAGATTCACAAAAATTGAAATTAGTTATTTTATTGAGAGTGACAGAACAGATTCGAGATTGCCGTTGATAAATTCACTGACTACAATAATCACAGATTGCAATAAAGAAGCAAGCCATCCTGATAGTGAAAATCCCAATCCGTGTAACAGTTTATTCAACCAGGTTGTTTCCATCCCTTTTCTCAATTCGTGGCTGGCCTTCACCACATGTTTTATGTGATCTAGTTGTTCGTCAAGATCTTTAGTCACATTTGGTATATGAACACAACAAGTATCATTTACTAAGTCCAAATATCCGCATACTCCACTTTCATGCAGCAATAGCAGATCTAATGCCAGTCTGTTTTGCAATGTTATTCTTGATGTTGCCTGCAGTTGTTCATTTAATTTTTCCAGTCCAACCCAAATCGCATTAGCCAATGCTTCAATTTGTCCCATAAGGTTATACAGCATCATGCGATTCTGCAAAGCCATTATCTGGGTGACAAGTCCCGGTCTGATTTCAGGCTCAGTGGAGGTTTGTAATGATCCCAAGCGTGAGATTGAGACACAAACGAGATCAAATGCCAGCCAGACATTTTTTAATTGTTCTGAAAATGGTGGGGCTACTTGCACAACAGGAGTATGTTACCCTCCCGGTCTGGGGCAACTTCCTCTTGAATAACTAAATTCCTGGCAGCACCCTCAGACACCTTAAAGATGTCACAATAATGTTCTATCTGTGCATACCATTTCCCCACCGAAGCTCTTTGTGCCACCCCATCAGGGGGAGGTGTTCCAGCTAAAACAGCTTTAATTACTTTAAAGGGGCCTCTAAGCACTATTGATTGCTGGTGAATAGTGCATTCTGCCTCTCGCAAGGCTAGGCTGACCACAAACAGTCCCTTTCCCATGCAGTATACCGTTTCTCTGCATCCTTAAAACTGTGGGAATAAAACCTGATGGGTTGAGTGGGTCCCTCGGGGCCCTTTTGCCAAAAGTGCATCGACCAACCCGACTGAGCAAATCCCCATTCAATCTGAACAGGGTCGGTAGGGTGGATTGGGCCAAGAGCCTGGTGGTTAGCCGCCTCAAACACTAAGAGCTGCAAGGCCTCTTCGTGGACTGGAGTCCAGTCCCATGACACACCTTTTTGCAATAAATCATACAAGGGTCTTGCAATGATAGAAAAATCTGGAATGTACTTTCGCCAAAACACAAACATTCCCAACACATGCTGCAACTCCTTCTTACCTGATCTAGTGTGGAAAGGGTATCATGGGGGATACACGTCATTCCCCCTTTCCACCAAATCCCTAAAAATTTAACTTCGTTTGAAGGAGTCTGAATTTTCTCAGGTGGGTTCTTTAACACTAAGTTTTCCAAATGGATTATAATATTATCCTGTGTCTTTTGGACTTTCTCTGTCTGACTCCCTCCTATGAGCACATCGTCTATATACTGGTAAATCTTAACCCCTTCCTCTGATGGGTTTAGTTCTAGTTCCCGTGCTAAAGCATGATGGGCTAACGTGGGAGAGTGCTTGTATTCTTGAGGGAGCCATGTAAAGGTAAACTATTGCCCCTCCCAAGTAAAAGCAAAACGATTTTGGTCCTCGGGTTGCAGAGGGACCAAAAAGAACATATCCTTAACGTCAATAGTTGCCATAATTGGGTGTGCTTGTTCCTGGATAGTGGCTATGAGGTCGGCAATGTTCAGCACGGCAGCAGTCAGTGGTTCTGTGTTTGCATTGAGCCTGTGGTAATCCACTGTTAGTCTCCATTTGCCATTTGGCTTCCAGACTGGCCATACTGGGGAATTAAAGGGGGAGTGAGTGGAAACTACAAGCTCCTGTTCTCTTAATTCCTCCAGTACTGGGGTTATCCCCTCCCGTGCCCCTAAGGGTAACGGATAAGGTTTAACATTCGTCAATTTTGAAGGGGGAAGTAACCACACAGTTTGTAAGAGCCATATGTCTATTGGTGGGGCACCAAAAGACCACCTCCCTCCCTTACCATCTATCCACACTTTACCCTTCAGGACGTCAAGTCCTAAGAGATTAAGCGGGAACAGTGCCACAACCATTGCCACCGGAGTGGTCGCCTTCTCCCCTGGTAGCCGCAAATTGACCGTAGCCAATGCCTGTGCCTGAATGTTACCGAACGCATCCGCCACAAATAAATGTTGCTTGGATAATGATATGCCACCGCATGCTGCATCTTCTGTTTTAATGGCTGAAATTTGGGCACCAGTATCCGCTAAAAACATTATTGGTACTTGTCTAGATCCTACGAAACAGGTGATAAATAAATCGCCTCGATGGCTTATAGTGAGCTGCCTAATATGCACCCACCCTTCGCTCCCCCGCTCACTACAAAGGGGCAAAGAGGTTAGTTTCCCATCAACCCCTGGGAGGCGGTCGAGCTGGTCAGGTTAATTAGGGGTGGAGGTGTGCTAGGAGCCGGAATTTCATGCACCTCCCCTTTAGCCACTGGCTTTTCAGGCCATCCTAAGATTAATTTCTCAAGTTTATCAGTTTATCAGCCTGTCCATAAGATCTCGAGGGACACCCTTCTGCCACCCCATGGTCCACAAGCTATTCCGCCTGTTTGGTATGTCTCTTCCGCCAGGAGGTTTAACGAGAGAGATTCTTTTATTGTTACTAAGGTGCGGAGGAGGCTTCATTTTGGTACGTCTTAAACCCTTCAGGTCTGGCTTTGCAGATGGGGTGCTAACTGGGCCATATTTTCACCCATAATTGATTAATTCTTGGGCAACCTCTCCCCAGGTCCACACTTTCAAATTTTGGGGCTTGCGATTAGGGGTTACCAGCCCTTCTAGTGCAGCCGTGACTCTTTCACCTTGAGGCACTGCTTTGATTGTACTCTGTAACTGTATGCCAATAGGTTTTAAAGATTCAGGGAGACCCCTTATCAAGGGAGTTACTCGTTCAGGGTCAACTGGCATCATCATCGGGGACTCCTGTCAGGGTCTAAGCTCGCGATCATGCATCATTTGCAGGCATGCCGCTTTCTGTATGTTCTCTACTAATTGATCGACTGATCCCATAATAGCAAGAGGGTCTCCTCATTCCAAGGGATTAAGACCTCCAGCCCAGTAGGCTGCCCTTTGGGTTGGGGACCAGGGAGCACGGTGATTGCAGGTAGTTAAAAACACTCCGGGCCCCCAATACCCTTCAGCCTCCTTTTCACTTAGTAGCATCTGATCCCCACCCGACAACGACACCCTCCACACATATTCTGTCTCTGATTCCTTAGGTGTCAGAGTGGGATTGGAACCGGAGTAACGACGCGATCTCAATGTGAGTATGATCGTCCTCCTTTATTGCATATTTTAGCAGAGTATATATAGACTCGCAGCAAAGCATGCATATTCAACAACGCTATGATTGGTCCAGCTCCCCTGTTCACGTACAACGCCCCCCAACCCGATTGGCTAAGACCCTCTGTTCACGCGCCTCTGTTTAACTTTTCTCCCGGGCAGGGTGATGTCACCTTTCTTGTTTACTTAGATCTTTTCTCCCTCAGTCTGCGTGCTTAGTTCAAACCCTGGGTTGCTCACCAGAACCAAACCATGCCTTTTCTCATTTAAGAATCTCTCCACACTTAGGGGTGCAGCCAAACTCCTTTTCTAATTTAGCCAGTTCTGTAGCCGTATATGGCACTTCTTTGGTAGTAATTTGAGGGGAGTCGTCTTGGTCATCATCATACAGGATGAAAGTACATGTCTGGCTGGGAGGGGTTAATGAAATAATTTTCATATGGATAAATTGTCATGAATATGTAAAGCCTACATTGTAATAAATAGGGTCTAGCTAGAAGCTGTGGTATGCACGCTGGGCGGAGCGATTCCCCATGCATCCAGCACTGCAATAAAGAATGCCTGCTTCTTAATACTACATTGGTGTTAAGGAGTTTATTCCCGATTTCAGTGACAGTATCTCACAATCTGTCATAGTATTAATCAAAAGCTGGCAAACACCTGAAAGCAGTCAAAGGAAATCCTAACCAAAGGCAACATGAGGAAAGTCACAGGTACTGAAGCAGAACTAGCTATATGATGGAAAGTACGATGGCTTATAATACTCACAGACATGGAATCATACAAACTACCTTCTTTAGGATACTAAAAACATTAATTATATTCACCTTCCAGTTAGCTGTTAAACACTTGCATTCCAAAAGTATCCTTTGTACTATTCTTCATGCCACATCTATATGAATGCTTTCACAGCTATAGAAGGAGAATGTCCTTTTTTTTCCCTCTGCTTGATGTACCTTAGAAATTGGAATCTTTCACTGAGCAAGAGCAAAGAGCTGTAAAAAGGTTACAAGGCCTTGTGAAACAAGACACTTTGTATAAACAATGCATGCCTTGCTAATGAATATACCCTTGAAGAGGAACAGAAGGCTGATAACAAGGGAACATCCGTCTGCAAGAGGCGCTGCTGAAAACCTCTGAGAACCAAGCAACTGCTAAAAGCATCAAAGATCTGCAGTGACTGGGGGAAAGATAAAGGCGGCAGTGGGAGATCGTGGATACCAACTCAATTAGACACTGAACAGAACTACCCCCCCCCGCTGTACTGGAGTACGTGCACATCAATTAAAGGACATTGTAGCTTTAAATGAAAGCGAGAGACTGTACTAACCAATAGAAATTGTTAAGATAAGGTACTAACCAATAATTATAATGAAGGGTGTGTATTTCTGTGTTTTGAACTGTATAAATATTCCAAAGAGTCTGTAGGCTGGTGTGCTAGCTTCGTGGATTACCACCTAGCACCCATCTCTGCGCAGAAATGATTTAAATAAATACCTCTACTCTGTGTGTACATTGGCATCTTGCACACCAAGTAAACGACCCTACTTTGGGACCACATGCTGACTAGCTTTTCCACATCATACTTTGTGTTTAGGATTTCTTAAATAGAAAAAATTAACTCTGGTTACTGTTTTAGGAATCTTCATTACCCTCTGACAGTCAGTGCAAGATTCATCTTCTTCAGGGGTAATAGCCAACCACTGGCTTTGTGAACCTGTTTGGAGAGTGTTCCCACGGAATGGTGCAGTGTATTGCCAATGTAATAAGTAACTAGGGGTGATTTGCTGATCAAATCAAGTTAATCAAGGGGAACAAACCCATTGTGGTAGTCTTGAGAACAAGACTTTTTGACAAGAAGAGATATAACCACAATGTTATCTTGAGCAAACGTTAAACCGCTTTGTTAATGTGTGCACCAATCAAGCCTGTAAAGAATAGATTGTATAAGTTGATTTTGCACATTTTATCGAAACTACCTCAAGCAAGTACAGATCTGATGAAATCAAGATAACGGAAGAAGCAGAGGGGTGTACCGAAGATGTCGAAATCGACCTCCATGAAGATAAAAGGAGCTGCTCAGCTCGCTTGAATTTGTGAGCCTTGGAGGAGCTGCAACTCCCTGGCCGCCCAGCGCTGCTTTTGCTTTCCTACCTTAATACATATTTAGTGAATAATACGTGTTAATACGTGTTAATACGTGGCTCCGTGGATGGTGTCAACGCCACAACTTTGGTTTTTTTAACAATGGAATGACCTATGCGGCATCAGGCCTGCTGGCATCAGATGGGGACTGGCTCACTCAAAGAGGGAGGAGGGTTTTTGCCCAAAAATTGGCAGGGCTTGTTAACAGGGCTTTAAAATAAATTCGACGGGGGAAGGGGGTATTATCAGGGTTGCCCATGAACAGCCAAGGGATGTTACATCAAGGAAAGGGGAACAGGGAGCTGGTGAGGGCCTGCAGCCATTAGCTCCAAGATGTGCCAGCTGCGCTGCAGTATGCTCAAACCCTCGCGTACATGAGCTAGGAGCTCCTGGACCAATGGGAGTCAATCGGGAGGCACTGTTAGTACAGGACAAAGGAATGCCAACTGGAGAGCAGCACAAAGTAATTACAGCTGCTCCAACCAAATCAGCCTCAACGAAGACACAGCTGAAGTGCCTCTACGCAAATGCGTGGAGCATGGGGAACAAGCAGGAGGAATTAGAGATGTGTACACGCCTCCAAGGCTACGATCTCATCAGCATCGTAGAAACTTGGTGGGACGACTCCTATGACTGGAGCGTCGGCATGAAAGGGTACAGGCTCTTCAGGAGAGACAGGCAAGGGAAACTAGGAGGCGGTGTTGCCTTATATGTTGATGAGCAGCTGGAATGCATGGAGCTCAACCTGGGGGAGGATACTGAGCCAACTGAGAGCCTATGGGTCAAGATTACAGGGAAATCGGGAGCAGGGGACGTTACAGTGGGGATATGCTACAGGCCACCCGACCAGGAAGACCAAGTGGATGAAGCCCTCTATAGACAGATAGGGGCGGCATCACGTTCACAGACCTTGGTTCTCATGGGTGACTTCAACCACCCTGACATCAGTTGGAAGGATAACACAGCCAGGCACAGGCAATCCAGGAGGTTCCTGGATTGCATTGAGGACAACTTCCTTCTCCAAGTGGTTGAGGAGCCGACGAGGAGAGGAGCCATGCTGGACCTTGTTCTTACCAACAAGGAGGGGCTGGTTGACAGGGTCAAACTCAAGGGTAGCCTGGGCTGTAGTGACCATGAAACGGTCGAGTTTGAAATCGTCAAGGCAACGAAGAAGGTGCGTAGCAGGCTGACGACCCTGGACTTCAGGAGAGCCGACTTTGGCCTCTTGAAGAATCTGCTTGGTATGGTGCTGTGGGATGAAGCGCTGGAAGGAAGAGGGGTCCAAGAAAGTTGGTTAATATTCAAGGACCACCTCCTCCAAGCACAGCAGCAATGCATTCCTACAAAGAGGAAGGCAGGCAGAAAAGCCAGGAGGCCTGCGTGGGTGAACAAGGAGCTCCTGGAAGTGACCAAAAGAAAAAAGGAGGCCTACAGGGAGTGGAGACAGGGGCGGGTAGCCTGGGAGGATTACAGAGGAATCGTTCGAGCAGCCAGGGATCAGGTTAGGCAAGCTAAAGCCCAGCTAGAACTAAATCTGGCCAGGGACATTAAGACAAACAAAAAATCCTTCTATAGGTATGTCAGTGAGAAAAGACAGACTAGGGAAAACGTAGGCCCTCTCCGGAAGGAAACGCAAGAACTGGTTACCCGGGACAGCGACAGAGCTGAGGTACTCAATGACTTTTTTGCCTCAGTCTTCACAGACAAGGACAGCAGCCGCACTGCCCAAGACGCAGATTGCAAAGGAGAGGATTGGGAAAACGGAGCACCGCCCACTGTAGAGGAAGATAAAGTGAGAGACCACCTGAGGAACCTGAAGGTGCACAAGTCCATGGGACCCGATGAGATACATCCGCGCGTCCTGAGGGAACTGGCAGATCAAGTCGCGAAGCCACTAGCCATCATATTTGAGAAGTCGTGGCAGTCTGGCGAGGTTCCTGCCGACTGGAAAAGGGGAAACATAACCCCTATTTTCAAAAAGAGAAATAAGGAAGACCCGGGGAACTACAGGCCAGTCAGTCTCACCTCTGTGCCTGGCAAGATCATGGAGCAGATCCTCCTGGAAACTCTGCTGAGGCACATAGAAAACAAGGAGGTGATTGGCGAGAGCCAACATGGCTTCACCAAGGGCAAGTCATGCCTGACAAATTTGGTGGCCTTCTACGAAGGGGTTACAGCGGCAGTGGACAAGGGAAGATCTGCTGATGTCATCTACCTGGACTTGTGCAAAGCGTTTGACACTGTCCCACACGATATCCTGGTCTCTAAATTGAAGAGACATGGATTCGATAAATGGACCACTCGGTGGATAAAGAACTGGCTGGACGGTTGCACTCAAAGAGTTGCAGTCAACAGCTCGGTGTCCAAGTGGAGAGCAGTGACGAGTGGCGTTCCTCAGGGGTCGGTACTGGGACCTGTACTATTCAACATCTTTGTCAGCGACATGGACAGTGGGGTGGAGTGCACCCTCAGCAAGTTTGTTGATGATACCAAGCTGTTTGGTGAAGCAGACACGCTGGAGGGGAGGGATGCCATCCAGAGGGACGTGGACAAGCTGGAGAGGTGGGCCCAAGCCAACTTCATGCAGTTCAACAAGGCCAAGTGCAAGGTCCTACATCTGGGTCGGGGCAATACCAAGCACAAATACAGGCTCGGTGGGGAATGGCTGGAGAGCAGCCCTGTGGAGAAGGACCTGGTGGTGCTGATTGATTAGAAGCTCGACATGAGCAAGCAATGTGTGATTGCAGCCCAGAAGGCCAACCGTATCCTGGGCTGCATCAAAAGAAGTGTGGCCAGCAGGTCGAGGGAGGTGATTCTGCCCCTCTACTCCACTCTCGTGAGACCCCACCTGGAGTACTGCATCCATCTCTGGAGTCCCCAACATAAGAAGGACATGGACCTGCTGGAGCGTGTCCAGAGGAGAGCCACGAGGATGATCAGAGGGCTGGAGCACCTCTCTTATGAGGAGAGGCTGAAAGAGTTGGGGCTGTTCAGCCTGGAGAAGAGAAGGCTCGGGGGAGATCTTATTGCGGCCTTCCAGTACCTAAAGGGGGCCTACAGGAGAGCTGGGGAAGGACTTTTTACAAGGGCACGTAGTGATAGGATGAGGGGGGATGGCTTTAAGCTGGAAGAGGGCAGGTTTAGATTAAACATTAGGAAGAAGTTTTTCACTTTAAGGGTAGTAAGGCACTGGAACAGGTTGCCCAGAGAGGTTGTGGAGGCCCCGTCCCTGGAGGTGTTCAAGGCCAGGCTGGACGTGGCCTTGGGCAACCTGGTCTAGTGAGAGGTGTCCCTGCCTATGGCAGGGGGGTTGGAACTCGATGATCTTCAAGGTCCCTTCCAACCTAAACCATTCTATGATTCTATGATTCTATGAATCCATTTTGGACTCGATTGGTTTCAATTCAACTATAACAGCCAATATATTCCAGTGAGATGGAAACAATAGCAAAGATCTACCCTATGGCTAAATTGCTTTTATTACACAAGTGTGCTTGCTTAGAATTTGATTGAGTATCTCTAGAATGTGGTAGTTCATACAGATAAAACCTATAATCTGTATTTCCTTTCCTATCAATGTTAATGATTCAAAACATTTCCATGGCAAGAGAAGTGATAGAGAGAACTAACACTTAAGTGCTAATAGCAGGAGGGAACATGCTTAATGCAAAACATATATCTATAACCTTGTAGCCATTGCCTTGCTTAAGCCATATCTATAATTATACCCTTGGCCATCATGTAAGACGTTTAATCAGGAACTAGCAGAGGGGAGTTGCAGAGAAGAACAGAACAGTCATGGCCGGCCTTGCTAAAGAAACCGGCTGGAACTGACCTTGCGGTTGTGGAGTCTGATTTCCGCACGTCAGTTTTGGCGAGCCAGCCAGGAGATTCTCTGCTCAGCTGCGGGATCGACTGCGGAGCGGACGCCCCTAGGCGCGCCCCGAGTACTTTCCTTGGAGGAGCCTCCACTCCCAGCCGCTCACCGTGAGAGTAGACAACAACCTCCTGAAGCCGCGGGCAAACGGTATGTTTAATGAGGGGGCCGGTAAGTCATAGGGGACGCCCACGCGTGGCCGAGGCTGCTGGTAAAGCGCACAGAGACGTCTGGCGTACAGCATAGTCCCTGTATGGGAAGAGGGTACCCTGTATTGTAGTAAGGGGATTCGCTGACCGATAGAGCGGCCGCTAGCGATCTTGGGAGTAGATCGAGTGAATCAGAGGTTATCGCCGCATCACGGCATCGGGAGCCAGGACGGACCTGCTAATGATTGTATAAGAAGCAGGAGAAGGGTAAGCGAGCCTCCGAGGTTATCGCTGCATCCCGGCATCGGGAGCCAGGACGGACCTGCTAATGACTGTCTGAGAAGCAGGAGAAGGGTAAGCGAGCCTCTCACAATTGTGATATGTCAACTAAGTAATATTTGCAGCTGCTGGAGGGATACTGACTGGAGTGATAATTTCGTGTCTTATTTGTAAATGCCCAGGTATTTTGTGTTAAAAGCACTTGTGTGTGTGTGTGTGTGTGTGTTTAAGACGCAGCATCGTTGTAAAGTGAGGGGGAGTCCTGAGTTGCGGTTTCGTGACTCTCCGAGGAACTCAGAGACGGACAAAACATCTGACACGAGTGAAAGATCTGTAAAAGTTTTTTCTGATATATGTAAGTTAGGCTGCTGTGGTGTTTAGTCGGTCTCCTATCAGGGGTTTGGCTAATCATCAAAGTGGCAGAACAGAGGAAGTCACTCCTTCGGTGGTTTGGGCTCGAACCTTGGGAATATTTAAACGAAGGAGGAGATTGGATAAGGAGGGGGGAGAGTCAGTTTTATTAAAAGGACTGTATGTAACACTGGGTGGACAAATAGTAGCCCTAGACTGGGAAAAACCTGTCCCAGATACCCTTTTTAACCCCCATATTGGCAGACAGGTGGGGGTGATCCCTTGTTTTATATGTGGATTAACTTCGACTAACGGGCTGGGCAGGAATTGGCACTCGGCCTGGGTTTTGTTGAAGTGTAACTCTTGTGGGAAAAAAGTGGTATTGTTTATCTAAGAGGCGAAAGGTGGAATGTTTTAAGTGTCTTCCCCAAATCCCTCATTTTTATGACTGGGAGAAGGCTCAACAGGAAGCCGAGATAGTAAAATTTGTATGTGGAAAGGAGAATCTAATCCCAGAGATCTGGGACGTGTGGGAGGAGGACTGGGAAAGAGTTAGAACAGTTTGCAAGAAGAGGTTTGCGTGGAAGTTGAAGCGCAGCGGAAATAGAAAATAGTTGGAAAAAATTAATTAAAGAAACTTAAAGATGGGTAATACTCAAGGGGGTATCCTCAAGAAAAGTCCTTTAGGTTGTGTGCTTGCTCATTGGAAAGAAATTGTGGGAAATGGAGGTACAGAAAGTAAGAAAATTCTTGTTAAGTATTGTAATCAGTGGTGGCCGTTATATAAGTTGGAAGATGGAGCCAAGTGGCCATTGAATGGATCACTAGATTATAATACTATGTTGCAGTTAATGTTATTTTTAAGAAGAGAAGGGAAATGGGATGAGGTATCATATGCAGATATGTTCTTTACCCTCCGAAACCATCCGGAGTGGCAGAGGGATTGTGGAATAGTGCCACCGCAGGACCCTATGGTACTCGCCCTCGAGCGAGAGAATAAAGGATTAAAAGGAAAACTGAGGCGGTGCTGCTCAGCATGTAGTATTGGACAAAGATGCACTAAGATAAATAAAAATTATCAAGTATCAGAACAGGATTTAACTGATCTGTTTAAGTCTCCCCCTTGGTCAGAGGAACGATATGTGGACTCGGATAGAACTTCTACTCCTCCGGACAGCCCCGTAGCCTCCCGGACTAGGGGGAAACCCCTGATTTTGCAGGCACCGCTTCAAGAGGCAGTGGGACCAGAGGGAGGGACAATGTTGATTAAGGTACCTTTTACCACTACCGATTTGGAGGCGTGGAAGAAGGTTGCCAAGGATTATAGGAATGATCCTGTGGGCGTAACCAAACATTTTCAGTTTATTATAAAGCAACATAACCCTGATTGGAATGCTATGCAGCTATTATTAGAATATATGACAGAAACGGAAAAGCAACAGATTTTAAAGGTTGCTGGGGATTTAGCTGAAGATCATGATAAGATCACAGGAGGGGACGTTAAAGAATATTTCCCCCTGCGGGATCCAAAGTGGGATCCAAATAAATCAGCACATATGGAAAGATTACAAGCATATCAAGGATGGATTTCAAAAGGAATGGAGAGAGCCATTCCTAAGACCATCAATTGGTCAGCATTATATGCAATTAAACAAGGTCCCTCCGAGTCACCATCTGAGTTCCTGGACCGACTGAGAGATGTAATGCGCCGCCACACACCGCTGGATCCTGGGTCTGAGGTAGGAGTACAGCAACTAGTCTCTCTATTTTTAGGACAGTCTACAGGAGATATTAGACGGAAACTCCAAAAGCTGCGTCCCACAGAAAGTAGAAGTCTGGAAGTGTTACTGGATGAGGCGTGGAGAGTGTTCAGTAATAGAGAAGATGATTATAAATGAGGGCAAAGAAGGGTGGTGGCGGTCATCAGGGAAGGGGTGTTAGCGTGGAGACAAACACATAACCAATTTTCTTGGGTTATATGCGGTGCTTTATTTCAAGGCGCCGGGAACCAGGGGTACGCACCCAAATCTGGCTCCAAAGACGGCCTTGCCGAGTACCCATTTTATATTCTTTTGGTTACACAATCTCATACATATTCAACAAGTATTGCTACATTATCTTATACATATGCATTACGGATTACTTCATCCTATTGCGACATCAGCCTCCTTCTCTGCGCATGCTCGTCTTCCCTCTAGTGGTCGTCGGTGGTCGTCATGATGAAGTAAGAAGTCTTCCTCAGATGAAGTAAGACGTCTTCCTCGCTTTGTACTTTTCACCTCACTCCTTTTTGACTCGATTCCAGTGCCTGTTTTCTGCCAAGTCTTTCAAGGTTCTGCTTGACTCCCCTGGTATCAGGTCACACTGTTCTCTTAGGTACCTAAAGATCTTAGAATACATTCTTTCCCGTTACAGTTAATTACATTTTCCCATCACCATTGGTTACCTTTGTTTGGTTATTATGATTACCCCTTACAAACACACTCTAATATACAGTACAACTTGCTACTTAACTCTTGCATTTCCGAACATTTCCCCCCTTTGAAAATACTTCAATTATATGCAAGTATTTTCACAAAATTTAAGCTACATCTTTATATGACGGAGGGGGTGTTATTTCTTTCAACAAATATTTTACTACCTCCTTGGCTTGGTTTGTGCGACAGGGAAAGGCTTCTGGCCATCCAGAAAAGGTATCAACCCCGACTAACAAATATTTTTACCCTTGAGCTTTAGGTAATTCTGCAAAATCAATTTGCCAATAATCTCCAGGCTCCATTCCTACTTTGATTTTCCCCATTTGGACTGATTTCCTAACTATCGGATTATTTTTCAAACAAATTTCACACTTAGATCCTATTGCTTTCGCCATTGTTAACATCTGTGTAGAAATCATACCTCGTTTTAGGTAAGTTACTAATGCTTCTGCACCCCAATGACATTTCTGATGCTCTGTTTGCAAGATTTGTCGCATCACAGTGGGAGGGACTATTACTTGCCCAGTCGCGGTAACATACCAGCCTTGCATGTTCTTTCGGGCTTTTAATAGCTCTGCTAATTTTTCATCTTCTTTAGAATAACCAGGATCCTGAGTAAGATATGTCTGAAGTGGACTCACCTTTAGGGGTACTAAGGCCATTATGTTGCTCCATACCTGGCGAGCTGCTTGTCGAGCTGCGCGATCTGCTAATGCATTCCCTTCAGATATCTTAGACGGTTCCTTTTGATGTGCTTTGCAATGCATTATAGCCACCTGGTTTGGTTTTTGTACAGCAGCTATTAGTTCTAATATCTCTGTTTGGTACTTTATATTTGTACCTTGTGCGGATAACAATCTTCATTCCTTCCATAGGGCTCCATGGATATGTACCACACCAAAGGCATATTTTTAGTCTGTCCATATATTAACTTTCTTGTTGTCACTAAGTTCTAATGCTCTCGTCAGAGCAATTAATTCTGCCCTCTGGGCTGATGCTCCCGGAGGCAATGCTCGTGCCTCTATTACCTCTTTCCAAGTGGTCACTGCATATCCCGCGTATCGTGTTCCACTTTCCATGAAGCTGCTTCCATCGGTAAACAATTCCCAGTCTGGATCTGCAAGGGATATATCCTTCAGATCAGCTCTAGTCGCGTAGGTATGTTCGATGACTTCCACGCAATCATGCTCGAGAATTCCTTCCTCTGAATCTGTTCCAAGAAAAACTGCTGGATTCAGTAGATTAGTAGTTTTTAAGCTCACATCATCTTGTTCTGTTAAAATTGCCTGGTACTTCATCATTCAGCTGGGAGACAACCAATGCCCCCCTTTTTGCTCTAAAACAGTTGTTACCATATGTGGTACGAACACATCTATGTGCTTACCCAAAGTCAGCTTCCTGGCCTCCTGTATCAGAATCACGGTTGCCGCCATGGCTCTCAGACAAGAAGGCCATCCTGCACTTACTGAATCCAGTTGTTTAGAGAAGTATCCCACAGGTCTCTTCCAGCTGCCCAGTTTTTGGGTTAACACTCCTAAAGCCAGTCTCTGTCTTTCATGGACAAACAATTGAAATTCTTTGGCCAAGTCCGGAAGGCCTAAAGCAGGGGCCGTTTTCAGCGCTAATTTTAGTTTCTCAAAAGCTTCTTTCTGTGGTTTACTCCAAACAAATACAGGTAATTTCTGAACTTCATACAGTGGTTTAGCAATAAGCCCGTAGTTCATTATCCACAACCGACACCACCCTGTCATTCCCAAAAAGGTTCTCAACTCATGCAAGTTCCGGGGCTCTGGGATAGCACATATAGCTTCGATTCGATTTATTCCTAGTCTTCGCTGTCCTTGTGAGATTTCACAGCCCAAGTACAGTACTCTTTAGCATGCTATTTGTGCTTTTTCCTTAGAAACCTTATACCCGTTTAGCCCTAACTGATTCAGTATCGCTATTGTGACTTTTATGCACTGAATCCTTTCCTCAGTTGCTATGAAAATGTCATCAACATATTGCAACAGTAAATACTGTGATCTTGGTACCTGAATGTCTCCTAGGGTAGTCCAAGTTTCCAATTCTTTAGCCAGTTGGGTCCCAAAGAGCGTCGGGCTATTCTTGAATCCTTGAGGAAGTCGGGTCCAGGTTAGCTGTGTTTTCCGTCCGTTGTAGGGGTTCTCCCATTCGAATGCAAACAGTTTCCTACTATCTTTGTCAAGTGGAATGCAGAAGAAAGCATCTTTTAAATCAATTACTGTGAACCATTTATACTTTTCCTTCACAGATGTTAACAATGTATACGGGTTTGCTACTACAGGATGTATATCTTTCGTAATTTCATTTATTGCTCTTAAATCTTGTAGTAGTCTATACTCACCATTTGGCTTCTTCACAGGCAAGATAGGTGTATTGTATTCCGATTCACATTCTTCTAGAATTTTATATTGCATAAATTTTCTATGATTTTCACAATTCTCTGTCTGGCTTCTAATTTCAGTGGGTACTGTTTAATCCTAACTGGCATTGCTCCTTCTTTTAATTCCACTAACACAGGTGAAGCCATTTTTGATTTTCCTGGAATGTCCGTTTCCCAGACTGTAGGTATCACTGCCTCTTCTACCTCTCTAGGGATGTGCATTTTTGGTTGATCTTTGAGTACCAGTATTTGTCCGACCTTCAGTTCTGGGATTTGCATTATTAATTCCCCATTTTCAAAAATTATGTTTGCATTTAATTTTGCTAGTAAATCCCGTCCCATAAGGGGAATTGGACACTCTGGCACATATAGGAACTCATGAGTTAACTCTTTTCCCCTAAATCTTAAATCCAGGGGTTGTAGAAATGGCCTTTCTTCTTCTTTCCCTGTGGCACTTACAATCGTAATTGTCTTCTCCCCCAAACCCCCACATAAGTCATTTAAAACTGAGTATGTTGCTCCTGTATCAACTAAAAATTTCATTTCCCGTCCTTCTAGTTCCATTTTCACGAGGGGTTCTTTATCTAGTCAGCTTTGATGCATATAATCCCCCAACACCATCATCTTTGCAGCCTCTGCCCCCGGTCCCAAGAAGAGGTTTCGAGGGGGGAAGAGGTTGCTCCATTCTTGTTGGACATTCATTCTTCCAGTGACCCTCCTGTCCGCAATTGGCACACTGATTATATCCTAACCTGTTATAGCCTATTCCTGCTCGAAAGTTAGCAAATCCTCTTCCTCGCCCTCTTCCTCGCATATTACTTTGCCCCCTGCCTCTGGAATTCATATAGTTTTGTCCCTTTCCTTGTATTACTGCCAATAAATTTTGTTGCTGTCTCCGGGCCCCTTCTTTCTCTCTATTATTGTACACTTTCCAAGCCACCTCTAACAATCTGTCCAGGTCTCGCAATTCTGCTCCTTCTAGCTTCTGCAATTTCCTCCTGATATCATCCTGAGATTGTCCCAAAAAGATCAACGCCAACTGCACTTTAGCTTGCTCAGTTTCTACATCCAGATCTGTATATTTCTTTGCTGTTTCTTTAAGTCTCTCCAGAAAAGCCGAGGGTGATTCTGTCTTTTCCTGTCTAACATTATACAATTTCGACCAATTAACAGCTTTAGGCATAGCATTCCGAATTCCCACAACTATCCACTCCTGATATCTCCGTAAACTTCTCATTCCCCCCGGTGTGTTATCGGGTCCTCAGTAGGAAAATTCTGATCTGTAGTTCCCTGGACCAATCCTTGTCTTACATCCTCCCAAACCCTTTCTCGTGCCGTTCGCAACACCATTTCCTTTTCTGTTGAATCCATCAAAGTATCTAACAACACTTGTATATCATCCCAATCTGGATTTTGTGTTTTCATTATCATTTTAACTACACGAGCCATTTTATCCGGGTTTTCTCTATATGTTCCTGCCGACTGCTTCCAGATAACCAAGTCTCCAGGGGTAAAAGGTATTTTAACGTACACGGGCCCTTCTGTCCCGACTCCCTGTCTCAGAGGAGCAATTACAGCACTAGAAGATTGGCCTGGGGGTCGGGTCCCTGTTTCTGTCTTTTCCTTCTGTCTTGTTCTATGCGCCACGGGAGGGGAGGTAGGATCATCATCATCCTCACTGTTAGTGTTACAATCATCATTGGCCGGTGGGGCCGAGGGAGCAATCATCAGGTCTATACTTTCATCATTTTCCTGATGTTGCTTGCTATTATCCACAGCCAAGCATCCCATACATCTTCTATCGGTTTTGCATCCCTGACAGTGAGGAGTATTACTATCTGCTCGCAATATCATTACCCCACAAGATTTCTGCCATTCTCGGTTATTGCTTAAACTAAAGAAAAGGTCCACATATGGTACTTCATCCCACTTTCCTTCCCTTCTACAAAACAGCATTAACTGTAAAATGGTATTATAATTCAAAGTCCCATTCTCGGGCCACTTTTCTTGATCATCTAGTTTATATTGAGGCCACCAATCATTACAATATTCAATTAACTTATTTTTCCGAAAAGCCTGTTCGAACTTTCCCTCCTTCCAATGACTTTAAATACAACCTAACGGAGTTGTCTTAGGTATCTCCGGCATTGCTAAACCACAATATCCACCAGGATTTATATACCGTTGGTTGACATTGTAATTTAACAGCGCAAGGAACAATTCACAATAATAGCAGCAAGTACCAGTCCCGCAGACTGGATTTTTACAGTAAGTACCAGTCCCGCAGACTGGATTTTAAATGTCGGCAAATATTAGTCCTGCAGACCAAATATTACCAAATGCCAGTCCCATAGGCTGGACTTAAAATACTTAACCAAACGTTACACTTAACCAAACGTTACCTTACAGTTCCAATCGTTATTTTATAGTTGCAACTTTTACCATATTACCACACCATACCAATTGCCGAACCTGCAGGGCTTTCGCCTTGTCTGACGGACGGCGCCTAGGCTTGCCACGCTTACCACCTGGAGCTCCCTAGCCCAACCAAGCGCAGCTTTCGCCGCGTCTGACTGGCAGGCTTCTACCTACAGCGGTACCGCTACCGTTACCAAAATAAAGCACCTTTCCTTACCTTATCAGAGGTCCGTCGTGAGCAGCGGAGGTCGGTCGCGGCTGATGGCTCCCCGAGAATCTCTCAGCGCCGGCTGGAGCAGGATCAGTACGCGATCCGCCTCAGCAGTACTCGCGAGGTCCCATCTGGGTCGCCAAAACTGTTAGCGCGGAGACAAACACATAACCAATTTTCTTGGGTTATATGCGGTGCTTTATTTCAAGGCGCCGGGAACCAGGGGTACGCACCCAAATCTGGCTCCAAAGACGGCCTTGCCGAGTACCCATTTTATATTCTTTTGGTTACACAATCTCATACATATTCAACAAGTATTGCTACATTATCTTATACATATGCATTACGGATTACTTCATCCTATTGCGACATCAGCCTCCTTCTCTGCGCATGCTCGTCTTCCCTCTAGTGGTCGTCGGTGGTCATCATGATGAAGTAAGAAGTCTTCCTCAGATGAAGTAAGACGTCTTCCTCGCTTTGTACTTTTCACCTCACTCCTTTTTGACTCGGTTCCAGTGCCTGTTTTCTGCCAAGTCTTTCAAGGTTCTGCTTGACTCCCCTGGTATCAGGTCACACTGTTCTCTTAGGTACCTAAAGATCTTAGAATACATTCTTTCCCGTTACAGTTAATTACATTTTCCCATCACCATTGGTTACCTTTGTTTGGTTATTATGATTACCCCTTACAAACACACTCTAATATACAGTACAACTTGCTACTTAACTCTTGCATTTCCTAACAGGGGAAGAGAGAAAACCCAGACAAGGACTGCCTCGATTAGGCAAGGATCAATGTGCGTGGTGAAAAAGATCGGGACACTGGAAAAGCAAGTGTCCGGAAAGGTGGAAAAATAAGGAAAAGGCATGGAACAACCAAAAGGGAAGAGTGTTGGCTCACATGAAGGTAGACTGACGGGGACCAGAGGAATCTACCCTAGCGGATCCACTGGTTATAATGAAGCTAGGGGAGGAACAAAAGAAAGTAGAATTGTTGGTTGATACAGGGGCTACATATTAGGTTTTAAATCAAGCTTTGATGCTCCTGGGAAATGAATATATCATGGTAAAAGGGGCAACTGGCCAAAGCGAAAAGGCATATTTTTGCGAACCTCTGAGATATAAACTGGGAAAACAATGGGGCATTCACAGGTTCCTGTACATGCCCAACTCCCCGAAGGCACTTTTGGGGAGAGATTTAGTGGAACAATTGGGTGCAATAATTAAATTTGAAAAAGGAGAGGTTACTCTGGAGGTAAATGATCGGCAGTATATTCAGATAATGAGCTTATCCCTAGCTAGTGTCCCCGTGGGAGGAAAAATCAGTGAAGAAATCATGAATGAGGTATATCCCGGGGTATGGGCCACAGATATACCAGGAAAAGCAAAAATGCTACACCTGTTGAGGTCAAACTTAAAGAGGGACGACAACCGGTAAGAGTCAAACAATATCCCTTAAGGAAGGAGGATAGGGAGGGAATTCAACCAATAATAGAAAAATTTTTACAACTGGGGTTGCTAAGAGAATGTGAATCTGATTTTAACACTCCCATATTACCTATCCGTAAACCTGACGGGTCATACCGGATAGTCCAGGACCTACGAGCTATAAATAAAATAACTGAAGACCTCTACCCAGTAGTGGCGAATCCATACACCCTACTGACTGCATTGACACCTGAACTAGCCTGGTTTACAGTCTTAGATCTGAAGGATGCCTTCTTTTGCCTCCCTCTCCATAAAGCCAGCCAGAAAATATTTGCATTCGAATGGGAAAATCCTAAAAGTGGACGTAAGACTCAGCTCACCTGGATGGTGTTGCCACAAGGGTTCAAAAACAGCCCCACCATATTTGGTAACCAACTCACAAAAGATTTAGAGTCTTGGGAAGCCCCACCTGAGGAAGGGAAACTGTTACAATATGTAGATGATCTCTTGATTGCCACCAAGACAGAGGATGCTTGTATAACCTGGACGGTGAGTCTGCTGAATTTTTTAGGACTCCAAGGATACCGAGTATCTAAGAAGAAGGCCCAAGTAGCGCAGTGTAAGGTGATATATTTGGGCTATGAGATCAGTGCCGGACAAAGGACTTTGGAACAGGCCCGAAGAGAGAAAATATGCCAAACCCCAAGACCGCAAACAGTGAAGGAGCTACGAACTTTTCTGGGAATGACTGGGTGGTGTCGTCTGTGGATTTATAATTATAGGTTGCTTTTCAAACCCCTGTATACCCTAATGACTACTGAACAGAAACCCCTTAAATGGACTAAAGAGACCATACAGGCCTTCGAGTCGTTAAAAAAGGCCTTGATGTCAGCTCCAGCCTTGGGACTCCCAGACGTGAGTAAACCGTTTATCCTTTTCTCTCACGAAAAACAGGGAAGGATATTGGCACAAGATCTAGGCCCGTATCGGCAAGCAGTTGCATATTTCTCCAAGCAATTGGATACAACTGCGAAAGGCTGGCCTGGATGCTTGTGAGCAGTTGCGGCCGTAGTATTAAACATCCAGGAAGCCCGAAAGTTCACCCTGGGCCAGAAAATGACTGTGTTAGTGTCCCATACAGTATCCTCAGTACTGGAAGCGAAAGGAGGACACTGGCTGTCCCCACAAAGATTCTTGAGCAATTATTTCTGCAAGGTTGCAAAGTAGATATGCTTTTATTCAGCGCTGGGCAGCATGGGGGGTCATCCCACCAAATTCGTGCGCACCTAATGCAGCAGCTCATATCATATTTATGCAGCAAAGTGTTACATATTCATAAGGTTTCGCAATACGCCTATACATATTAACTATCTATCCCACTTCGTATGCAAATGAGCCATTTCCGTGATCTCCTCCCCACCGAGCATGCGCGGTTTCTTCTGGTGGTGGTCGTTGAGGGTCGAAAAGATGAAGGCAAACCCTCTCTTCTTCATCACCGCAAGTGACTCTTTATTCCTGCGTAAGCTCAGTCTCTCTTTTATCAGACTCCACAACTGCAAAGTCAGTTCCAGCAGGTTTCTTTAGCAAGGCCGGCCATGACTGTTCTGTTCTTCTCTGCAATTCCCCTCTGGTATTTCCTGATTAACCGTCTTACACGATGGCCGAGGTTATAATTATAGATATGGGTTAAGCAATGCAATGGCTACGAGGTTATATGTATATGTTTTGCGTCAAGCATGTTCCCTCCTGCTATTAGCCCTTAAGTGTTAGTTCTCTCTATCAATAAGTGTTATTTTTCCTTTTCTGATATTGTTCTGTTTAACTGTCTTTATCTCAACCCATGAGGTTTTTTTTTCCTTTCCCCTCCTTTTCTCCCTCTTCTCCCTTGGGGGGGTGGGGGGTGTATGTGAGCATCTGCGTGGTGGGTGTTGAACTACTTTGTATTTATATATTTTAAATATGTCATACTAGAAGTCAGAATCAAGAAAAAAATTGAAAAACAAGGATTTTTTTTGAAAATGTGACAGCAGCAAGGATCCTAGTATGATATATTTAAAATGTTTTCTACTACCATTCACATTTTTCTCACAGGCAGCTGATTCACTGATTTTTAGCAATATAAGTACTGCTGTACTATACTACATCATGCTCAGCATATAAATCTGGGGAAGAAGAAGGAAGTGGAGGACATTCAGAGTTATGGCATTTGTCTTCCCAAGTAACAGTTATGTGTGATGGAGCCCTGTTTCCTGGAGATGGCTGAACACCTGCCTGCTGATGGGAAGTAGTGAATGAATTCCTTGTTTTCCTTTACTTGCCTGTGCAGCTTTTGCTTTACTTATTAAACTGTCTTTATCTCAACTCACGAGGTTTATTTCACTTTTAGTCTTCTGATTGTCTCCCCCATCCAATTGTGGGAGGAGTGACCGAGTGGCTGTGCGATGCTTAGTTGCTGGCCAGGGTTAAACCACAACATGTATATATAAAGATTTTAATTTAAGACACATATTTATGATTTTGGTAAGAAGGTTCCTCATCATGTGAATTATTATATCTACATATTTCTCACAATCTGTAAAAAGGCATTTTTTGGAGTAAACAAGAAAGATTAGATTAGATTAAAGAAAGCATATTAGTTATCTTTACTAAAGTAAAAGTTATACATTTCAACTGCAATAAAGACTTGCAAAACTTTAGTATGCGTATGGTTAAAGGGTAGAAAAGTGCTGTAACTTGCAGTAGAAATTTCCACTGTGTGCTTTACTGCAAAGGTTAACTTTACTGGTTGATATTTAAGTATCACTTCCTCCAAGCTCAGGATCGGTGCATCCCTAAGAGCAAGAAATCAGTCAAGGGAAGAAGGAGACCTGCATGGCTGAGCAGGGAGCTTCTGAAAAAGCTCAGATGGAAGAGGGACGTTTACAGTATGTGGAAGAAGGAACTGACCACTTGGGAAGAGTACAAGAATGCTGTCAGGGTATGCAGGGATGAAAAAAGGGAAGCCAAGGCAGCCTTGGAATTAAATCTGGCAAGGGATGTCAAGGCCAATAGGAAGGGTTTCTTTAAATATATAGGAGGCAAAAGGAAAACTAGGGAAAATGTGGGCCTGCTGTTGAACGAGACAGGTGCCATGGTGACAGATGATGCAGAGAAGGCAGAGTTGCTGAGTGCCTTCTTTGCTTCTGTCTTCACTGCTCGGGCCAGCTCTCGGGAGTCCCAGACTTTGCGGGTAACAGAGAAAGTCTGGAGGAAGGAAGACTTTCCCCTGGTTGAAGAGGAACAAGTTAGGGATCAATTAAGTAAACTGGATACCCACAAGTCCATGGGGCCTGATGGGATGCACCCGCGAGTGCTGAGGGAGCTAGCAGAAGTCATTGCTGGGACACTACATCATCTTTGAAAGGTCCTGGAGAACAGGGGAGGTGCCTGAGGACTGGAGGAAAGCCACTGTCACTCCAGTCTTCAAAAAGGGCAAGAAGGATGACCCGGGAAACTACAGGCCAGTCAGCCTCACCTCCATCCCTGGAAAGATGATGGAACAGCTCGTTCTGGGCGTCATCTCCAAGCATCTGGAGGAAAAGAAGGTTCTCAGAAGTAGTCAACATGGATTCACCAAGGGGAAGTCATGTCTGACTCATCTGATAGCCTTCTACGATGGTTTGACTGGATGGGTGGATGAGGGGAGGGCAGTGGATGTTGTCTACCTTGACTTCAGCAAGGCTTTCGACACTGTCTCCCACATCATCCTCACAGGCAAGCTTAGGAAGTGTGGGTTAGATGAATGGACAGTGGGGTGGATTGAACAGTGGCTGACAGATAGAGCTCAGAGGGTTGTGGTTAGTGGTGCAGAGTCTAGTTGGAGGTCAGCAACAAGTGGTGTCCCTCAGGGGTCAGTGCTGGGTCCAGTTCTGTTCAATATATTCATCAATGACCTGGATGAAGGGATAGAGTGTACCATCACCAAGTTTGCTGATGATACAAAACTGGGAGGGGTTGCTGACACGCGGAAAGGCTGTGCTGCCATTCAGCATGACCTGGACAGGCTGGAGAGTTGGGCAGAGAGAAACCTTATGAAATTCAACAAGGGCAAGTGTAGGGTACTGCATCTGGGGAGGAATAACCCCATGCATCAGTACAGGTTGGGGGCTGACCTCCTGGAGAGCAGCTGTGTGGAAAGGGACCTGGGAGTCCTGGTGGACAACAGGATGACCATGAGCCAGCAATGTGCCCTGGTGGCCAAGGCCAATGGCATTCTGGGGTGTGTCAAGAAGAGTGTGGCCAGCAGGTCGAGGGAGGTCATCCTCCCCCTCTACTCTGCCCTGGTGAGACCCCATCTCGAGTACTGTGTCCAGTTCTGGGCTCCCCGGTTCAAGAAGGACAGGGAACTGCTGGAGAGAGTCCAGCAAAGAGCTACCAAGATGATTAGGGGATTGGAGCTTCTCTCTTATGAGGAAAAGGCTGAGGGTCTTTTTAGTCTGGAGAAGAAAAGACTGAGGGGGGATCTTATCAATACTTATAAATACTTAAAGGGAGGGTGCCAGGGGGATGGGAATAGTCTTTTTTCAGTGATGCCCAGTGATAGGACAAGAGGTAACGTGTACAAACTTGAGAACAGGAAGTTCCATCTTAACATGAGGAGGAACTTCTTTACTTTGAGGGTGGCAGAGCACTGGAACAGGCTGCCCAGGGAGGTTGTGGAGTCTCCCACACTGGAGACATTCAAAATCCACCTGGATGCCGTCCTGTGCAACCTGCTGTAGGTGTCCCTGCTGTGGCAGGGGGGTTGGACTAGGTGATCTCCAGAGGTCCCTTCCAACCCTGACCATTCTGTGATTCTGTGAATGAGCCACTTTGTACAAGTCCAGGTAGATGATGTCAGTTACTCTTCCGTTATCCACCAATGCTGTAACCCCATCGTAGAAGGCCACCAAATTTGTCAGGCATGGTTTGCCCTTAGTGAAGCCATGTTGGCTGTCACCAATCACCATATTTTCCATGTGCCTCAGCATAGTTTCCAGGAGGATCTGCTCCATGATCTTGCTGGGCACAGAGGTGAGATTGACTGGCCTGTGTTTCCTGGGTCATCTTTTTTTTTTCCTTTTTTTAAAATGGGGGGTTTATTTCCCCTTTGCCAGCCAGCGGGAACTTCACCAGTCTGCAGCGACTTCTCAAATCTGATGGATAGTGGCTTGGCAACTTCATCCACCAGTTCCTTCAATGCCCATGGATGAATCTCATCAGGTTCCATTAACTTGTGCACCTTCAATTTTCTTAGATGGTCTCAAACCTGATCTTTCCCTACAGTGGGCGGTTCCTCATTCTTCCAGTCCCTGCCTTTGCCTTCTGTGACTTGGGCGGTTTGGCTGGAACACTCGCTGGTGAAGACCGAGGCAAAAAACTCATTGAGTATCTCAGCCTTCTCCATATCCCGGATGACCAGGTCTCCCGTTTCCTTCCTATGTGGGCCCACATTTTCCCTAGTCTTCCTTTTATCACTGTCATACCTATAGAAGCTTTTCTTGTTGTCCTTGATGTCCCTGGCCAGATTTAATTCTATCCGGGATTTAGCTCGCCTAACCTGATCCCTGGCTGCTCTGACAGTTTCTCTGTATTCCTCCCAGGCTACCTGTTGGTTCCACCCTCTGTAGGCTTCCTTTTTGCTTTTGAGTGTTTCCAGGAGCTCCTCGTTCATCCATGCAGGCCTCCTGTCTTTTTTGCCCGACTTCCTCTTAGTTGGGATGCATTGCCCCTGAGCTTGGAGGAGGTGATCCTTGAATATTAACTGGCTGTCTTGGACCCCTCTTCCCTCCAGGGCTTTATCCCATGGTACTCTGCCAAGCAGATCCCTGAAGAGGCCAAAGTCTGCTCTCCTGAAGTCCAGGGTAGCGAGCTTACTGTACGCCCTCCTCGCCGCCCTAAGGATCTCAAACTCCACCATTTCATGGGCACTGCAGCCAAGGCTGCCCTTGAGCTTCACATTCCCCACCAGCCCCTCCTTGTTGGTGAGAATAAGGTCCAGCATAGCACCTCTCCTCATTGGCTCCTCTGTCACTTGGAGAAGGAATTTATCATCGATGCATTCCAGGAACCTCCTGGATTGCTTATGCCCTGCTGTGTTGTCCCTCCAACAGATATCAGGGTGGTTGAAGTTCCCCATGAGGACCAGGGCTTGTGAATGTGAGGCTGCTCCTACCTATAGAGGGCCTCATCTGCTCGGTCTTCCTGGTCGGATGGCCTGTAGCAGACCCCCACTGTAATGTCACCTGTCCCTGCCCTCCCTTTAATCCTGGCCCATAAGCTCTCAGTCAGCTCCTCATCCATCCCCAGGCAGAGCTCCATGCGCTCCAGCTGGTCCTTGACATAGAGGGTGACACCCCCTCCTTATCTCCCCTGCCTGTCCTTCCTGAAGAGCCTGTATCCCTCCATTCCAACACTGCAGTCATAGGAGCCATTCCACCATATGTCTCCATTATGCCAATAAGATCATAGCCCTGCAGGCATGCACACGTCTCTAACTCCTCCTGTTTATTCCCCCTGCTACATGCGTTTGCATAGAGGCATTAAAGTTGGGCCCCCTATGAAGCTAACTTACTGGCTGGAGTGGCTGGAATTCCTTTGTGCTGCATTCCAGGTGCTCTCCTGTTGACCTGTGACCCTTCAGACTCTGGGCATCTATTGCCGGCATTGGCATCATACTGGTAGGAATGGGATGGCTTGAGGTTCCACTCACCTGGCAACTTTAGTTTAAAGCCCTCTTCACGAGCTTGGCAAGCCTCTGACCAAAGATACTCTTCCCCTTCTCTGACAAGTGGGCCCCATCAGGCCCCAATAGACCAGTTTTTTCAAAGCGAGTCCCATGGTCTAAGAAGCCATGTCCCTGGCTGTGACACCAGTCCTGTAGCCAGTTATTGATTTACCAGATTCGACTGGCCCTATCAACCCCCTTCCCTTTGACTGGGAGGACTGATGAAAAAACTACCTGCACCCCTGAGTCCCTTAGTGCTGCTCCCAGGGCTCTATAATCCGTTTTGATATTCCTCAGGCTGCTCCTGGCTGTATCACTGGTGACTGTGAAACAACAGCAGCAGATAATAGTCAGAGGACTGTATGAGACTCTGTATGTAGTCTCTTGGTGACATCCCTGATACAAGCCCCTGGTAAGCAGCACACCTCCCTAGAAAGTACATCAGGTCGGCAAATGGGTACCTCTCAGAAGAGAGTTGCCTACTACTATCACCTGTCGCCTTTTCTTAGTTGCACTGGTTGTTGTACAGGGAGCAGGTTGGGTTGCCTTACTCAGCTCCAGCACATCTCCTAATGCAATGGGTCTTTCCTCTTCACTCTGCAGAGCTGTGAAGCTGTTCTGCAAGGGCACCTCATGCTTTGGGAGAAGTCTTTTCCTCCTGCTGGTCCTTACTGTCACAAGCTTCCATTCTTCTGTGATACTGCCCCCCTCCCCCCCTTCTGTGGGTGCCAGAATGGAAGTTTTTGGCTGTTTGTCTATGGGTCCACTGCAGGTTGCACTTGTAACCAGCTGTCTATCTCCTTCTCAGCCCCCTCAATGCTATGCAGCCTCCTCACTGCCTCCTGCAGCTCAACCACCTGCTGCAGGAGGTCCTCCACCTGAACACACCTTTTGCAGGCAGGTGTGGCACCTATCCCTGCCCCAGGAGAAAGATCTAGGTACCTCCCACAGTCTAAGGTCTGCACTGCAGCCTCTCCCTTCAGCAGCTCCATCTGGGTGAAGGCATCTGCTGCTGCTGCTGCTGCTGGGGTAGGTGGTACAGACCCCGAGCCCGAGCTGCAGCCTTTGCTCACTGACAAGTGCCCACCATTCTGCCTTGAGGGTCAGGTAGGATGAGTGCCCTTGACCCATGCAGATGGTCACAGAATGGTGCCCGGTGACTCGACCAGTGGAGTGCCCCTCCTTCGAAGAGGCACCCTTCTCATCCAAACTGCCACACCACACTCCTAGTCATTCATGCTCCCTAGGCTGCTTTTTATAAGCATGGGGATGGTCACGGTTGCTCTGGCAACGCCCACACCTCGTCAGCACCTCCCGCGAGAGCTGCCGGCTCATGGTGGGTCTCTCCACTGCCCTGGCAGGTCCTTACCTCAGGAAAACCCCCTGTGCACTGAGCTCTGGCGCTCTGCTGCAGGTTGGGCCGGCTCCGGAGCAGCTCCCCTTGGTGACAGACAAGACAGACTATATATAAATTAAATGTAATACACTTTTATATTTTGAAGTTTATATTTTGAAGTTTTTTTCTTTTTGTAATATTTCACATAATTTTTAGGGACTGATTTAGTAAAATCAGTCTAATCTAATTTAGTAAAATCAGACAGGAGATGTCAAGCAGAATGCAATATTTCCTTGTGATTTCTTCTCCAAAGTCAGAATTTCTTGTGTTTGACAACTTATGATAAATAACAAGTGTCTCCAACTTAACAATTACAATTTCTCTGTTTTCTCATGTCTTGGGATATATTTTGAATAAAAATTGTTTTAAAATTAAAGAAGGCATTTAGATGCATTTGCTGGCATTATGTGGTAAACCTGCTGTGAATTAATCATCATCTGTTCCAAAGAGTTGCATCACATCTTTCCTTAGGAATGATCACCAATCCCTAATACTGCCTATTTTAATTTGTAAGTCCATTTTCTATCATTGATTTACAAAGCTAATGTGTCACAGCTATCCTTAGAAAGGGAAATGGTGGCTAATATGCACTGCTTGATTTTGGACATCTCTGCTGAAACTTACCTCAGAGTTTTTACAATAATTTACAACTCTAAGGAACTGTGGTATGAAGTTGTTGCTATTACTGTATACTTTAATATGCAGTGTGTGAATTACTCATTCCTTTTTATGATGATCAAGTATTTTCATGTGAAGATATAAAGAAAAAGTAAAGTTTGGTTACTATCTGTTTCAGCCAGTTCCTACCTTGGTTTTTTTTTTCTGCTTGGTGAGCTCTTCATCTTTATAGAATATAGAGGTCATTTAGCTGAAGCCACACAGAACTCAGAAACTCTGTTTCACAGGAAATTTTTAATTTGACCCAAATGTATTGTAACTTTTTTTACATCTATCCTTAAAAAAGTTAATTTGGAAAAAATGTTCTGAACAGAGATTTTAAAAAACAAAATCCACCCTATAACTTTAAACACAGCTGAAATAAACTGACCAACTTGTCAAATTCATTCTGCAAATTGACAGAAATCAGGCCAAGAACACCAGACCTTCCAAACACCTTTCTAATGGAAAAGGGAACTACAGCTATTATCATGCTTAGAATACTGACTTGAGACAGGATTCACAGGTTTCAAATCTACTTTGCCACAGAGCTTTCATCTTCTAGTACAACTCTTCCACCTGGGCTATGGGGAGGTGTGGAGAACAGGCCCAAACATTACTACTGTTGCAAAACTAGAGAGACTATTATTCTGCAAAAATATAGAGAAACGAAGTCTACAGCTAGATGGTATCATCATGATAAAAATCCCTTTTGGTCATAGAAGCAGCATGGACTGTGACAGCTAAAGCAATAACTCAGGATGTGAAGTAACATCTAGTGGATAAAGCTCTAAGTATGTGTTTGAGAGGGAGATATCATTCCTCTGTGGAATTAGGTTTATAGGGATCAGTGATTCCCTATGTTACATAATAATACGTAATATGTTAAAAGGAGCTATAAATCTCATTTATTTTGAGATTTTAAAAAATCTAGTGAAACAGTGAGAAATGTTTTATACTATCTTTGTGTCAGTAGCAACAAATTATGAAGTCTTGCTGAACATGTCAAAGTTATAAGCCAAGCCAAGCAGAAATGCCCAAACCTGTCTTAAAGGAAGAACTGGCTCCTTGGAGCAAGGCGAGCATAAACTTGATTGAAAGGCTCTGCAAAGGATCATGCACAGATTTTAAACAATCATTCTTAAGAAGAAATTACAGTAACAAAACAGCGCAACCATTTTTGCTTGATACTCTATATCCTGTATCTAACGAAAAGCTCCTGGACATGTATTTAAACAACCTGTACTAATTTCAATCCAAATGACTTTCAGTGCAATTTAAGCAGATGTATTAAAGATACTGATGGCTACTGAAAACAACATTAAAAAGATAAATAAACTACTCATTAATGATGAAGAGTCAGACCCTTATACATCCTTAGTGTTGTCAAATCAAGGACAGCACTAATGAAATCTGGTTTGTCACCTTTCAGTTTAAATGAAGGCTAAGAAATAGAAAGCTTACTGTGATCAAAACAGGGTTCAAAAGGAAAAGTATACAAAATCCCAACACAATATAAGATCATGAAGCTACCATCACTGAATGAACAAAAGGTCATGCTTCTGGGGCAGAAATTAAAATGGTCACAAAGAGTGGTGTTCCTTGTGTGGTCTCATGTGTCCCTGATGTGACTTGTCATCCCAGATGACATATGTGAAGAAGAGGAAAGTAAGACACAGGGTACCTATAATTTGGCCTGGAAGAAATTAAAATTATGCAACAATCACACCCAAGCCAGGCAGTCAGGACATAACCAGACCAAATGAGCTCTCCACTGCAATGAAATTTCAAAGGAAATTGGCCAGATAACTATCTAACTTGAAAAAGGTGTAAATCTTCTGCTTGGATTTAGTTCTGTTAATAGAAGGAGATAGGGGAGCATATTTCCATTGTCTAATAGAATTGGTAGTAAACTTGGTTAGCCATGTGGTAAGGAATATAGTGCCGTAATGAAGAAGTAAAGCAGCAGATAAAGGGGAGGTTCTAAGCGCTGGTACTGCATGGCTCATGCAAGTCCTTCCCCTTGGATGTGCTGCATCATATGGTGCCGCAATACATGCTTTTGCAAACAGAACTATCCAGGCACAGCAAGGTTTCTGATGAGAGACAGCAATGCCACCATGGGATTTCTTAAGAAAACTGTGTAACTGTGGCTCATCAAGAGTTTAGTAAGCATTTTCTAAAATAACGCATTAAGCCTTCTGCTTCCATTTATGATATTTCATCCAGGTCACTTACAATTCAGTTATGTCAAGAAAAATAAGGCAGAAATGTAGCAAGAAGTAAGAAATCTGTTTTAATGATGAATGCTACTACTAAATCATAAAAACTTCTAAACTGATGAAAACAGGTCAGGAGACAACATTGGATTTCACATCATATTTCTGATTTCAGAAGAAGAGATTGGAATTTATTCTGAAAAGTAACATTGTTGATATAATCAGTTACATTTACCTAAAACTGACACTTCAGTGTTTCAGAAATTGAGACAAGAAACAAAGAATTTGTTAGGAGTTGCTGGTATTGGAAGCTTTAGTCAGATTGCACCTTTCACCTTGAATGGGAAGCCTTCGATCCTTTACAATATCTTCTTCTGAACTGATAAGATTTTTTAAAAACAGCTCTTATTATAATAAATGTAACTAAGATCATGGCAAATATTTTTAAGGAAAGATGCAATTAACAATCAGAAAAAAAGTCCCTCTCAGAAACAAAGTTTTAAATGAATTCTAAAAATTCAGGTCTTAACAGATGTGCAGTGATATATTCTAGTTCAAGCTGACCTTTTTATCAAAAGGCCAGAGGCAGACAGGATATCTGGAGTTAGGGCACAACAGAAGCACTATGCTACTTGTGGTAATGAGAAAAAGTAATATCCACTGGGTACACTTGGAGATGACAAATATGGCTATTTTGGATTAGGATTTTTGGAATCTTTTAGAGACTTAAAATAAGGTATTTAGCCTGGAGAAAAGGAGGCTCAGGGGAGACCTCATCGCTCTCTACAACTATCTGAAAGGAGGTTGCAGAGAGGTGGGAGTCGGCCTGTTCTGTCAAGTAACAGGTGATAGAACAAGAGGAAATGGCTTCAAGTTGTGCCAAGGGAAGTTTAGATTGGATATTAGGAAGAATTTCTTTACTGAAAGGGTCATCAGGCATTGGAATGCATTACCCAGGGCAGTGGTGGAGTCCCCATCCCTGGAGGTATTTAAGGGTCGTGTAGATATAGTGCTTAGGGACATGGTTTAGTGGTGGGCTTGTCAGTGTTAGGTTAATGATTGGACTAGATGGTCTTACAGGTCTTTTCCAATCTAGGAGATTCTGTGATTCTGTATTACAAAAATGCCTTAAAAAGATGACACTCAAGAGTCATTGTTTTTAAGGATACAAACATCTGATTTACCTGAAACAATTACAAAATTTGATCTGCTTGAGGGTAGGAAAGCTCTACAGAGGGATCTGGACAGTCTGGATCGATGGGCCGGGGCCAATGATATGAGGTTCAACAAGGCTATATGCCGGGTCCTGCACTTGGGTCACAACAACCCCATGCAATGCTACAGGCTTGGGGAAGAGTGGCTGGAAAGCTATTTGGCGGAAAAGGACCTGGGGGTATTGGTCGATAGCCAGCTGAATATGAGCTGGCAGTGTGCCCAGGTGGCCAAGAAGGTCAATAGCATCCTGGCCTGTATCAGAAATAGTGTGGCCAGCAGGACTAGGGAAGTGATGATCTTAAAGGTCTCTTCCAACTATAATGATTCAATGATTAAAAGGTGCTTAAATACCTTAGAATCTCACTCTGTCCTCACTGTAGTGATTGTTCAAGCTTTGTATCAGTAGCATTTATAGTCTTCATTTCTGATTCAATCACATATCCTCAAATCAAACATGTTTTAACCCTTTCTATAAAAGAAAGGCAGTCAGATAGTATCATCTTTTTGGTAATACAATACATACTGTGACTATAATCATTGCTCACATATTACTCACTTTGCATGCTTGTGGTGGATTGACCTTGGCTGGATGCCAGGTGCCCACCAAGCCGCTCACTCCCTATGAGGATTCACTCACTCACTATCGCTCCCCTTCCTCAGCTGGATAGGGGAGAGTAAAAAAATATAATGAAAAGCTCGTGGGTCAAGATAAGGACAGGGAAAGATCATTCACCAATTATGTCACAGGCAAAATAGACTTGAATTGGGGGAAAAAAAAATATTAATTTATTACCAATCAAATCATAGTAGGATAATGAGAAATAAAACCAAATCTTAAAAACATCTTCCTCCAAACCCCTCCCTTCTTCCCAGCCTTAACTTTACTCCTGAGTTCTCTGTCTCCTTCCCCCGAGCAGCACAGGGGGATGGGGCTTGTGGTCAGTTCATCACAGGTTTCTGCCGCTCCTTCCTCCTCATGGGGGGGACTACTCACACTCTTCCCCTGGTCCAGTATGGGGTCCCTCACACAGGAGACAGTTCTCCATGAACTGCTCCAGCGTGGGTCCTTTAAACGGGATGCAGTCCTTCAGGAACAGACTGCTCCAGCGTGAGTCCCCCACGGGGTCACAAGTCCTGCCAGCAAACCTGCTCCAGCATGGGCTCCTCTCTCCATGGGTCCACAGGTCTTGCTAGGAGCCTGCTCTAGCACGGGCTTCCCACAGGGTCACAGCCTCCTTCGGGTGCATCCACCTGCTCCGGCATGGGGTCCTCCACAGGCTTCAGGGTGGATATCTGCTCCACCGTTAACCTCCATGGGCTGCAGGGGGACAGCCTGCCTCACCACGGTCTTCACCACAGGCTGCAGGGAAATCTCTGTTCTGGTGCCTGTAGCACCTCCTCTCCCTCCTTCTTCACTGACCTTGGTGTCTGCAGAGTTGTTTCTCTCACATATTCTCACTCCTCTCTTTGGCTGCAATTGCCATTGTGCAGGGTTTTTTTCCCCTTCTTAAATATGTTATCACAGAGGAGCTACCACCATCGCTGATTGGCTCAGCCTTGGCCAGTGGCAAGTCTGTCTTGGAGCTGGCTGGCATTGGCTCCATTGGACATAGGGGAAGCTTCTAGCAGCTTCTCACAGAAGCCACCTCTGTAGCCCCCTTGCTACCAAAACCTCACCACACAAACCCAATCTAATGCTTTATTGTTTTCTGCACAACTGGTGGGCTCGGTGGATGAGAGGACAGCAGTGGATATTTATCTCAATTTCAGTAAAGCTTTTGATGCTGTCTCCCAAAACATAGACAAACTAATGAAGTACAGATGAGATAAGTGGACAGAGAGATGGACTGAAAACTGTCTGAACTGCCAGGCTCAAAGGGATGTCATCAGTGGCACAAAGTCCAGCTGGAAGCAAGTCACTAGAGACCAGTACTGGGACTGTCGTGGTTTGGGCCAAACTGGCCACTGGGCAAAATAACAGATGCTCTCCCCTACCTCTCTTCAGAGAGGCAGGAGACAGAGAGAGAGACACTCATGAGTTTAGAAGGAACTAAAATACTTTAATGAAATATTAATAATAAAAAGGAAATAATGAAATATATACAAAACTGTATCAAGCTCCCAGGATGACAATCACGACACCAGCTGGCAATGGGGTCCCAATCCCAGGCTGGACTCAGTGACGGACTGGAACAGGATTCCAGATCTGGATTCAGGATTGGGATCAAAGGCAGACAAACAGACAGAGTCCTCCTCAGATGTTGGCCACTGAAGAAAGAGGCCTGACCCCTTTGATCCCTCAGCTTTTATACTGAGCATGAGGCAGATGGGATGGAATACCCTGTTGGTCAGGTTTGGGTCACCTGTCCTGTCTGCTCCTCCCCGCAGGTGGGACCCCTCTCTGCTTTTCCACTTATGATCCTCCAATGGGGCAAATAACAAAGTTAGCTGGCCTTGGTTGTTATAGCAATAAGTATAAGCAAGAGCGTCTCTGCATACCATGCCTTGGCATCAGCTATAAACATAGGTCTTATCACTCTGAGAGAGCGAACAGTGTCTGCACAATATGCTGTTAATTTCAGTAGTTAGAAGAGCCTTGGCTAAGAAGCAAAGTTACTGAACAAAATTGGTCCTGTTTTACCTCAAACCAGGACATGGGACCAATACTGGGGTGAGTCCACTAAAGGGCCGCAAAGACAATTAAGGGATTGGAGTGTCTGAATACAAGGAGAGGCTGAGAGAGCTGGGACTGTTCGGCCTGGAGAAGAGAAAGCTAAGGGGGAGTTTATTAATGTGTAATAAATACCTGAGGCGGGGGGAGGCAGACTAAAGAAAATGGAGTTGGACAAGAGGCAATGAGAAGAAATTGAAATACAGGAAATACCATTTAAACAGAAGAAAAAGTTTTTTACTGTGAGGGTGTGGAATAATTACTAAAATAACCAAAAATACAGCATTTTTCACACATTAAGGAAAAGCTTAAAATCAAAAAGGTTTCTAGGGTAGAATACAGATTTTACCCTGGACAACCTGTGCTAGTGAAAATGCCTCAAATTGGAACAGTCCCAATGGTACTAGTTACCCCCAAAAATCCCCATGCATGGGAAGCCAAAGACTGTTCAGGAAAGATACACCAAATTAGTACCCGGTGGATCTCGCCCTCTTTCTAACCCCATCGGTCAGATAAGACCGAGCAGATTTTCTTTTTCTTTTGTGTCTTACAGGAACTTTAAATGAACTGTACGTGGACAGACGGATTGGCCTACGCTAACCTTGAGTGCCTCCAAGGAATTTTGACATTGATCCTGGCAGTAATATTTTTATTGTGTATGGCTATTTGGAAGCCCAAGTTCTAAAACGATGAACCAACAAATAGAATTAATGTTACTCTGTTTTACCTTTTTATTCCCTGTCGTTTGCAGTCAAAAAGATCCAGAGTGGCCATGGTCTCAAGCTTTTATTAAACACAATGCGATAGTAGGAACAAGAAAAGAAAAATTGAGTCTGGCCACTGTAGTTATATATGACGACGAGATGTTTTCAAAAAAATGAGTGGACCTGGAATAGTTGGTATCCGTCCCTGAAAGGTAAAGCAGGGGAAGAAATCCAAGTAGGATGTAGACTGATCAATGGTTCGAACCATGAAAAGGCCACAAAAATAGAAACATTTCACCCTAAGAATTCACACACAATAACAACAAAGCACTGTGCCACCGACAAGTGGGATTGTTGGCATAACTTTACTCTTGAGGAACCCACTTTTGTAACTTGTCGTTGGCAACAGCATAAAACAGCGCTGTTATTTGAATTCAAAATAGACGTAGTTAAACCTAACCCAACTACACAGCCTAGTCCGGTTCTGTTCTCGCTATCTGCAACCCCTGACAGTGACCACACTGAACCCTCATTAAGCAGACTTAGAAATCTGCCCCCTTACACCACAGTCTTTGATAATGACCCTTGGAAACATGCATTGTCCAAGTACACTGCAAACACTGGAACACCACAAAACAAAAAGGATCTAAATCTCTCTACTCTAGTCATACAAGGAAGTGAAGTATACTCCAAAGATAAATGGAGTTGGAAAGACTCACTCCAAATGGCTAAAATTGAAGCTGCCCCCAAAAAGGAAATACAAATTGGTTGCCGAGTAATCAATGGGTCTACCCACCACAGACCAACTGAAATTAAAACAATCCATGTAGACTCTACCAAACCAAAAAAGGATAATACTGAATGTTACAAAATTATGGAGCCAAATTTAGATTGCTGGCACAATTTCACTTTTACCAAGCCTATAATAGTGTATTGTCTTTGGGGCTATAGAGATGCACAATTATTATTTGAATTTATGATTGACACAATTGCATCCGAACCTGTTGAAGAGAGCACAAAACCTGTGCCCCAACAAACTTTTACAAGCGTATCTGCCCAACCACCCATTAGTCTGACCCCTTACATCTACAACACCGGCCCTTACATAATTAAAAATACTGGTCAACAACAAGTACTGTTTAATCCGTCATACTCGCTCAAGCGTGTGGAATTAGCAATGCAAATTAATGTTTCTGCGATTAAACCTACCTGTTCACCATTCCTGGGTACATCTTACGCAGGATGGTCAGCATGGTTTCATCAATGGACTCTCATCTCCCCAAAACGATCAGAGATGTAACTGGTGCCTTGGGAACGGGACTGGGAGTCCTAAACAGCATAGAAACAGAAGTACTTGCCAACAAACTGGCCACAGTGACCAGTGACCTAAATGGATTAAAATATCCTTTGCGGTCTTCTCTTTCAGCTCTAGGAACTAATCAATGGTTTCTATCAGATATGTTGCCTCAGTGGGGAGAACTAAATGAGAAAGACCACCAGTTAATTACAAATGCACTTGATGTGACCCAAAATAACGTTTCTCTAGCCCTTAGTTGTGTCCAGGCTCAGCTGTGGATGCAATCAATGGCGGCTGCAATTATATGGGAAGGTGAGGAAGGTACCTTACCTACTGAAATTCGAAAAATAATTTGGGATAATGCAATTGAATTCGGAAAAAAGTTTCAATCCTGGTGGCATTTGGTTAATTTCACTTATGACCCCATTGACAATACAGCCATAGCTTTTGTCTTGACCATACGCAATGCTTCAGTGTATACCATATACCCAATCATTGCGCTGGGAGTGAGCCAACCTGGAACTATACTCTATCCCATAGAGCATGGAGTATGGGCCCAGCAAAATAGAAGCAAATGGCAAACTGTTGACGTTGACGCATGTATTGTGCGAGAACAACAAGGATTTATCTGTGAAAGTCATACCATCAGAGCCCAAGACATTTGCCTCGACACAGAACAGAACATTTGTCATTTTGAAATACACCCCGATGAAAAACCTGAGACTGTACTTGTATATATTGGAAAAGGATGCATTTGTGTAAGAACCCCTTGTAATTTTATGTTTGTAGATGGCGTTAGTGTAGATACAAGTAATCACTCAAATATTTGTGTCTGTAACTTTACTAACCCTATAGGATGTGACTTCAATTACTTAGCTCCTGTTACATCTTATCAACTGTTACAATCTAATTACACCCTGAGCAAAATGTTATTACCTACCCCCATCAGGATGAATCTCACTTTGGTAAGAAAACTCTTACAGCATGAAGACCTGAAGCGGTTGTTGAAGCAAGTTCAAGAAAACAGACAAAAAACTCTAATCACTGTCCATCACAACATAGAAGAAATACATCGCGTGTTGGAAAGAGTAAAGAAAACCGGAGAACACGAATGGTGGGACAGCCTCTTCAGATGGTCACCAACGGCTACAGGAATCCTCAACAAAACACTTCACCCTGTTATTGTCTTACTAACCCTCACTATCTTGTGCTTTATGTTGACAATCACGCTGTATGTTAAACTTTGGATTATGGTGAAGAGCTTAACTCACTTGATCACTCTGCAAGATGTATTTGTCCTAGATAACCCTCACCATAAGAGCATATGTGATATTCCCAACCAGCTTTAAATATTGTGGAGCTTGAGTGACTGTAGTCACGGGGTGGATTATGTGGAATAATTACTAAAATAACCAAAAATACAGCATTGTTCACACATTAAGGAAAAGCTTAAAATCAAAAAGGTTTCTAGGGTAGAATACAGCTGCAGCTGGTATGCGAAGAATCCACTACATCTGTGATTCCCTGCACAATATCGCTCGCAGAGCAACATGGGGATGGAGTGGGGTGGAGATTCCACGGCCAAGCCCTGTGATAATATAGCAGATATGGGAAGGAGATGGTCCTATGGAACTGGCTTGAGAGAGCTGGCTGATATTCAAGCACCAGCTCCTCCAAGCTCAGGAGAGGTGCATCCCGAAGAGCAAGAAATCAGACAAGGGAAGGAGACCTGCATGGCTGAGCACGGATCTTCAGCAAAAAACTCAGGTGGAAGAAGGGAGTTTACAGGATGTGGAAAAGGGGGCTGACGACTTCGGATGAGTACAAGAATATTGTCAGGGTATGCAGGGAAGAAACGAGAAAAGCCAAGGCAGCTTTGGAATTGAACCTGGCGAGGGATGTCAAGACCAATAGGAAGGGTTTCTTTAAGTATATAGGAGACAAAAGGAAAACCAGGGAAAATGTGGGCCCGCTCTTGAACGAGATGGGTGCTGTGGTGACAGATGATGCAGAGAAGGCAGAGTTGCTGAATGCCTTCTTTGCTTCTGTCTTCACTGCTCGGGCTAGCTCTCAGGAGGCCCAGACTTTGCAAGTAACAGAGAAAGTCTGGAGAAAGGAAAACTTTCCCTTGGTTGAAGAGGGACAAGTTAAAGAACAATTAAGTAAACCGGACACCCACAAGTCCATGGGGCCTGATGGGATGCACCCGCGAGTGCTGAGGGAGCTGGCAGAAGTCATTGCTGGCCCGCTCTCCATCATCTTTGAAAGGTCCTGGAGAACAGGTGAGGTGCCTGAGGACTGGAGGAAAGCCACTGTCACTCCAGTCTTCAAAAAGGGCAAGAAGGATGACCCGGGAAACTACAGGCCAGTCAGCCTCACCTCCATCCCTGGAAAGATGATGGAACAGCTTGTTCTGGGCGTCATCTCCAAGCATCTGGAGGAAAAGAAGGTTATCAGAAGTAGTCAACATGGATTCACCAAAGGGAAGTCATGTCTGACTCATCTGATAGCCTACTATGATGGCGTGACTGGATGGGTGGATGAGGGGAGGGCAGTGGATGTTGTCTACCTTGACTTCAGCAAGGCTTTCGACACTGTCTCCCACATCATCCTCACAGGCAAGCTTAGGAAGTGTGGGTTAGATGAATGGACAGTGGGGTGGATTGAACAGTGGCTGACAGATAGAGCTCAGAGGGTTGTGGTTAGTGGTGCAGAGTCCAGTTGGAGGCCAGTAACTAGTGGTGTCCCTCAGGGGTCAGTACTGGGTCCAGTCTTGTTCAATATATTCATCAATGGCCTGGATGAAGGGATAGAGTGTACCATCAGCAAGTTTGCTGATGACACAAAACTGGGAGGGGTGGCTGACACGCTGGAAGGCTGTGCTGCCATACAGCATGACCTGGACAGGCTGGAGAGTTGGGCAGAAAAAAACCTGATGAGGTTCAATAAAGGCAAGTGTAGGGTACTGCATCTGGGGAGGAATAACCCCATGCATCAGTACAGGTTGGGGGCTGACCTCCTGGAGGGCAGCTCTTTGGAAAGGGACCTGGGAGTCCTGGTGGACAACAGGATGACCATGAGCCAGCAATGTGCCCTGCTGGCCAAGAAGGCCAATGGCATCCTGGGGTGTGTCAAGAAGAGTGTGGCCAACAGGTCGAGGGAGGTCATCCTCCCCCTCTACTCTGCCCTGGTGAGGCCGCATCTGGAGTACTGTGTCCAGTTCTGGGCTCCCCGGTTCAAGAAGGACAGGGAACTGCTGGAGAGGGTCCAGCAAAGGGCTACAAAGATGATTAGGGGACTGGAGCATCTTTCTTATGAGGAAAGGCTCAGGGACTTGGGGCTTTTTAGTCTAGAAAAAAGAAGATTGAGGGGGGATCTTATCAATACTTATAAGTACTTAAGGGGAGGGTGCCAGGTAGATGAGAATAGCCTTTTTTCAGTTGTGCCCAGTGATAGGACTAGAGGTAACGGGCACAAACTGGAGCACAGGAAGTTCCATCTTAACATGAGGAGGAACTTCTTTACTCTGAGGGTGGCAGGGCACTGGAACAGGCTGCCCAGAGAGTTTGTGGAGTCTCCCACACTGGAGACATTCAAAACCCGCCTGGATGCCGTCCTGTGCAATGTGCTGTAGGTGTCCCTGCTGTGGCAGGGGGGTTGGACTTAGATGATCTCCAGAGGTCGCTTCCAACCCTGACGATATTGTGATACTGTGATACTGTGACTCCATCAAAACTGCCTTCGACTTCTGCGACCAGCCAATGGGCTGAGCCTTTCTTCCCCCCCCCCCCCCCCCAGGGATGCCTTTGTGTAAGACTATATCAAGTGTTTCCTTGAAAAACTTAGAAATCTCTCTAGAGAGTCTTTTTCCTATATTTATAGCCAGGCTGTATTGTCTATAACTTTGTCACGCGTTTTGTATAACTAACAACACTTTTATTTGCACGTGCTTTGCAGACAGTGTATTTATCACCGGCAATCCATAAGAACCTATGTATCTGTTGCTAAAATAAACTGCGCTGTTTAAGTAGCTGGTCGTTTTGGTTCCTCATTGAACGCGACCAAAGAGTGGCCGTGGTAGTTCATGAGCACGACTGGACTGAAGGTGCAGTCCACTATTAGTGTATCCAGAATCGTAACAGTTTAATATATTAAACGCGACTGGACTGATAGTGGTGGATTGGGCATCACTCAGAATTTAAACCTAGCCGCACCTAGCCTCCCACCTCGGTGAGGAGTGTTAGAACGCAAGGGGGTTTATTTTCTGCCAAACTGCTCTGCCCTTTAACGCAACAGAGGGTGACTGAACACCAAAACAGGTTACCCAGAGTGGTTGTGGAGTGTCCATCCTTGGAGATATTCAAAACCTGAATGGACACAGTCCTGGGCAGCCTGCCCAAGCTGACCCTGCTCTGAGAAGAGAGGTTGGACTGGACGATCTGTAGAGGCCCCTTCCTACCCCACCTATTCAATGATTCTATGATTTAATTCAGGTCATAAATTCCTCTAAACAGGCATCTTACTGTATTGTACTATTAATAAAGCATAACGTGACAAACTACAGAAAATTCCAGTGACTCAGTCAATTACACTCTGAACTGATCTAGCAGCTTTCTGTCATGTTTCCCTAGTGGGACATTTGGAAAAGGAGGGTCTTCTACTTTCTCTGATATGCTTTTTTCAAAAGCTGAAGAATTATTACCACCTGCAAAACATTAACTGAATAAACAACACCCAATAATTTAAAACATCTGCTTATGGTGAGCAAATCTGAAAAAAAACAGTATAAAGGCTTTCTAATAAAAATGCTGTGTATCAGCATAATCTTGAAACAGTCTGACAAGTTGCCCATTTCTTTTATGGCTGGTGCCTTTTAAAACTAGTCCCTGTTGTGCAGCTGTTTGCTGAAGTTCCTAAAGTCTGTTTTGTCTTGCCAGCATTATTCTCCTTGCTCACAGTTCAAAGACATGCTATGCAGAGCACAGCATTTTTTACATAAATAATTATCATTGTTTATTATTTTATCTTGCCCTGAGTGTGCCAGACATTTCTCAGAAAATGTATCACAGAAAGACACGGGCCTGCCTTTATCTCATTGATAGTCTGCATGCCTAACATGTCATGTTTCCTTTTTGACATGCTGGGTATTTGGTGATACAGAAACAGCAGCTTCTAGCATTCACGAAATCGCTTCCTTTATCATGAGGACAAACTTTTTAGCAGGACCTGTTGCAATAGGACAAGGGGTAATGGATTTAAACTAAAAGAGGGAAGATTTAGACTAGATATAAGGAAGAAATTTTTTACAATAAGGGTGGTGAAACACGAACAGATTGCCCAGAGAGGTGGCAGATGTGCCATCCCTGGAAACATTCAAGGTCAGGTTGGATGGGGCTCTGAGCAACCTTATTTAGTTGAAGATGTCCCTGCTCATTGCAGAGGGGTTGGACTAGATGACCTTTAAAGGTCTCTTCCAACCCAAACTATTCTATGATTCTAGAAAACTCAGGACCAGTGCAGTCTCCTCCCATAAGCAATTACTATCTGCAAGCAGAGCTACAGACTGGAGCAATACAATGAACAGTCATTTTGCCCCTTCACTGGGATGCAACAAGAGAAGAGGTTGAAAAGCTCGTTCATTCCTCCCTCTCTAGCGCCTGGCACACCTGAATTACTGCATAACCTCAGTCTTACACTGAGGCTATGCTTGATTGCCACCATTTTTTTTCTGAAAAGCAGAGATCCCTATTCACTTGCATAGCAAAACTCTTCAAGCTTTATTATCATATTTCTATTAGGGTTTTTCTGCCTTTGACAGATGATGTTGTCTTGCTCATACTTATGAAGAAGAAAACTTTTTTCAACTTGTTATTTTGGCCCTGATGCAATCTTCTGTACAATTTTTCACTGGCATCTTTTTCTTCTCTAGAAAATACAAGTCATTGTCTTCTTTCCCCATCTCTAAGACTCTTTAGGGACCACAGTCCTATCTACTATTTCCCATTTTTACTGCAATATTTACTTCAGTATTCCATCAACTACTTTCTCCTGAAATATCCTTGACACTTGTAAGCAACACTCTAAAACAGTCTTCACTAGACTGTCTACAAGAACATGATAATTCAGTTTGTGGTTTGTTTATCATGCTGACCAACAGTATCTCAGTGTTCCTTTGTACTTCTCTGATGGTAACTATCTAATGTCTCTTGTTCTATATTGTTAGATTTTTGACAACCATCTTTTGGGGATGGAATTTGTTCAATGCCTAGCATGGTGGACTCCTTGTCCATGAGCGAGGCTTATTGGCATTAAAGTAATGCTATTATTGTTTATAAGATAATGTGAATAATTAGGTAATAACAGTTGTTATTATTATTAATTTCAATAAATTTCTTTAAGATATTTATCTTCTTACAGTGTAAAAACTGACATTATCATAGAGTAATAAATCCAAATAGAGACTTTCAGTAATAAACAAATGGGATCGCCTCTGTTCCTATAATCCCTGAGAAATACTACTTTTTACCAGAAGGTGGCGCTTATGGGCCACTAAATAAAAACTACGACACCGTCCTCCAATTTCAGAAAAGTTCTCACATAGTAGGACAGAAAATAAATCGATCATTTACAATTCCTGCGCTTCGTTTTGAAAAGATGGACAGAATTGTGAAGATAAGGAACCAATATCTTTCTTCCACAGCGGATGACTTTTCCAAGTTTTCAAAACCGGGCTTTCATCTCATTTTACATGCAGACTGACAGTGAAAAAGGCTTTTAGTGCTGTCAAGTATTAGCCCTTGCATAAAACAATGAGAAATAGTTTATAATTTTTAAAAATATTTATTTAAATTTGTTACAGAAAGAGAACATGTAATATGTTGTAAGTATGGATTATTTAAGTTTCTATTGCTAAATACCTGACTAGAAGCTGCAGTTTTGATAACTGATTTTTACCATTTTGGTTTAATAAAGTGTTTTTTAAAGCCAAAAAGTGAAGGTAAAAATATATTCTCAAAAATTAGCTCAAAGGGGGGGTTGCAATCAAACTGTGAGGAGTCTGGATGTAACAAGCTTCTATAAAGAAACCAATTTCTTTTAAACAACTTTTTCATTTATGTAGTATCTTTCATCCCACAGGAACACAGAAATTATGTTAGAGGTTTTGGTATCCAATATTTGGAATTTCAGAAGTTCATAGAATCATAGAATGGTTTAGGTTGGAAGGGACCTTGAAGATCATCCAGATCCAATGCCCCTGCCATGGGCAGGGACACCCTCCACTAGACCAGGTTGCTCAAAGCCCCATCCAACCTGGCCTTAAACACTTACAGGGATGGGGCCTCCACAATTTCCCTGGGCAACCTGTTCCAGTGCCTCACCACTCTCAGAGTGAAAAATTGCTTCCTAATACCTATTCTAAATCTCCCCTCCTCCAGTTTGAAGCCATTCCCCCTCGTCCTATCACTACATGCCTTTGTAAAAAGTCCCTCTCCAGCCTTCTTGTAGGCACCCTTCAGATACTGGAAGGCTGCTATGAGGTCTCCCCGGAGCCTTCTCTTCTCCAGGCTGAACAACCCCAACTCTCTCAGCCTCTCCTCATAGGAGAGGTGCTCCAGATCATCTTCGTGACCCTCCTCTGGACCCACTCCAAGAGGTCCATGTCCTTCTTATGTTGAGGGCTCCAGAGCTAGACGCAATATTCCACACAGGGTCTCACCGGAGTGGAGTAGAGGGGCTGAATTACCTCCCTCGACTTGCTGGCCACACTTCTGATGCAGCCCAGGATGCGGTTGGCTTTCTGGGCTGTGAGCACAGATTGCCGACTCATGTTGAGTTTCTCATCAACCAACACGCCCAAGTCCTTCTCCTCAGGGCTGCTCTCAATCCATTCTCCTCCCAGCCTGTATTTGTGCATGGGATTGCCCTGACCCACATGCAGGACCTTGCCCTTGGCCTTGTTGAACTACATGAGGTCTGCACAGGCCCACCTCTCCAGCCTGTCCAGGTCCCTCTGGATGGCATCCCTCCCCTCCAGCATGTTGACCACTCCACACAGCTTGGTGTCATCAGCAAACTTGCTGAGGATGCACTCCATCCCAACATCCATGTCGCCAACAAAGATGTTAAACAGCACTGGTCCTGGTACTGACCCCTGAGGAACACCACTTGTCACGGCTCACCACTTGGTCTTCTTTTTTTCCTTTTGTAAAAATGGGGGTTATGTTTCCCCTTTTTCCAGACAGTGGGAACTTCACCAGACCGCCACAACTTCTTAAATATGATGGATAGTGGCTTGGCAACTTCATCCACCACTTCCCTCAGGACCCGTGAATGAATCTCATCAGGTCCCATGAACTTGTGCACCTTCAGGTTCCTCAGCTGGTCTCGAACCTTGTCTTCTCCTACAGTGGGTGGTACCTCATTCTTCCAGTCCCTGCCTTTCTGTTTAGAAAGCTGATTTGGAGGGTTGTAGATTGTATCCTCTCTTTCTGTTATTAGTTGCTTGTAAATTCTTGAAGACTACCTGTCTTGGTCTGAAACTTTTCTTTGTCTGCCTTAAACAAGTGGTCTCATTCAGTGATTTCAAAACAAGACTGAAGGCACAAGAGACCAGAAATTGCTCTTCTGTCATGTCTGTGCCTCCACAGATTTGCTGGTAGATCAGAGCACAGCATCTCCAGAGATACCCAAACTCAGAAGCTATTCTGGTATCTACAATGGCATGATGCATAGCAGTGCTACAGTCATCCCAGTTTTTCCTGGCCACATGCCCTAATTCTTGCACTGTAAGTATGTAGCCTTCACTGCAGACCTCTGTGTCTTGCTGAAGTTCTCTACTGAGTAAGTGCATTTAGTTGAGGTTATAGATCAGATTGCAACTCTGTGATGAATCAGGCAGACACCTCCCCAGTCTTGGTATGGTAGAGTCTGTCTGTATCTTTTCCTCCAGGATGATACCATAACTCTGTGAACCTGAATTAAGTCTGCTGCCTCCCGGGGGCACGGGTTAGGGACATCACTAAGAGACTCCCTAGCCTGGTGCAGCCCTCGGACTACTATCCGCTGCTCCTGTTTCATGTGGGGGGCGATGAATGTGCAGAAAGGAGTGCAAGGATGATTAAAAGGGATATCAGGGCTTTGGGACAGTCACTACAGGGATCTGGAGCACAGGTGATTTTCTCATCCCTACTTCCTGTTGCGGGCAATGACATTGAAAGGAACAGACGAGCTCAATCTGTTAACATGTGGCTCCGTGGATGGTGTCAACGACACAACTTTGGGTTTTTTAACAATGGAATGACCTTTGCGGCATCAGGCCTGCTGGCATCAGATGGGGGCTGGCTCACTCAAAGAGGGAGAAGGGGTTTTGCCCAAAAATTGGTAGGGCTCGTTAACAGGGCTTTAAACTAAATTCGACGGGGGAAGGGGGTATTATCAGGGTTGCCCATGAACAGCCAAGGGATGTTACATCAAGGAAAGGGGAACAGGGCGCTGGTGAGGGCCTGCAGCCATTAGCTCCAAGATGTGCCAGCTACGCTGCAGTATGCCCAAACCTTCACGTAGATGAGCTAGGAGCTCCTGGACCAACGGGAGTCAATCGGGAGGCACTGTTAGTACAGGACAAAGGAATTACAGCTGCTCCAACCAAATCGGCCGCAACGAAGACACGGCTGAAGTGCCTCTTCACAAATGCGCGGAGCATGGGGAACAAGCAGGAGGAATTAGAGACGTGTACACGCCTCCAAGGCTACGATCTCATTGGCATCGTAGAAACTTGGTGGGACGACTCCTATAACTGGAGCATCAGCATGAAAGGGTACAGGCTCTTCAGGAGAGACAGGCAAGGGAAACGAGGAGGCAGTGTTGCCTTATATGTTGATGAGCAGCTGGAATGTATGGAGCTCAACCTGGGGGAGGATACCGAGCCAACTGAGAGCCTATGGGTCAAGATTACAGGGAAATCGGGAGCAGGGGACGTTACAGTGGGGGTATGCTACAGGCCACCCGACCAGGAAGACCAAGTGGATGAAGCCCTCTATAGACAGATAAGGGCGGCATCACGTTCACAGACCTTGGTTCTCATGGGTGACTTCAACCACCCTGACATCAGTTGGAAGGATAACACAGCCAGGCACAGGCAATCCAGGAGGTTCCTGGATTGCATTGAGGACAACTTCCTTCTCCAAGTGGTTGAGGAGCCGACGAGGAGAGGAGCCGTGCTGGACCCTGTTCTTACCAACGAGGAGGGGCTGGTTGACAGGGTCAAACTCAAGGGTAGCCTGGGCTGCAGTGACCACGAAATGGTTGAGTTTGAAATCCTCAAGGCAACGAAGAAGGTGCGCAGCAGACTGATGACCCTGGACTTCAGGAGAGCCGACTTTGGCCTCTTGAAGAATCTGCTTGGTATGGTGCCGTGGGATGAAGCGCTGGAAGGAAGAGGGGTCCAAGAAAGTTGGTTAATATTCAAGGACCACCTCCTCCAAGCACAGCAGCAATGCATTCCTACAAAGAGGAAGGCAGGCAGAAAAGCCAGGAGGCCTGTGTGGATGAACAAGGAGCTCCTGGACATGACCAAAAGAAAAAAGAAGGTCTATAGGGAGTGGAGACAGGGCCGGGTAGCCTGGGAGGATTACAGAGGAATCGTTCGAGCAGCTAGAGAGCGGGTTAGACAAGCTAAAGCCCAGCTAGAACTAAATCTGGCCAGGGACATTAAGACAAACAAAAAATCCTTCTATAGGTATATCAGCGAGAAAAGACAGACTAGGGAAAATGTAGGCCCTCTCCAGAAGGATACGCAAGAACTGGTTACCCGGGACAGCGACAGAGCTGAGGTACTCAATGACTTTTTTGCCTCAGTCTTCACAGACAAGGACAGCAGCCGCACTGCCCAAGACGCAGATTGCAAAGGAGAGGATTGGGAAAACGGAGCACCGCCCACTGTAGATGAAGATAAAGTGAGAGACCACCTGAGGAACCTGAAGGTGCACAAGTCCATGGGACCTGGTGAGATACATCCGCGGGTCCTGAGGGAACTGGCAGATCAAGTCGCGAAGCCACTAGCCGTCATATTTGAGAAGTCGTGGCAGTCTGGCGAGGTTCCTGCCGACTGGAAAAGGGGAAACATAACCCCTATTTTCAAAAAGGGAAACAAGGAAGACCCGGGGAACTACAGGCCAGTCAGTCTCACCTCTGTGCCTGGCAAGATCATGGAGCAGATCCTCCTGGAAACTCTGCTGAGGCACACAGAAAACAAGGAGGTGATTGGCGACAGCCAACATGGCTTCACCAAGGGCAAGTCATGCCTGACAAATTTGGTGGCCTTCTACGAAGGGGTTACAGCAGCAGTGGACAAGGGAAGATCTGCTGATGTCATCTACCTGGACTTGTGCAAAGCGTTTGACACTGTCCCACACGATATCCTGGTCTCTAAATTGAAGAGACATGGATTCGATAAATGGACCACTCGGTGGATAAAGAACTGGCTGGATGGTCGCACTCAAAGGATTGTGGTCAACGGCTCGGTGTCCAAGTGGAGAGCAGTGATGAGTGGCGTTCCTCTGGGTCGGTACTGGGACCCGTACTGTTCAACATCTTTGTTAGCGACATGGACAGTGGGGTAGAGTGCACCCTCAGCAAGTTTGCTGATGATACCAAGCTGTTTGGCGAGGCAGACACGCTTGAGGGGAGGGATGCCATCCAGAGGGACCTGGAAAGGCTGGAGAGGTGGGCCCAAGCCAACTTCATGCAGTTCAACAAGGCCAAGTGCAAGGTCCTACATCTGGGTCGGGGCAATCCCAAGCACAAATACAGGCTCGGCGGAGAATGGCTGGAGAGCAGCCCTGTGGAGAAGGACCTGGGGGTGATGATTGATGAGAAGCTCGACATGAGCCGGCAATGTGCGATCGCAGCCCAGAAGGCCAACCGTATCCTGGGCTGCATCAAAAGAAGTGTGGCCAGCAGGTCAAGGGAGGTGATTCTGCCCCTCTATTCTGCTCTCGTGAGACCCCACCTGGAGTACTGCATCCAGCTCTGGAGTCCCCAACACAAGAAGGACATGGACCTGCTGGAGCGCGTCCAGAGGAGAGCCACGAGGATGATCAGAGGGCTGGAGCACCTCTCCTATGAGGAGAGGCTGAGAGAGTTGGGGCTGTTCAGCCTGGAGAAGAGAAGGCTCCGGGGAGATCTTATTGCGGCCTTCCAGTACCTAAAGGGGGCCTACAGGAGAGCTGGGGAAGGACTTTTTACTAGGGCATGTAGTGATAGGACAAGGGGGAACGGCTTTAAGCTGGAAGAGGGCAGGTTTAGATTAAACATTAGGAAGAATTTTTTCACTTTAAGGGTGGTGAGGCACTGGAACAGGTTGCCCAGAGAGGTTGTTGAAGCCCCATCCCTGGAGGTGTTCAAGGCCAGGCTGGACGTGGCCTTGGGCAACCTGGTCTGCTGCGATTGAGAGACGGAGACCCGGCTTGATGCAAGTCAGGATCTCTTTTATTGATTACAACAGTCATTTTTATATCTTTAAACAAACAATGAGCAATATGTGTCTTAAGTTGATTGGTACAACAGCTAATCACCTAATACATATTACAAAAGCTGAGCTCATCATTGGTTAGCAATTAAGCAACAAGATTTATTACTACTTCTCCTTTCTCTCGGCCCCCTCCGCGTGTCCAAGGGCTCGCTGGCCTTGCTCCTTATCAGTACAGAGCCTTTTATGCTGAGTTGTTTATATCTTCTGAAACTCCCGGCTTGCAAGGTTTAGCACATCCTTTCTTATCAGTTGGAATTCACTAGGAGTCCTTTTAAGAGAGAATGAGTCACCCCCGTCATCTCCCCCTTCTTGTTGCACAATAAGGACCTTCTTCACCGAGTTGGCTATTAGGTTCTGCATACACTGCAGGAAACAGGGTAAACAGAGTAACAAAAGGATAAAAACAACCAAAGCATACACAATCATTTGTACAAGGCTTCTTAACCATCCTGATAGGCTCCAACCTCCAAAAATTTTGTCCAGCCAATCCCAGCTATCGTCTTGGTGGAGTTTGGAAACCCCATCCTTGAGTTGCTGTATACTAGCGTGAATCGATTCAGAATGATCCGAGAGGTTCATACAACACATACCATCAAAATCCTCACAGCCATGGCCCTGTGCCAAAAGCAAAAAATCTATAGCAGCTCTATTTTGCAAGGCAGCATGGCGAACACTATCTACATCTAACAAAAGACCGGACAACGCCTGACTAGTAGCATTAGTTTGTTTTGCAAGCCAGCAGCCTAACTTATCTAGAGTTGCCAAAGCTTTGCCAGCAGCAGCTCCGGGCAATAAAAGCGAAGTCGCAAAACGCTGACTAAAAGACCAAAAGTCCACATTATCATCGCAGTCAGGAGTATAGGTATGGACACTGCGTCTTGCTCTGTAAGAAAGGCGATGCTGTAAAATCGAGGAGGTGTTGGGAGTTAATACTGAGAGGCGTCCAAGACTACAGGGGCCTCCTCTTATGTGAGAAGGAATAACAGGCCAAGCTCTATCCCCACAGATAAAAAATATGCCTGGGGGTAACGAAAGGGGGGCGTTAGCAGATCTAGACAAATTTGATGCTGTATAATTGCACCAAGCACTAGCATTTCGGAAAATGGGATGAATAGGAGAGACATCCCATGCTTTGGACTGGTTTTTGCCTGTATAATTGAATTTCACACAAAAGTCCATCTTTATTGACCCTAAAAGTTCAATTTCTTGAGGTTCCAAAGCAGCAAGCGGAAGCTGGGGAGTCCATATGTCCCAGCATTCTGTTATATTTTGAGATACATTTCTAGGTGGGAACAGTGCCTGGAGGCTCTCGGGTATCGGCCATTGCTCCAATGGCAATCCCACAAGGCAGGTAGAAAAGGGGTTACTAGGGGAAGCGGTGGCCAGACACAAAGTATCCTGTCCCGTGAGATTTGCCAGCGTTACCCATACATTGACCTTGGGTAGTGCCGGTGGAAAAGGGTTGCCCAATGTGTTCCCCGCCATTATAACGACTAGATTTATGATCCAGAGAGCCATAATCATCGGACCATTCTTAATTTCCAGGCAAATCGCTTCTGGCATCTTTCCTTAGTTTTGCCCCAGTCCTCTTTGAGGACTGACCAGATAGCGGGTACCAAATTAGTTCTGCTGCACTCCAGGTCACAGACTAAGATATTCTTTGCTTGTTCGGTCACTATCTGCGCCCAATCGTTGCAGCAATGAAAATAGCGGTCACTATCTAGTGACTCGTGCCCAGTAACAGTCAAAAGCCTGGCAACGCTAACTTCCTTTTCTAAGCAAAACTCACACCAGCGTCCAGCAAGTGTAGCCCGACGCCACCATTTTTTCGCACAAGCATAACATTCACACAAAACCCAAGGGTCACAATTTTTGCATAAACCACAGGTAATTTCTGCAATGGACAGTTCTCGATACTTATTCATGTAATTTCTCCTTCGATTGTGGCATTTGGTTCCTCCAGCGTTGTTTTGTCTCCGGGTAATTCTTCTGTTTGCTGTCCAGAAGTCTGGTCGGAGCACTCCGGTCCTTCTCCAGCTGGTTGCGGCAGGGATTCACGAAAAGGTCGCACACTCTTCGCAGGAATCCATCTAGGCCCTTTCTCTGTGGAGACACAAGCATAACCTCTGCCCCATGTAATAAGGGGATAAGGTCCCATGACTTTACCTGTTTCTGGATCTCGGATCAATACTGGTGGTTTGATTCGCAGTTCAAGCGAAGCGTTCGTATTAAAATGGCGGACTATGGGAGGATTACTGTCTATCAAAGAACAATTCAGAAAATTAAAAACATATAAAGCTTTCTGTAGACGTTCCTCGGGAGTAACAGTCCCTATTCCCCCTTTTTGTTGTTGTAACAATCGCTTTAGAGATTGATGAGAGCGTTCAATTAAGGATTGGCCTGTAGGGGAATGAGGGATACCAGTAATGTGACTGATCCCCCAAGAATTCAAAAACTTTTTAATTGCAGTTGAGATATATGCAGGGCCATTGTCTGTTTTAATTTGAGAAGGTATGCCTAAAGTGGCAAAAGCACGCAGCAGATGTCGTTGAACATCGCGTGTTTTTTCTCCAGTATGACAAGAGGCGAATAACGCCCCAGAAAAGGTGTCAATAGAGGAGTGAATATATTTTAAGTGGCCAAATTCCGAGAAATGAGTGACATCAGTCTGCCAGAGTTGCAAACTCTGCAATCCTCTGGGATTAACTCCCCCTGCTACTGTCGGGAATGAGTGTCTTTGACAATCGGGACACACAGCAATGATATTGGTTGCCTGTTGGGTAGTAAGGCCAAATTGTCGCTTAAGTCCACCAGCATTTTGGTGAAAGAAAGCGTGGCTGATTTTGGCTTGTGCTATGCGGTCTGGCAGCACCTGTACTGGTAATGTAAGCATGTTGGCTTGCCGGTTTCCTTCTGCGATGAAGCCGGGTAGAGAAGTGTGAGATCTAACGTGCATAATAAAGTAAGAGTGAAGGCGTGAATCCAAAAGGAAAATAAGCTCCTGTAATAAAGCAAACAATGCAAAATGTGAAACATCTCGTAACACGGACGTCTCAGCTCGTTCAACAATTCCTGCAACATAAGCTGAATCGGTAATAATATTAAGAGGTGTAGACCATTTTCGAAAAGCTCGAACGACGGCAGTCAGTTTGACAATTTGGGGGGAACCCGGCACTGTCTCTATATCTGATTCCCATTGCTTGCGTCTGTCGTCCCACCAAAGGATAACGGATTTATGAGACTTTCCAGACCCATCTGTAAAGACAGTAAGAGCTTGCAAAGGCTGGTCACTTCTTTTTGGTCTGGGTACGAGCCGGAAATTAGCATTGAACAATTTATGAGAAGGTGGGTGAGAAGTGAGTTGACCTGTATAACCAGTTATCGCTATACTGAAGGCTTCCGATTGTTGGTGAAGCCACTGTAAATAATCACTGACCACAGGCAAGTAAATACAAGTGAAGTCCATCCCAGACAACATTAACAAACGCCGTCTGGCACGGACGATCAAGGATGCAAACATTTCATGCTGTGTTAAGATGGTTTTCGTGGGTTGATTCGGTAAAAATACCCATTCAATGATAAGCAACGGATCAGACTCCTGTAAGTCCCATTGAAATATCAGAGCGTGAGGCTGTCGAGCAGGATTCAAAATGATCAAAAAGAAAGGCAACTCGGGGGCACATCGGTGTGCCTGTCTTAGGGTAATAGCTGTAGCAACCTTTTGTAGAGAATCAACAGCTGCAGAATTGAGAGCGCGGGGAGAACATAAATCCGTGCTCCCCTTAAGCAGGTCAAATAAGGGACTTAAATCTGTATTGGAAATTCCTAATAGAGGTCGGACCCAGTTAATTGTTCCCAACAGCTTTTGTACATCATGCAAATTCTTTATGTCCGCTTGAATTTGTAAAGGCTGTGGAACTATAGTTTGAGCTCGTATGCGCCAGCCTAGATATTTCCATGGTGGTATTTTCTGAACCTTTTCCGGCGCAATACAAAGACCTGCTTAGTTAACAGCGGTTATGACAAGGGCCACAGCTTCCTCCATGACCTCGTGACGTTGCGCTGCCACCAGAATATCATCCATATAGTGGTACAGCAAAACGCAGGGCATTTTTGTTCTAACAGATCTAAGGACCTTGGCTACATACCATTGGCATATTGTGGGGCTATTTTTCATTCCTTGTGGCAGCACAACCCACTGGTATCTTTGCAACGGGGCTTGCATGTTGACGCTTGGAACTGAAAAGGCAAATTTAGGAGCATCGTCTGGATGCAAGGGAATATTAAAAAAGCAATCCTTGAGGTCAATGACTGTCAGAGACCATTCCCGGGGGATCATTGTAGGAGAAGGGAGTCCTGGTTGTAGGGCCCCCATGTCTTCCATAGCGTCATTAATTTTTCTGAGGTCATGGAGCAAGCGCCACTTGCCAGTTTGTTTTTTAATCACAAAAACAGGTGAATTCCAGGGGCTTACAGAGGGCACAACATGTCCCTTGGATAACTGCTCATTAACTAATTCTTCCAGGGCGCGAAGCTTTTCCAGTGGCAGGGGCCATTGATCCACCCAAACAGGGGTATTAGTTTTCCAGGTTAATTTCAGGGTGTCGCGCACCTCAATGGCCCCTCCTAAAAATGTGTTTGAATAGACATTCCCCATTGCGACAGCACATCACGTCCCCATAAGATCATAGGCACAGGTAGTACAAAGGGCTTAACAGAGGCCACATGTCCCTCCGGGCCCTGTATCTGAATGAGCTCTAGGCTCTGGTGACTACTTCCAGCACCTCCAATTCCTGCTAAGGTATGAGAAACATTGGCCAAAGGCCATTGTGGAGGCCATTTAGCCTGGGAGATCACCGTGACATCGGCCCCTGTGTCAATGATCCCATTCAGTATCACTTGCTGTCCCCCGCGGGTAAGGGTACATTGATACACGGGTCGCTTCCGGGAGATAGATTGCACCCATAAAATTTGCGGGTCCCCTGTCGACCCAAAGCTCCCTTGTCTTTGTTGAGATTGGGTAAAAATGGGGGAGCCCGTTCCTTTAGGTATCAAAATTAACTAGGCTATACGGCTACCTTTAGGTATGGTACAGGGAGGGAACGGGGTCCATGCCATAATTTTAATTTCATTGGTACTATCAGAATCAATAACCCCTGGTAACACAAAGAGTCCCGACAGGGTCGTAGACGATCTTCCCAGTAATAACGCTTGCGTATTTGGGGGTAGAGGCCCCGAAACATTTGTTGACAATAGATGAACCGAGGAGTCAAGTACCGTTACTGTGTGGCTGGTTGCCAAGTCCAACCCGGCGCTCCCGGCTGTGGCTGGGCAAAGATTTGAGACACTGCCGTATCCCTCTGCGGCAGCGGGGGGGTTGGCTGCGGAACTTGTGTCTGCGCGCGCCGCTGTCCCGCGCTCCGTGACCGGTTTCCCTGTATCGGTTGACCCTGGAAATCATACTTAGACCGACATTGATTAGCATAATGACGCCCTTTTCGACATCTAGGACAGACCCCAGGGGCCTGGGGTTTGGTTCCGATGTTAGTAGCCACACAGTTCTTTTTTAAATGGCCAGGTTTGCCACAACCATAACAGATCCCGGGGCCCGCAGGGCCACGCATGGCAGCAAAGGCAGCGGCCATTGCTTCAAATTTATGATCTACAGTGCCAATTTTATTACAAGCTTCCACCATTTCCACGAGAGAGGGATTGGGGTTCGGAAGAGATTTCAATAATTTCTTACAATCCACATTGGCATTTTCCACAGCTAACTTCAATAACAGGATCTCCCGCGCCTCCGCATTATCTATCTGGCGCTCTAAGGCCTGCTTTAATCTGTCAATAAACTGCATGTAAGACTCTCGAGGTTCCTGAGTAATAGTAGTAAAAGCCTTTTGCGGCTTCTGTGAGTCAGGGACCTTAAACAGAGCCTTTTTCGCTTCCTCGCGAGTCGCTTCAAGAGCTTCTCTTGGGATATCTCGGGCTTGAGACACCGGACTAGAGTGCTGGCCTGTGCCAGTAAGGTGCTCTATAGTCAGCGCAGCTAAAGCCGCGTTAGCATTACCCACATAAGTCGTGAGAAGCGTTTGAAGCCCCCTTTTCCAATGCGACTCCCACAAGGTGTATTGTGTCGGAGTCAATAACAGCTGTGCTAGAGACTTTAAATCATGAGGAGTCATAACATATGTGTCAAATACAGAAGATAACAAACTCACAAAATAAGGGGAGGAAAGCCCGTGCTCGGTAACGGTACGACGCAGTTCTTTCACCACAGGGAAGGATAGTGCCTCCCATTGAGCCCCCCTCCCTTGATAAATAACAGGAGCAACTATTTTCTTTGCAATTTGTAAGTCTCCCTCTTTCAGAGCTTGTCGTCTAATATTTGCCCACACATCATGAGGATCGGGAGGATAAAGCTGCGGCTCCTCCTCTGGGTCCACTGGTCCTGGATCAAAAGGATCATCCCCTGGGGGGTACCCCGCGGCACACACCTCTAGCGGTGCAATGAATTTTTGACCCTCCGATGATAACGGAGGTATCGCAGAAGAGTCTTCCTCTCTTTCTGCTTTGTCTTTGTGACTTTTTTCCTGGGCTTTTAAAGTCTCAAAAATACCTCTCCACCATGGAAGCATGCGCTGTGCCTCGGCATTCCCCGTAGTCGCCGCATCCCATAGTTTCACCCCCACATTGACGTGCGGAAATCAGACTCCACAACCCCAAGGTTGTAAAGTAGGTATGCTTTATTCAGCGCTGGGCAGCACGGGGGGTCATCCCACCAAATTCGTGCGCACCTAACGCGGCAGCTCGTATCATATTTATACAGCAAAGTGTTACATATTCATAAGGTTTCGCAATACGCCTATACATATTAACTATCTATTCCCGCTTCGTATGCAAATGAGCCATTTCCGTGGTCTCCTCCCCGCCGAGCATGCGCGGTTTCTTCTGGTGGTGGTCGTTGAGGGTCGAGAGGATGAAGGCAAACCCTCTCTTCTTCATCACCACAAGTGACTCTTTATTCCTGTGTAAGCTCAGTCTCTCTTTTATCAGACTCCGCAACCGCAAGGTCAGTTCCAGCAAGTTTCTTTAGCAAGGCCGGCCATGGCTGTTCTGTTCTTCTCTGCTATTTCCTGATAAAACGTCTTACACGATGGCCAAGGTTATAGATATGGGTTAAGCAATGCAATGGCTACAATGTTATATGTTTTGCGTCAAGCATGTTCCCTCCTGCTATTAGCCCTTAAATGTTAGTTCTCTCTATCAATCCCCCCCTTTTCTAAAAAGTAAGTAAATTCATTTACTTTATGTTAGTGCCCTTTATATTATTCCATTCTTTTCTAGGTTCTTTATAAGATTTTTGCCTATTTCGACCTGTTGTCGGCGTTGTTGAGCATATATCAATTGCCTCATTTGTTTTATCATTCTCAAGTTTAAAACATATAACACTATGGATAAAACAATGCTAATCAGGGACAAGCCCAGGAGAACAACAATAGGGTGGCATAAGTTCTTAAGGATTCCTGTAGCAGTGGGTGACCAGCCGAAGAGTACTTCCCACCATTTATGTTCTCCATCCTTTTCTACCCTTTTTAGAACCTCTATTATTTTATCTGTGTCATGATGAACCGTTATCAAAGTTTCCTGTCCCTTGGTTTTGATTTCCTCTAATATTCGCATTAACCCCTGATGCTGTAGTAATTTCTTTGTGAGAGTTATGTCTGTCCCAATGGGTGTAGGCGCCAATTCGTGGAGTAACGTATAATTAGATTTAAAAAGCTGATGGGATATGACTGGAGCTGTATAATTAAAGTCACATCCGTTGATGTTAGTAAAATTACAAACACAGAAATTTGAGTGATTTCTAGTATCTACTTCTATGTCCTCTACAGATATGAAACTACAGGCAGTTCTCAGACACACACAACCTTTGCCAATGTATATTAATATGGTTTTAAGGTCAGCATTGGGACGAACTTCATACTGGCAAACTTTCTGATCAGTGTCAAGACAAATGTCTTGTGCACTGATGGCGTTACTTTCACAAATGAATCCTTGTTGTTCTCGCACAATACAGGATTCTAGGTCTACTGTTTGCCATTTATCCTTTACCTTCCAGGCCCATGTCTTATGCTCAAAAGGATAGAGTAAAATCCCATTGTAATTTAATCCTAATGCTATAATGGGATGAATCACATATATTGAAGCATTACGAATAGTTAACACAAAAGTTGTAACTATGTCTGTAGTGGGATCATAGGTAAAGTTTACCAAATTCCACCAGGCCTGGAGTTTCCTTTCGAAGTGGTTAGCATTGTCCCAGATTATTTTCCGGATTTCAGTGGGAAAAATCCCTTCCTCACCTTCTCTTATGATTGAAGCAGTCACTGATTGCATCCATAACTGAGCCTGGATACAGCTGAGAGCCAAAGAGACGTTACTTTGGAGCCCACCCAGTGCGTCTATAATTAATTTGTGATCTCTTATGTTTATTCTTTCCCAGTTTGGTAATACTTTCGACACTAGCCACTGATGAGTTCCCAAAGCCACTAGGGAAGATCTTAAAGGCTGTTGTAATTTTGTGAAATCGGCAGTGGAGGCGGCCAACTTATTCATTATTATTTCTGAGTCAATGCTATTCAGAACGCTTAGCCCTGTTCCTATAGCACCAGTCAGGTCTCTTGATATTCGCCTATGGGAAGTTGCTGGTGCCCTTCTATGTAACCAGGTGGTCCATCCCTCGAAAGAGGTTCGTAAAAAGGGAGAACAGGCTGGTTGAATCTCTGTGATGTTGTTTTGCATTGACAACTCAATGTGTTTAAGAGACCATTCTGGTTTAAACAGCATTTGCTGTTGGCCTGTGTTTTTTATTACATATGGGCCATTCTCATATATTTTGGGTTCGAGCCTGGGTGCTGGCGTAGGTCGCGTGGTAAATATATCTTTCACTGTTGTAGCAGGCACTGTTGTAACGGGCCTAGCTACGACATTTATTTTAAATTTGAATGAGAGTCCAATAGTATCATAGGCCCAGAGACAAACCACTTCACTGGTCCGTTCTAATGTAAAGTTATGCCAGCAATCTAATTCCCTGGAAGTACAGACCGTTTTGTTCTTTGTAAGAACATCTGAAACAGTGATTTGGGATGCCTTTTTATAGGTGGTGCCATTAACCAATCGGCATCCCACTTTGATTTCTTCCCCTACAGTTCCTTGAAGTTGATAAATCCCCTTCACATCCTTGCTCCATTCTTCCTTTATGTATACTTGACTTCCATGCATGACTACAGTGGATAAGTTTAAATCCTTTTGAGCAAAATATCCCCCCATGGATCCAGTATACTTTATATAGGCTTGGGACCAAGGCCACCCAACATTATTCTGACTAGAAGTGCTCTCCTGTCCCTGAATTATAATTAGGATCGTGAGAAAAGTAATTTTCCTGGCTGAACTTGCATGACCTTCCATGGAGATTCATGTGCTCTTTTTACTCTGGTGTGATGGATCCAGGCGCTCTGTTCTTTGATTTTGATTGCTGTGAAGGAAGTAAGGAGTACTTGAAATGGTCCTTCCCACCGCGGCTCCAGAGCCTTTTCTGTAAGAGACTTTATATACACATAATCTCCAGGTTGTATGTTATGTACAGGCCCATCTAAACCTCTACTTCGAGTCCCAACCACATGTTTCCCGATTTTACGGAGTTGTTTGCTTAAGGCCACCATATAGGAGGTCATGATTTCATCCCCAGCTTGTGTGGACATCCCTTTTTGTATTCCATAGGGTCGTCCATATAAGATTTCAAAAGGGCTCAGTCCTTCCTTTGCTCTTGGCCTAGTTCGTATGCGCAAAAGAGCCAAGGGAAGAGACTGAGGCCAGGCCAAGTTAGTTTCCTGTCCCAATTTTACAATTTGCTGTTTGATTAAGTGGTTCATTTTTTCTACTTGGCCACTTGACTGAGGGCGATATGGGGTGTGAAGCTGCCAATCTATTCCCAAACAGCGGCTAATTTGTTGTACTACTTTCGAGATGAAATGTGGCCCTCTATCAGATGATATGGTTGCCGGAACCCCAAAGCGTGGTATTATCTCTTGTATTAATATTCTGGTTACCTCCCGAGCTTTGGCCGTCCTGGTAGGGAACGCCTCTGGCCAACCTGAAAAGGTATCAGTTAATACCAATAAGTATCGATACCCCCCTTTTCTTGGGAGTTCTGTGAAGTCAATTTGCCATTGTTGCCCAGGCCCGTTGCCTCTCCCAATTTGGCCTATTTCTGGTTTGGGGGTGTTCTTAGGATTAGTCTGGAGGCAAAGCTCACACTGCTGAGTCACTTGTCTCACAGTGGTGTATAAGTTTCTAGCTACGATTTCTCTAATTAGGTGTTTATATAAGGCCTCTGCTCCCCAATGCCTCTTTCTGTGTTCTTCTCTTACTAGAGACCATGTTAGATGGGAGGGAACGATTAGTTTCCCTTGTGGGGTGAGAGCCCACCCCTCTTTGTTGTATGACCCTTCTAAGTCTACGATAAGTTTCTGATCCTCTTTAGTATACTCTGGCTTATCTTCTAGGGAAATTCGTCCATCAGGGACCAAAGCCCCTTCTGTTTTTACCTTTGTTTTGGCTACCTGTTTTGCCTCTCTGTCCGCCAGCTCATTTCCTCTTTCCAGTTCCGAGTTTACTTTCTGGTGAGCCTTAATGTGCATGATCGCCACCTTTTCAGGGAGTTGGACTGCCTCCAGCAGTTTCAGGATCTCCTCTGCATGCTTGATGTTTTTGCCCTGTGAATTCAATAGTCCTCTCTCTTTCCAGATAGCTCCATGTGCATGTACAACCTCAAAGGCATATTTCGAGTCTGTATAGATATTCACAGCTTTTCCTTGGGCCAATTCCAAGGCACGGGTCAAAGCAATTATTTCTGCCTTCTGAGCAGAAGTATTCATGGGCAAAGGTCCTGACTCTATTATTTCTTGACTGGTGGTGACGGCATACCCAGCATACCTTTTACCATTTAGGACATAGCTGCTTCCATCCGTGAACCAATTCTCTGTGTTCTCCATAGGACTGTCTCTCAGGTCCAGACGGCTCGAATATGTTGCTTCAATGGTTTCCAGACAATCGTGATGCACTGGTTCTCCTGTGTTCCCACTGAGGAAAGAGGCTGGATTGACAATGTTAGTGATTACAATTTCCACATCATCTTGTTCCACCAGTATGGCCTGATATCTCAAGAATCTTTGTGGGGACAGCCAGTGTCCTCCTTTCGCTTCCAGTACTGAGGATACTGTATGGGACACTAACACAGTCATTTTCTGGCCCAAGGTGAACTTTCGGGCTTCCTGGATGTTTAATACTACAGCCGCAACTGCCCGCAAGCATCCAGGCCAGCCTTTCGCAGTTGTATCCAATTGCTTGGAGAAATATGCAACTGCTTGCCGATACGGGCCTAGATCTTGTGCCAATATCCCTAAGGCAATTCCCTGTTTTTCGTGAGAGAAAAGGATAAACGGTTTACTCACGTCTGGGAGTCCCAAGGCTGGAGCTGACATCAAGGCCTTTTTTAACGACTCGAAGGCCTGTATGGTCTCTTTAGTCCATTCAAGGGGTTTCTGTTCCGTAGTCATTAGGGTATACAGGGGTTTGACAAGCAGCCCATAATTATAAATCCACAGCCGACACCACCCAGTCATTCCCAGAAAAGTTCGTAGTTCCTTCACTGTCTGCGGTCTTGGGGTTTGGCATATTGTCTCTTTTCGGGCCCGTCCCAAAGTCCTTTGTCCGGCACTGATCTCATAGCCCAAATATATCACTTTACACTGCGCCACTTGGGCCTTCTTCTTAGATACCCGGTATCCTTGGAGTCCTAAAAAATTCAGCAGACTCACTGTCCAGGTTATACAAGCATCCTCTGTCTTGGTGGCAATCAAGAGATCATCTACATATTGTAACAGTTTCCCTTCCTCGGGTGGGGCTTCCCAAGACTCTAAATCTTTTGCGAGTTGGTTACCAAATATGGTGGGGCTGTTTTTGAACCCTTGTGGCAACACTGTCCAGGTGAGCTGAGTCTTATGTCCACTTTTAGGATTTTCCCATTCGAATGCAAATATTTTCTGTCTGGCTTTATGGAGAGGGAGGCAAAAGAAGGCATCCTTCAAATCTAAGACTGTAAACCAGGCTAGTTCAGGTGTCAATACAGTCAGTAGGGTGTATGGATTCGCCACTAACGGGTATAGGTCTTCAGTTATTTTATTTATAGCTCGCAGGTCCTGGACTATCCGGTATGACCCGTCAGGTTTACGGATAGGTAATATGGGAGTGTTAAAATCAGATTCACATTCTCTTAGCAACCCCAGTTGTAAAAATTTTTCTATTATTGGTTGAATTCCCTCCCTATCCTCCTTCCTTAAGGGATATTGTTTGATTCTTACCGGTGGTTGTCCCTCTTTAACTTTGACCTCAACAGGTGTAGCATTTTTTGCTTTTCCTGGTATATCTGTGGCCCATACCCCGGGATATACCTCATTCATGATTTCTTCGCTGATTTTTCCTCCCACGGGGACACTAGCTAGGGATAAGCTCATTATCTGAATATACTGCTGGTCATTTACCTCCAGAGTAATCTCTCCTTTTTCAAATTTAATTATTGCACCCAATTGTTCCAATAAGTCTCTCCCCAAAAGTGCCTTTGGGGAGTTGGGCATGTACAGGAACCTGTGAATGCCCCATTGTTTTCCCAATTTATATCTCAGAGGTTCGCAAAAATATGCCTTTTCACTTTGGCCAGTTGCCCCTTTTACCATGATATATTCATTTCCCAGGGGCATCAAAGCTTGATTTAAAACCGAATATGTAGCCCCTGTATCAACCAAAAATTCTACTTTCTTTTGTTCCTCCCCTAGCTTCATTATAACCAGTGGATCCGCTAGGGTAGATTCCTCTGGTCCCCGTCAGTCTACCTTCATGTGAGCCAACACTCTTCCCTTTTGGTTGTTCCATGCCTTTTCCTTATTTTTCCACCTTTCCGGACAATTGTTTTTCCAGTGTCCAGATCTTTTGCACCACGCACATTGATCCTTGCCTAATCGAGGCAGTCCTTGTCTAGGTTTTCTCTCTTCCCCCTCCCTGATGACTGCCACCACCCTTCTTTGCTCCCGTTTACAATCATCCTCTCTATTACTGAACACTCTCCACGCCTCATCCAGTAACACTTCCAGACTTCTGCTTTCTGTGGGACGCATCTTCTGGAGTTTCCGTCTAATATCTCCTGTAGACTGTCCTAAAAACAGAGAGACTAGTTGCTGTACTCCTACCTCAGACCCAGGGTCCAGCGGTGTGTGGCGGCGCATTACATCTCTCAGTCGGTCCAGGAACTCAGATGGTGACTCGGAGGGACCTTGTTTAATTGCATATAATGCTGACCAATTGATGGTCTTAGGAATGGCTCTCTCCATTCCTTTTGAAATCCATCCTTGATATGCTCGTAATCTTTCCATATGTGCTGATTTATTTGGATCCCACTTTGGATCCTGCAGGGGGAAATATTCTTTAACGTCCCCTCCTGCGATCTTATAATGATCTTCAGCTAAATCCCCAGCAACCTTTAAAATCTGTTGTTTTTCCGTTTCTGTCATATATTCCAATAATAGCTGCATATCATTCCAATCAGGGTTACGTTGCTTTATGATAAACTGAAAATGTTTGGCTACGCCCACAGGATCATTCCTATAATCCTTGGCAACCTTTTTCCACGCCTCCAAATCAGTAGTGGTAAAAGGTATCTTAATCAACATTGTCCCTCCCTCTGGTCCTACTGCCTCTCGAAGCGGTGCCTGCAAAACCATATGTTTCCCCCGAGTCCGGGAGGCTACGGGGCTGTCCAGAGGAGTAGGAGTTCTATCCGAGTCCACATATCGTTCCTGTGACCGAGGGGGAGACTTAAACAGATCAGTTAAATCCTGTTCTGACGCTTGATAATTTTTACTGATCTTAGTGCATCTTTGTCCAATACTACATGCTGAGCAGCACCGCCTTAGTTTTCCCTTTAATCCTTTATTCTCTCGCTCGAGGGCGAGTACCATAGGGTCCTGCGGTGGCACTATTCCACAATCCCTCTGCCACTCCGGATGGTTTCGGAGGGTAAAAAACATATCTGCGTATGAGACCTCATCCCATTTCCCTTCTCTTCTTAAAAATAACATTAACTGCAACATAGTATTATAATCTAGTGATCCATTTAATGGCCACTTGGCCCCATCTTCCAACTTATATAACGGCCACCACTGATTACAATACTTAACAAGAATTTTCTTACTTTCAGTACCTCCATTTCCCACAATTTCTTTCCAATGAGCAAGCACACAACCCAAAGGACTTTTCTTGAGGATACCCCCTTGAGTATTACCCATCTTTAAGTTTCTTTAATTTTTTTTTTCTTTTTTTTTTTCAACTATTTTCTATTTCTGCTGCGCTTCAATTTCCACGCAAACCTCTTTTTGCAAACTGTTTTAACTCTTTCCCACACGTTTAAATTGTCCCAAGGTTCGAACCCAAACCACCGAAGGAGTGACTCCCTCTGTTCTGCCACTTCGATGATTAGCCAAACCCCTGATAGGAGAGCGACTAAGCACCACAGCACATATATCAGAAAAAACTTTTACAGAATGTCAGATGTTTTGCCCGTCTCGGAGTTCCTTGGAGAGTCACGAAACCGCAACTCAGGACTCCCCCTCACTTTACAACAACGCTGCGTCTTAAACACACACACACACACACACACACACACACAAGTGCTTTTAACACAAAATACCCGGGCAGTTACAAATGAGACATGAAATTATCACTCCAGTTAGTATCCCTCCAGCAGCTGCAAATATTAATTAGTTGACATATCACAATTGTGAGAGGCTCGCTTACCCTTCTCCTGCTTCTCAAACAGTCATTAGCAGGTCCGTCCTGGCTCCCGATGCTGGGATGCAGCGATAACCTCGGATTCACTCGATCTACTCCCAAGATCGCTAGCGGCCGCTCTATCGGTCAGCGAATCCCCTTACTATAATACAGGGTACCCTCTTCCCATACGGGGACTATGCTGCACGCCAGACGTCTCTGCGCGCTTTACCAGCAGCCCCGGCCACGCGTGGGCGTCCCCTACGACTTACTGGCCCCCTCATTAAACATACCGTTTGTCCGCAGCTTCAGGAGGTTGTTGTCTACTCCCACGGTGAGCGGCTGGGAGTGAAGGCTCCTCCGAGGAAAGTACTCAGGGCGCGCCTAGGGGCGTCCGCTCCACAGTCGATCCCGCAGCTGAGCAGAGAACCTCCTGGCTGGCTCGCCAAAACTGACGTGCGGAAATCAGACTCCACAACCCCAAGGTTGTAAAGTAGGTATGCTTTATTCAGCGCTGGGCAGCACGGGGGGGTCATCCCACCAAATTCGTGCGCACCTAACGCGGCAGCTCGTATCATATTTATACAGCAAAGTGTTACATATTCATAAGGTTTCGCAATACGCCTATACATATTAACTATCTATTCCCGCTTCGTATGCAAATGAGCCATTTCCGTGGTCTCCTCCCCGCCGAGCATGCGCGGTTTCTTCTGGTGGTGGTCGTTGAGGGTCGAGAGGATGAAGGCAAACCCTCTCTTCTTCATCACCACAAGTGACTCTTTATTCCTGTGTAAGCTCAGTCTCTCTTTTATCAGACTCCGCAACCGCAAGGTCAGTTCCAGCAAGTTTCTTTAGCAAGGCCGGCCATGGCTGTTCTGTTCTTCTCTGCTATTTCCTGATAAAACGTCTTACACGATGGCCAAGGTTATAGATATGGGTTAAGCAATGCAATAGCTACAATGTTATATGTTTTGCGTCAAGCATGTTCCCTCCTGCTTTTAGCCCTTAAATGTTAGTTCTCTCTATCAACATCATCCCAAAGTTCCCGCGTAAAAATAGTAGATGCAGTTACAGTGGGTATTTTTACTTGTACCCATTTAAGCATTGCTTTAAGATCATGCCCAGAAATATTCTTTCCATGCTTTTGAAGAAGAGCTTTCATAAGCTCATATACGTCTCTCTCTGGGGAAGACATTTGATTTCCCATGTTTCCCACAGCTCACCTCTCTGCTCCGGAGGGATTTTAAGCCGGCTCCTGCTTCCTTTCAGCAGCTCATTCAACGTTCTGTGGGACTCGCAGCATGCCACGCAGATAGGTGGTTTTTCGGATCCTCGAATCACGTCGGGGTCACCAATTTGCCGCGATTGAGAGACGGAGACCCGGCTTGATGCAAGTCAGGATCTCTTTTATTGATTACAACAGTCATTTTTATATCTTTAAACAAACAATGAGCAATATGTGTCTTAAGTTGATTGGTACAACAGCTAATCACCTAATACATATTACAAAAGCTGAGCTCATCATTGGTTAGCAATTAAGCAACAAGATTTATTACTACTTCTCCTTTCTCTCGGCCCCCTCCGCGTGTCCAAGGGCTCGCTGGCCTTGCTCCTTATCAGTACAGAGCCTTTTATGCTGAGTTGTTTATATCTTCTGCAACTCCCGGCTTGCAAGGTTTAGCACATCCTTTCTTATCAGTTGGAATTCACTAGGAGTCCTTTTAAGAGAGAATGAGTCACCCCCGTCACTGGTCTAGTGAGAGGTATCCCTGCCTGTGGCAGGGGGGTTGGAACTCGATGATCTTCAAGGTCCCTTCCAACCTAAACCATTCTATGATTCTATGATTCTATGATTCTAATCTAAAGCTTAAAAAAAAAAAAAAAAGAATTACAGTTAAAGGGAAACAGGCAATCCAGTATGGCTGAATAATTTCAGCATTCAGATTTGGATGTTCATTACACTAACTATCTGCTTTTTTGGCAGAGCCTATCTTCTTCACACCACTATATATTATCACACTACTGGGCTGAAATTCAGGGCCCTGCTGGGTTGTTTCCATTAGGATCAGGAATGGGGAATCTGGGTCAGGCAGTCTCCTGATCTATTTACAGAAAAATGCAGTTGAGGTTCTGTTTGCTTGAAGGTACTAAAACCAGCAATAGGTACATTCTTCATATAGAAATTGGCCAATCCATTACCCTGGCAAGTTTTGTGTTCAGGAACTTCTATCTCTCTTCTCAGGTTCACATGCGCAATTGTTTTGCGTCCAATTTAAGTACATGCTATGTCTGTTCTAAAAGTTTTGCCGTTAGAAGCTACTTTGACTTGCTGCTGAAGGTGACCAACAGCCAGAGACAGTAAATCCTGCCCTAGGACTGGAGAAAAGCAGGACATCACCTCCATTTCCTTTACCTGCCTCAGAATGCACATCCAACAACTGCAGACATAGTACTTTCACACAGGGTACTGGCAGCTGGACCACATTTGGTCCTTTACAGGAAAAAATAAGAAAAGAAAAATAAACTACTCAACTAAAATGTGCTATCTCAATCTGTGGTAGGGCAGCAGAAAACTGCAGAGATCACACTTTTTTGCTTCATATCCCCACTGCTTGGTAGGCAGCTATACCGTTGAGAGGAATTGGGCATTATTTGAGAAGACTCAAATCTCTGAGCTGCAAAAGGAGTGTCTGCAAAATAAACAGTGCTTTCAGCCCTGTATTATTTGTTGTGTATGCATGAGCAATGAAGGGAGTTATTTTCAAACCTGGTTTGGTAGAAGGCCAAAGGACAAAAGGAATATGCTGCATGAGGAAGAAAAAATGTATCTACCAGAGCTGTCCTCACTTTAGGTCATTTCCTGGAACTAACTCTTGTACTGTATTTTTAATAGCTGAAATAACTTAAAGTCTGAATGAAATCTACCTAGACCTTGTCCCTTCTTGGTTAGGAGGTTCTTTTCCTTTTATTTCACCTCTTCTCTATGGAGCTCAGAAACATGGTATCTTGCGCAGTTGCAACTGTGCAGTGTTTGCCTCCCTTGAAAGAACGTCCTTCCTTGAACAGAAGGAGCTTGTCTCAACATCTGCTCCAGATTTTTTGGCCTGATTTCTGGAGGAAACAAGGCTCACAAGAGATCACACTCTCTTTACACAAGTCTTTGTGAGCCAAGGATTCTCCTCTGTTTAGGCTCTCCAATATCTCACACAGCACAAATTTTAATTGAACATTTTCCCACAGCACAGACATTCCTAGTATTTTTTTCTCATTTTCTGATGTCTGATAAGGGCTGAGCTGAAAGCATAACCTCAGCATAATTCAGTTAAACAGTCACTCAACATACAGAAAACCAGGCTTCACTAGGTCCAGCACTCACTGAAATATTTCTTGTTCCACGGAGCCACTTCAGTATCTCTGGCAGGAATGTGGCACTGCCTCTCATCCCACCCTTCTACCTGGTGCCTGAAAGTCCTTCAATAACTGACTGTAAATATTTATTTCCCTGAGTTTCCCAAGAAGTGTGGCCTGCACGGTCACTGCCCTTTCTTCACAACTACTTGATCTACCAACATTGTAGCATTTGCAGCATTTGTTCCTCTTGAAACACTTGGACTGACAAAAATGCACTTTTTATTCAAGGCTTCTAAGGGGAGCTTCTGCTCAGCCACACCTCAGCCAGCAGAGATGAAACCTCTGGCCAAGAGGTTGGCATAAGGCATTGTGGGACTGTTGTTGCAGAACTGTTAAACGCAAGAAGAGCAAAGGCATATCTATACTGGATGTGAGTTACTCATCCCACACAGAGCTGAGGACTTGCTGCCTCATATGTGGAGGCATATTGGGATCCTTTCTGAGGAAGGATATGAACCACAGACTTTGATTTTTGCAAGTATACACACAGACTGCTGACTAAACCAAAATCACCACCTCCCCTTTAAATAAAATACAATATTTTACAAAATATGGGCTTTTCCATCCCAGTGTACCCTAAATAGATAAAATAGATTAAAATATTACTATAGATCCTGTTCTTTCTATAACTGTAAATCTTTTGTAGGATTTTTTCATCAGTAGTTCTGAGAGGCTTGATAGCACTATACATCCATGCAGCAGCAGCATGAAGATTACAAGACTACTCTGTGTTGGATCATTCTGGATTCCAATTTGCCAAATACCTATTTCATATGTTTATATGGTGTTTTATATATCTTTGACTGACTTTTAACTTTTAGCAACACTATATTTGCCTATTACTCTTATGGTTCTTTTTCATCTTCAAGCACTCTGCATACATTAACTAATGTAATTCTCTTAATCCTCTTAATTAATCAGTTCAGTACTTGTTATTTCTGCCTCACATTCCCCCCCCCCCGAAATGTTAAGGACCAAGCTGAAGAGTTGCTGCTACAGCATTAATTCTACGTCTTATAGAAATCAGCACGAATCTCACCAACATGCCTGTAAAACACCTGATTCTACTGCAGAAACAGTTGAGGTTTTGCATGAAAGCAGTGGAAATTTACAGTACACTGGAAAGAAATTTGATAAGACTTCCTCACCGCATACAAAATAATGAAAGGGTTTTTGAGAAAAGGTTGTCATTGCAAAGGAGTTAGAAGACTAAAAAAAATCTCTAAGAAAAAGCCAAATACTTATGAAACACTGGTAACATGCATACATATATTCAATAATTTCTTTTAAAAGATCATTGGTTTATGTGCATCATCTTTTACATAATACTTCAGTATTGAAAAACACTGAATATTGAAGAAATAGGTTAATTCTCTAACCTAATACATAAGATGTTTTCTTCAGAGGTAAGGAAGATGAACATGGAGTTAAAAGAGAGAAAGGACTGGTTAATCAGGACAGGCAAAGTTACAGGTTTTTCTAGAATTCTAACTTGAACTGTGACAAAATGAATTAACCTTTTAAAAGCAAACAGAAGATTTCATGCAAAAGACTTCTTTAAGGAGTAAAGGATTTTCAGAAAGTCATGTGCTTGGGGGAAAATGAAAGAAAACTAATTCTAAGAAAGGTTTGAAAGTTGAGAAAAGAAAAAACTGCCTATTCTAATAATGTTAAGTGCTGTCAGTGGGAATGTTAATTTTCTTTTGGTTATAAAATTTGGATCAGACTGGAAAATGAAGTGCTTGAATTTTAAGGACTGAGTCAATTTTAAGAATATTTTCTGCTGTTATGCTCTCCCCGTAATTCTTTCTCGAACTTTATCCCAAGTAATCTTCACATGCTTGCATTGCATTCTAAGTCATTAAGGGTTTTTTTTCCACCTTGTTTTCAATGGACCAAGGACCTGCTCCAACAGGGCAACTGCTGTACTCTAATTCAGTAGTTCTCAAACTATTGTTTGCAGTCATCCACATTAGCTTGTCACATGGTGCTGGCTGTAACATTGTAAACAGAAATAAAAGACGCTAAAAAGATGTATTAAATACTTTCCCATGACACGGTCTCAGCAAATAAAGCTAAAGTGACCATGCAGTGCTGTAAGAGAATTGGGAGTGTTCTTTGACAATTCTTGGATGCTGAATGTGATTTTGTGCACTTGTAAAAATTCAGAAGCCTACAACTACTTCTCTGGAATATCAGAACTACTTACCACAGAGAAGTCTGTTATGAGAATAACAGTAGAGAACAGTGAAACCAAAGAGAGGAAAGCAAAATAAAACCAATTAAATTCAGGAAGGCAGAATCCAGTAAACTCAGGGAAATGTTAAGAATTTATGGGAGGCAAGTTCATGGGGAAAAGGAGTTAAAGTGATCTGGCAATTCCTCAAATAAATGTTATTGAGGCACAAGTACAAACTGGCCCAATGCAGAGGAAGAATGGAAAACATAGAAAGAGACCAATATAGCTAAGTCATGAGTTTGTTATTATCCCCAAACACAGGAAGAGAGCACAGAGGAAGTGGAAATTTGTGGAGATATTCCTAAATGAAAAAGGGCATGGCTTGGTTCCGTTGAGCAACCCAGGGTTTGAACTAAGCACCCAGAGTGAGGAAGAAAAGATCTAAGTAAACAAGAAAGGTGACATCACCACACCCAGGAGAAGAGTGAAACAGAGGCGCGTGGACAGAGGGCCTTAGCCAATTGGGTTGAGGGGCGTTGCGCGTGAACAAGGGAGCTGGACCAATCATAGCGTTGTTGACTATGCATGCTTTTGCTGCGAGCCTATATATACTCTGCTAAAATACTCAATAAAGGAGAACGATCATACTCACATTGAGATCGCGTCGTTACTACGGGTCCAGTCCCACTCCGACATCTGGTAGCAGAGGATGTCAACGGTAACCCTTCAGCACGACTGAGTTCTCCGACACTGCGGTAAGCAGCGAGAGGAGGGGAGTGGGAAACACGGCTGGAAGGAGTGCTGCTCGGGAGCATAGACTAGGGCAGACACGGTTCGAGGTGGCCTCTCGCCTTCCAGGTTGAGAGTGAAGTATAGTTGCTATCATGGAAGTTGAAGCAACAGCAACACTGCTCGCAAGTATCCTCTCTAAGAGAGGGGTCGAGACAGCGGCCAAACAGCTGATCAAGCTGATTAAGTTGGGACAACGATGGGGATATTTTAAAGACATGCATATGTTGTTTTCCCCTACGGAATGGCGATCCTGTGGTGATACAATGTGGGAAAAAACAATAACCGGGGATGAGAAACAGGAGAAGGAGATAAAGGCTGTTTGCGAGTTGTGGCGCACAGTGTTAGAGACTTTAAAGGCCATGAAAGCAGAGAGAGAAGTAGCCTGTGCTGCCGCTCAAATGCTGGGTCCAGATCCAACTAGAGCAGGACATAAGAGCACGGAAAGGAAACCTGGTGCGTGGGCACCATTCTTCAGGCTGCCGGCGGTGAAAGGGATGACTGGGACTACGTGTAAACTGTTGCCGAGGTCTGCGCGGGTGCCGACACTGCTCCGCCAACACAAAGGGCGGAAGTCGCCGCTCCCGAGATGCAGAGCGCGAAAAAGGTGGAAGTTGCCGCTCCCGAGCTGAGACAGCCGACTGAGCAAAAGGCGGAAGAGGTGCCTCAGGAAACCCTAGAGGAGGTGTGGCCTCAGTCGAAGTCGCAGCCAGGAGGAGAAACCTGTCGACCTATGCTTTGGCTCCTCCTCTGTACCCTCCTCTGCCGCTCTCCACTGACTCATCTGCTCCTTCAACGCCACCTGCTGACGACTGCCAGGATCAATCACACGAGAATACAGATAAAGTGTTACAAACAGCGCTGCTGATGAGGCTGTTGCTCACACCAACACAATTCTTGCTATGGGAATCATCTTGGCAGCAACACGCAATGCAGGAAGCAGCACAGAGACAAACGCAAGGTGACCCACTGCTAGGGGTCACCACAGAAATGTTCACTGGAAGTGGGCAATTTGCCGCCCTAGAAAAACAGCTGACTTTCCCTGTGATTCTCCTGCAGCGAGCCGCACAACTTGCCCTGGACGCATTTTTTGGTTTGCCCGGATCGACAATTCCGTCATTCGGAACTATAAAACAGGAAACAACAGAAAAATATAGCAACTTTATTGATAGGCTGTGGGAAGCAGTGATGCAACACCCTGATCTGAATGAAGAAAACAAAAACCAGATGTTTAAAATATTGGCCTTTGATAATGCCAATAATGCTACCAAACAACTACTAGCCAGCTTACCCAGAGGGGCAGGAGTTGAAGACATGTTATTAAGAGTCGACAGGGCCGAAGGCCAAAGACAGACCGCTACGGTTGCAGCAGCGGTCCAAGGAGCGGTAAGAGACATCATACAGCCATTAGCCGCGGTTCTGCAGAAGCAACAAATGAAAGGCGGTGCAAACCCCAATAAACAATTCACAGGAAAATGCTTTCACTGCGGAGAACAGGGACATGTTAAAGCTCACTGTGGAAAAGCAGTATGGTGTGAAAAGTGTCAGAAGAATACTCATGCCACAAAAGTGTGTACGGGAAACAGGAGGCAGAGCGCGGAAAGAGGCCGCGTGATGAAACAAATGAAACCTCATGAGGGACCAAAGGCTTTCTACAACAGCGTCGACCAGCAACTAGGGGAAGCCTGGGATTTGACTTGGCAACAGCAATAGACACGACACTTACTGATAACACTGTCCAGAAGATACCCAGTGACGCAGTAGGGCCTTTATATCACCAAGACAGCTCTATAGGAGGTCTTTTAGTGGGCCGATCCTCAGCAGGAATTAAGGGACTAATTGTATTGCCTGGGGTCATCGATGCAGATTACACCAGACGTATTTACATCATGGTCTACACCGTCTGTCCTCCCCTGTTTATTCCAAAGGGTAGCCGTGTAGCTCAAATAGTCCCTATAGATAATTTGTTTTGCAATCCACCTGAATCTAATGTCTACCGTGGAAATCAGGGCTTTGGATCCACCGGACCATCAGTGTGCTTTACCACAGAGATGGACCATTGACCAATGATGACCATAGTTATGTCCCAAGGAAACTTGTCCAAACAAATCATTGCCATGCTGGATACTGGCACAGATGTCACAATCGTGAGCCACTCAGTATGGCCAAAAGACTGGTCACTTGAGATGCCCACATCCTCGATTTCCGGGGTTGGAGGACAATCAGTCCCATGTGTGAGCAAATACCCGGTAACCTTGCAGTTCCTGGAAAAACAGCAAGTCAATATTAAAGTCTACGTCATGAATCTACCCGGGACATTAAACGCCTTGATCGGTCGCGATGTGCTTAGCCAGCTGGGTGCCGTCCTCACCACAACACATTTTCGATAGTGGACACTGGTGAGCAGTTGCCCAACCCACCATTGATCTGGCTCATGAATAAGCCAGTGTGGGTTGACCAGTGGCCCATGACAGAAGAGCGACTGCAAATTGCTAAACAATTGATAGCCGAACAACTTGAAGCTGGACATATCAAATCCTCATTCAGTCCATGGAACACCCCTATTTTTGTAATCCCAAAAAAGAGCGGAAAGTGGCGACTTTTGCATGACCTACGAAAAATTAATGACCAGATGCAACCCATGGGGGCATTGCAACCTGGAATGCCTTCCCCTGCTATGCTACCAGAAGGATGGCACATACTAATAGTAGATTTAAAAGACTGTTTCTTTACCATCCCGCTGCACCCACAAGATACGCAGCGATTTGCCTTTTCGTTGCCAGCAATAAATAAGGAAAAGCCAGCGGAACGTTACGAATGGGTAGTCTTGCCACAAGGCATGAAAAACTCACCTACTCTGTGTCAACTTTATGTAGCCTGGGCATTGCAGCCACTTAGGGAACAATGGACTAACACAATAATTTATCATTACATGGACGATATCCTTTGTTGTCAAAAAGAGGCATTTACAGAGGAATCCCTGCAACAGCTGAGACCTTATCCAAAAAGGGACTCGTCATAGCACCAGAGAAAGTGCAGCGAACGGACCCCTGGAAATATTTGGGATGGTCTATTTCAGATGCGAAAATTCGCCTGCAAAAGACAGACTTAACGACTCAATTGAGGACATTGACAGACATACAGACTTTACTAGGAGACATTCAATGAGTGCGTAACTGCATTGGTATTTCGAACACCGCAATTGCGCCCTTATCAGAACTGTTACAAGGAAAACAACCAGCCAACATCATTACACTGTCCACAACACAGCAAGCCTCATTGCAACAAATTGTACAGAAACTACAAGAGGCGTGGTCAGCCCAGCGCATCTTGGAGTTGCCAATTTCTCTGTTAATTTGTAATACTGTTGAATCGCCGTATGCAGTTATTTGTCAGTGGCAAACAGGAGAGGGGGAAATTCTCCCCCCTCCCCCCCCCAACTTTGCCACTGACAAATCATCAGGAGACATGTTTAAGATTTTAGAATGGGTCTTTTTAAGAGTAAAACCCAAGTCTAGCATTCAAACAAGACCGGAGGCAGTAGTGGAGTTGATCAGGAAGGGCAGAACAAGAATCATAGAGATTAGTGGAATGGAACCTGATGATGTCAGTATTCCAGTGAATGATGCCGATCTAGAATGGTGGTTGCGTAACTCAACTCCCATCCAAGAAGCATTAATAGGGTATAATGGACGTATACATTTGCAACAACCAAAAGGGAAAATGTGGCAAGTGTTAAAACGAAATCAGTGGATGACAAAAACAAAAGTCAGGCGAGAACCACTGGCTGATGGTCTCACAGTGTATACAGACGCTGGAAAGCGGCTTCGCCGTGCGGTGTGTGTCTGGCAGGATAAAGGACGATGGTGCCAGCACATACTGGAGGGGCAGCCACAAGACTCCCTTCAAACATTGGAACTTACTGCGGTAGTCTGGGCACTAACCAACTGGCTGACAGCCCCCTTAAATGTAGTAACAGACTCCCTGTATGTGGCTGGGGTAGTGCCGCGACCAGAAGATGCCCTCCTTAGGGAAACAACCAACCCAAGGTTGGGAAAATTATTTATCCAGCTGAGGTCCACTCTTGGTCAACGAACCGCGTCTTGTTGTATCATCCATATTCGCAGCCATCAGTTGAATTTAGGTTTAGGATTGGGTAATCAAATTGCCGATAACCTAGTCAGTACAGTGCGACATTTACCTCCAATTGACAAATTTCAACAAGCCAGGCAAAGTCATGACAACTTCCATCAAAATGTTAAAGGGTTAAAAAGACAATTTGGATTAACCAAAAATGAAGCACGCTCTATTATACAAGCATGCCCTAGGTGTGGGAATCATGGACCAGGAGTGGGACTAGGGGTGAACCCGAAAGGGTTAAAGGCGCTGGAAGTATGGCACATTACAGAATTTGGCCGATTGAAATATGTACATGTTACAATTGATACCTTTTCAAAAATAATATGGGCTACAGCATTACCAGGGGAAAAGGCGCATCATGTATGCAAGCATTTACTTGCATGCTTTGCCGTGTTAGGAGTGACCAAACAGATTAAAACAGACAACGGGCCTGCATATATTAGTCAAAAGGTGAGAACTTTTCTACTGAGATGGGGAATTAAACACATAACGGGAATACCCCACTCCCCAACCGGGCAAGGCTTGGTTGAGCGAACCCATCAAGTGCTATAAGATTATTTAAATAAGCAAAAGGGTGAAGACACAGATGCACAACAGCGATTACACAGGGTATTGTTTATGCTAAATTACTTGTGTCTTATGGGCGATCAAGAGGAACCGCCAGTAGTGATACACCATCAAAACATTAAGCTGAATAGTACCACTACCCTACCTAAATTTATGGTACATTATAAAGACCTGACCACCGGAGCATGGGTGGGACCAGTGCCAGTCATTTTTAATGGTCGAGGGTACATGTGTGTCTCTACAGGAACAGGTCCAGTGTGGGTACCGAGTCGAGCGATAAAACCACCATTGGAAGGATGACGGACAGACCAAGACCAAGAGACGGCGCAACAAAATGGGGAAAAAGAACCTCAAGAGCTTGCTAATAAGTAGTTGCGTCCTTCTTTTAGGTGCAGTAACTGCAGGGGTTTGGTTACCCCCGCAGCCTAAAAGGAATGTCTGGGTGACCTTGGCAAATATGACCGGTCAAGATTCCATCTGCCTATCCACAGCATCGCCCGAAAATCCATTTTCCACCTGTCTAGTCGGTCTTCCGTCTGACCAGTGGCCTTCCAACTTAAAAACGCAATTCTTAGGTAATGACTCTGCAACTCTTGCCGATAGCTGGGATGGATGGGTTGCATATCTGCCACTCCTCCATGCTGAGCCGCAAGAGCTTGAACTTCTAGGATCACTCACGAGGGATAGCTGTGTGTACTACACAAACAATTTTTGCCTCGTTTTTTGCACCAGGAGTAGCAGCAGCACACGCTTTAACCACGCTTAATAAACTAGGATGTTGGCTTGCTAAACAATCTAATGCTACTGCATTGGCATTGAGTGGATTATTGTTAGACGTAGATTCTGTTAGACACGCTACACTCCAGAATAGGGCTGCCATAGATTTTTGTTATTAGCGCATGGTCATGGGTGTGAAGACTTTGATGGGATGTGTTGTATGAACCTCTCAGACCACTCCAAATCAGTGCACCAAAGCATTAGAGAATTGTATCAAGGAATACAAAAGCTGAGAAAAGATGATGAATGGGGATGGTTGAATCAAATACTATCAGGTTGGGGAATCAAAGGTTGGATAGCTATAATTGTGAAAACTGGCTTGCTTATATTGCTCATTGTAGTTGTTATAATCTTAGTTGTATCATGTATCTTCTCTTGTCTACAGTGCATGCTCATGAAAATTGTGCACCAAGCCTGGGTTGCTCAAAAAGAAGAAGGGGGAATTGTGGAGACATTCCTAAATGGAAAAGGGCATGGCTTGGTTCCATTGAGCAACCCAGGGTTTGAACTAAGCACCCAGAGTGAGGAAGAAAAGATCTAAGTAAACAAGAAAGGTGACATCACCAAACCCGGGAGAAGAGTTAAACAGAGGCGTGTGGACAGAGGGCCTTAGCCAATCAGGTTGCGGGGCGTTGCACGTTAAGAAGGGAGCTGGACCAATCATAGCGTTGTTGACTATGCATGCTTTTTCTGCGAGCCTATATATACTCTGCTAAAATACGCAATAAAGGAGGACGATCATACTCACATTGAGACCGCGTCGTTACTCTGGGTCCGATCCCACTCCGACAGAAATTAGGTTAGACTGCTAGGGAGAAGTTTTTTTCAGAAGACACAAAACTCAGGCCAAGGTACAAACAGCTGCAATTAGCAAGGAAGACCAAGAATAACAAGAAAGAAATATATAAGTAATAATTACATTATTATTAGGATAATAGAGCTTTGCTCCATAGGAGAGATGAAAAGCTACATGGCATCAGAATTCACTGAAGAGATCATTTGTGAGCAGGAAGTTAACACAGTTAAGTGGGAAAACATATGACTTGAGCTTAAAATAAGGAAAGAACAAGCTAGAAAATTTTAAAATATGTTATAAATGAAAACAGCTTAAAATAATTTTCATATCAGTTTGACCCACTATCAAAATTTACTTCACGAAATGCCTGATATAACCTCATAGCATAAGCAGTCCTCTAAGTACGTGAGAAAGAAAACTGAGAGAAAACCCTTCACGGGAAAAATGTAATAAACAACTTTAAGGGGGGAGGAGGGAGATGGAAAGATGGAAAATTACCACTGAAAAATAAACAACATTGTCAAGAATAAATCACGTCAAGTCTGTATTGTAAAGTAACAGAACTTGTAACTGAGGATGCAACACATAATGCCATGTTTCCAGACACTAGTAAGGCTTCTCACAACTGTCCCATATAACATCCTCATGAACAACTTAGGGAAACTTTTTCTTGACTTTACTAACATAGAGTGGGTGCATAATTTATTGGAAAATCATACCCAGGGTATACTTATTTATGTTTAGCTGTCAAAATGGAAGGATGGATTGAGTGGTGCCATGACTTGAATGAAGTTCAGCAGGCATGCATAAAAGTACTATATGTAAGCAGGAGTAATCAACCAACTGTAGAAATACTGTATGTGGAACAACTCTCTAAGGAGGAACTAGGGGTAAATCACAAGCTGAACATGACCCAGGATTGGCTTGCTGTTACAGAAGCAGCAAAGCTCAGGCTAGGTTATATAAACAGAAAATAGACAACAAAACAAGCGAAGTAATCTGTCTAGTCTGATCAACATTGAAAACCACAAGGTAGGCAGAATAGTGTATCCAGTTTGGGGCGCTGCCCCAAAGAAAGACTTAGACCCACTGGACAGACTCTAACAGAGAGCAACAGGATTTTCAGAGATCTAGAAAACATGACCTAAATAAAACATAACCAAAAGAAGACTGAGGAATGTGATAATAGTCAAGAATATAAAAGTTACTGTAAAGAGAAAGAGAATGTTTTTCTCTATACGTGCACATGACTGCCATCAGCTGGTGGACCCATTTTTCTGTGTACCTATGCATTATAATTTCCAAATCTTAGACACATTCCTATGGTTCCCATCAGGCATTAAAAAAAGAGTATTGTAGAAGACAAACTGAAATTGTGTTTATGCTTTCATTTCTGTAATGAAAATATCATACTATATACCATTTATAACTTCATATTCAGCTCCAACTCAGAACTGTCATGTTCCTTAACCCAAGTGAAATGTAATACATATACAAATATTGCTCCAAAATTATTCATATTTATTTAATGCTTCTTCACTTTCTTTTTAAGGCAACACATCACCCAAAACTTAGTAATGCTCTTCTTTCTACCTTGCTTTCATGTTCCTCTCCCCCCACACAGTAGCCACCAAAAATGCCAGCTAGGTACCTTTAATAATCTCTCTTACACATACTTGGAAAGCTCTCTCAAACCATCTTTTAAAAAAATAAGAGTTCTGTTTTCCTGATCACTCTGTGAGATCCACTTTCACAATTCAGCTTGTGCAACTAAAACAGAACTGAAAAATGGGGAAAATTCACAGCAGCTCAACTATGAATATTCTCATGCTTAAATTTCACCTTGGAATGTGACTGACTGTGATAATGGAAAACGTATAGTTTTTATCCACTGGCCAAAGATACTGAACACTCAGGTTTCATGCAAATACAAAGCACGTTACAGTACAAGGTGGGCTGCTTTTACAACACACTTTTCTTTAGTTCTTCTCGAGGTGTTTTACAAGGCATTAAAATAACTCCAACAAAACACCTAGTCAAATACATGACCTGTTTTACAAACAAAACATGTCTTAAGGTTGAAGACCAAGCCCCCTTTTGCATTTCAGTGTGCAAATCCCATTGATTTGTAGGATTCCTAGTAGGTTTTCTTTTTTTTCACAAGGGAACGAGAGAAATCCAAGTCTGAGACATCAGTCTTGCAATCATGAGCGCTGAATTACTTTAGTTTCCAAAAGCTAAACTGACAAAGACACAGTCATCAATACATTACACGCTGGATGCACAGAAAGAATTCTTGGAAAGAAACTGAGATTCATTACTGCTTCTAAATACTATGGTCAGAAATGTTTCATATTTCATGAAGTCAGCAAGAGAATTTATACACAATAACTCATACTGTGTTTTGCCTGCTCAGGCTAAAGTCTTTCCTCCTTAAAATGCCAGTCTTAGAATCTGAAACTGATTTGGAAACTGTTTAGAAGAATTTTTATTTTTTTTAACTGTTATTCATTTATTGTCCTGATAAGAAATCATGATTCTCAAATCTCCTCTGCTCCCACAGTTTGAAGGGTTAGTTAACAGATATCCAACCAGGTGCTACAGAAGAATTTGAGTTTTCAAATATTATATAAACTACTACTTTTTATGTCACCAGCAGATGGTAAAAATTCAGTCTCTCACAATATATGAGTGTAAGAGCACATATAAGTGCAGGTACATGAGTGCAATCATATAGGTACAAGAGCACGATAGAGCTGTTTATTGCATGAGTGAATATTCTTGCGTTCTTGAGAGCAAGGGGCTTTAAATACTCACAGACAATGCCTAAACAAGAAGCAAATGGGTTAGATGGAGTTGTTCTGTATTTAGGAAACAGCAATGAAAACTTGATTAACATTGCAAAAATCAAGCACTGAGGAATTAGGAAATCCCCTCTGCAACCTTAGCTTTTACAGGTTCACAGTATTTTCAGACTGGATATCCTTACAGATATCCTGCTCCAACAAATGGCACATTCTGGACTCAAAATGTTTTTGAGTTTTTCTAATATGATGTGAGGGAAAAAAATCTTCTTCTAGCGTCATTTTGGAAACAGTTAAGTTGACACTCCCACAAGAAATTCCAGCCCAAGGCACTTAAAGTTGGGAAACATCCTGAGCAATGAAAATTTTATAAAGTTTTAACAGAAATGTGAAGGAAAAATTGTTAATAACAATTATGAAACACACACAGATACAGGCACATACAGACATACACAACTTTTCCGGATTGGTAATAATAGTAGAGAAACTGTGCCATTCCAGCAGTTACAAGGATACTAAAATAGGAAAGGTATAATTTGCAATTTAAAAAATATTCATAAAGTATGCCTAACATAAACTTGTTCTGTAGGTAACATCTAGGCAACTTGGGGTTTGTGGTGACACTTAAATTCCAGTTAGATATGATATAATATATTTTTTTTCAGTTTAGACCAGTGGTACTTTTATCATGCAGTGATCTGCATAATACAGTGTTCAGACGTTTTGTGAGAGATTGTACTCTTTTCTTCTTCATTTCAATGTGCTTGTAAAGATCTAGTATGCATGTACAGATTGAAGAAGTACAAATGAAGTTCATATTCTACTATTTAGAATTTTCCCCGTTTTGGTGAATGAATACACACACTATTCCTTTAGACCACAAGTCTTATTTTATTCACTAAGCACATTTTTGAAGAAAAGAAACACTTCATTTTATCAACAGAATTCTTATATACTAATATTTCTCTTCAACTGTACACATAACACCACAACAGGCACATCAAGTCTCTGAGCTGCTCTTTCTCTTTGCCTGCTCTTTCCATTCTCCTTTCTTTCATTTATGACCACTGCTGGAGACAAGAGTTTGATGGACACCTTTGGTGTGATGCAGAATGGACATTCTGATGTTCTTATGTGGTGATCCTTCCTGTTCAGAAACAAAGAATGACTGATGTTATTAGGTGCAGTTTAGCAGATGGAAACTACACTGCAATATGCCAATCTGATTCAGCTCAGACATTTGATGTTGTCTTAGATGTGTAAATTACGCTACTCTCAACTCATGGTCTGTAAAAATGCAGAATATATATCTGGGAGGCTTAAATCAATTCATAACACTATCATAAGAATGATTGGAGGTCCAGCTAGTGGTTGCCTCTATTGTAATTCCATGTGTCAAACCTAACTTGCTATGGGAACATGAGTTTATGTCTGTCTACACAACTTAGAAGTAAAAAGTCTGAACTACACAGAAGGGTGTTGTTTACATCTGCTCCTTGTGGTGTCATTTTTGCAACATACTTTTGCTGCACAACTGAGCATAAGGCAGAAAAATAGCTATAATTAAAGAAGGGAGAATTACAAATTAGTCCTAAGTAAAAAGATCTGGAAAGGTCCCAAACACATGGCTCACATGCCCACCTTTTTCTAAAGAGACTTCTGAGATATTTGCTCCATTCATCTATATAGTCATTGCAATAAAGCTGAGATGCCTATTTAGACATACAAAGTTATCTGCAATAACATATTAAACATTGTCCGTATCAGAAATGTTTAATAAAAGTTAAATTAAAGAGCATAACATTGGAAACAGAAAACTAATGGAAGCTTTAGAAAGGTAAGTATTTTGAAAGGAATATAGTCACATTGCCTGGATTACTGGTGGAATTAGGAAAATATTTTCCAGTGCAAAAGGAGCATAGTGTTCCATCTCCTGACTAGAATGCCTAAAACTTCCAGCTCGCAAGCAATAAGAGGAAATATCTGAAGGGTCCTACAATAGCACAGATCCTCAATCTTTGTTTGAATTGCATCACTGGTGTGAGAATTCATCATTTTTTTGTATGATGAATTGCTTATACAGCAAGCATTTGCTGCCTCCAAGAGTCGACAGCTCAGTTCCCATGGTGCTGTGTACTTTCTTAAAAGATGTTTCATACATAAAATATTGTGGCGGATTGGAAGACATGGACTCTGATATGCACGATCGAAATTGAAATCGAAATTGAAATCCACTTTATTAAGCAAGCATACTCTTTCTATACTTTTCTACCAAGGCCAGTAATTTTCCACCTTACTTGTTCACACCATCGCATACTCTAAAAGATAATGTTCCCACTGCAGCACTTCCTTATCTAGGGTGTTGCTTCTCACAACTCCCTCATCTGCCAATGAGCAGCTGCAGCTGTTCATTCCTCCCATGGCTTATGGCCTATTAGTTCTACCACACTTAACCCATCTTTTGCCTCAGTCCCCACATCTCCCCCTTTTTTGTTTTGTTGAACTATTAACACTGTGTTTATTGATTTTACTACTATTCTCTGCATACATTGTAAAAGGCATGGTATACATATTAAAATGCATAAAAAGATCAGTAAGCACTCTGCAGCTAGCTTCAGCAGCTGCTTTGCCCAGCTTCCCAAACTCAACTCGCCAAACATATCGCTGAACCATCTCCACTCATCGTCCTCCTGGAGTTTAGCGACTCCCTCTTTCAGCTTCCTGATGCTTTCGTGGATGGACAGGGAATGATCCGAGAGGTTCATACAACACATTCCGTCAAATTCGTCACATCCGTGGCCATGGGCTAATAGTAAAAAATCTATTGCTGCATGGTTCTGCAAAGTAGCACGTCTAACTGAATCTACATCCATTAATAAGCTAGATAGAGCCAGCGACGTGGCATTTCTCTGTTTGGCAAGCCAGCATCCTAATTTCTTCAACATGGCTAAAGCCTTTGAAGCAGCAACTCCTGGTGCAAATATAGAGACCGTAATTATCTCCCCTTTACTCCAAAACTCCACATTATTGTTGCATTTGCTCTGAAAGGCGTGGGCCAATCATTTGGGGCGTCGATGATGCTTTGTAAAATTCAGAATCATTGATGTATTTGGGGTCAACAGCGTAAGTCTTCCCAGACTACAAGGCCCTCCCCTTATATGTGAGGGTATACCTCCCCAAGCTCGATCACCACAGATAAAGAAGAGCCCCTGCGGGAGCTGTAAAGGCACATTGCTGGAGCAGGAGACATTACGACTGGTATAGTTGCACCAGGTCGTGTTATTTCTATATATTGACAAAGAAGAATTAACATTCTGCGCTGTAGATTAGATTGATTCTTGCCAGTATAATTAAAAATTAGACAGCTATCCATTTTGATTGAGCCTAGGAGTTCAATCTCTTGCAGCTCGTGGGGCAGGGGTGGCAAGTAAGGAGTCCACCCATCCCAGTTATCAGCCAAAGCCGATGAGTTTCCAAAATGCCTTGCTTGTTCATGGCTTGGGCAGTTGTCTGCTGGGACACTGACTAGACATGTCGGGCACAAACTGGAGCACAGGAAGTTCCATCTTAACATGAGGAGGAACTTCTTTACTTTGAGGGTGGCAGAGCACTGGAACAGGCTGCCCAGAGAGGTTGTGGAGTCTCCCACACTGGAGACATTCAAAACCCGCCTGGACGCCGTCCTGTGCAACCTGCTGTAGGTGTCCCTGCTGTGGCAGGGGGGTTGGACTTAGATGATCTCCAGAGGTCCCTTCCAACCCTGAAGATACTGTGAAAAGATCATACTGTGAAAAGGGGTTTCCTGGGGTAGCCAGCGAAAGGCACAGGGTGTCCTGGCTGGTCTTGTTTGCCAAAGTTACCCAGATGTTTTCTTTGGGTGCTGGTGGGATCCGTATCACATCTCCTGGTTCTGCTGCCATCATGACGGTCGGACACATCTTGCCGGGACCCATCTTGGTCCAGTATCTGTGGAGACACAAACATATCCTTGACCCCAAGTTATCAGCGGGTACGGACCTTCCCATTGGTTATTCATCATATTTTTGATCATCACCTGTGCTTTCTCCCATGGAGACACTGCTTGCAGTCCCTCCGAGAGAGAGGTAAAGTGTTTTATCATGGCTGGCTCTCCGTCCGTCCATCGATTTAGAAAATTCAACACATATAATGCTTTTGCTAAGCGTTCTGGTGGTGTGCTTAGGGCCATTCCCCCTTTTTGTTTTTGCAACATGGTTTTGAGCGTCCCATGGCCCCCTTCCACAATGGCTTGGCCAGTAGGAGAATGGGGGATACCTGTAACGTGGGAAACCCCCCACACCTGGAAAAAGCATGCCATTTGACAGGCCGTATAGCCAGGACCATTATCGGTCTTAACGCATCGCGGGACACCCAATGCCCCAAAGGCGGTCATTAGATGCCGAACTACATCTCTAGCTCACTCACCTGTATGACAGGAGGCAAAAATATATGCTGAAAATGTGTCCAACGACACATGCACGTATTTCAGCCTGCCAAAATCTGGAACATGGGTAATGTCTGTCTGCCAAAGTTTTAGAGCCGACAGACCTCGGGGATTAACGCCAACGGGGACAGCCGGCATCACTTGCTGGCAGTCTGGACAGGAGGCAACAACGGCTTGAGCCTGTTCCTTGGACATAGAAAACTGACGAGCTAATGCCTTAGCATTTTGATGAAAAATTTGCAGCTTTTCCCTGGAAAGGGGTCACTGATCAACCCAAACCGGGTCATCCATGAGGCAGGTAAGGGCTAGGGAGAGCTGCGCCTCAGCAGCCCCTATGTAAAACCCAACTGGAAGTGGAGGCCCCATTGTGACAAGCAATCTCTGCCCCATAGAGTGACTGGGCTAGCAAGGATGAATGGCTTTACAGTTGCCACTTGCCCCTCCGGGCCTGTAATCAGAATGTTGTGCTGACTCTGCAATGGGAGAGCTGCCCCCCGATACCAGAAATGGAGGCAGCCGCCCTGGCGGTCAGCCACGAGGGAGGCCAAGCTGTTGTAGAGATGATGGTAACATCCACACCCGTATCAATAATTCCTTCCAGAGTTATCTCATTTTGACGGGTGGAGTGCCAGAGGCTACAACGGTAGGAGGGGTGTCGCATGGAGACCTTCTGGGCCCACATGATCTGTGTGGGCCCCGTGGAACCGAAACAACTGTCTCCACGAGCATCCGCCAGGCACCGCAGCACCTGGCTCTGAAAAGGCACCAACTGTGCAAAATGTGAACCTTCAGGAATCTGACACGGAGGAGTAGGAGTCCATACCATATTTTGAATCTCCCCTATAAAGTCTGCATCGATAACACCAGGCAATACAAACAGCCCTTGGTGTGTCGCCGAGGAGCAGCTGAGAAGGAGGGCGCTCAGTCCATTGCCCAACGGTCCCTTGACCCCCATAGGGATCAGGGTAACGGTTGTATCAAAAAGCGTTACTGTGACCGCGGAGGCCAGGTCCATTCCAGCGCTTCCGCTGGTTCGGGCATACAGGCTGGGACTGCCAGGGGTGGGGGAGGGGGGGCTTGTGTCATCGCGCGCCCCCTCTGCGTGCTGGCCTGGCGGTTTCCCTGACCCGATGGCTGAAGTGGTCTGCCATCCTTGTGAAACCTGGAGCGACACTGGTTGGTGAAGTGCCTCCCCTTTTTACATTGAGGACAGACCCCAGGCCCCTTGGCCTCTGTCTTCTTTGGGCACTCTCTCTTAAAATGGCCGGTCTTCCCACATGAGAAGCACTTCTGGGGGTCGGTATGAAAGACTTTCGCAGCCTGATGCCGAATCCAACGGAGGGGCTGTGGGGGTCTTAGACTGTTCTCCGGGCTTTTGAGTATGCTGTTTCAAGGTATCAAACATCGTCCACCATGCAGAGAGCAACTCTGTCGCTGTTTTGTCAGACCGGGTTGCCAAGTCCCAGAGTTTGACCCCTATCTGGTCCCAAGTTTTGGGATCGTAGATAGAACCGGAATCAATTCCCGGGCAGTTTGATCGAGCCCACATTAACAGCATTTTGAGATCTTGGAGGGGCATGGTCTTCCCGTGTTGTTTCAATATTTTCTGCATTATGTTCACTACAGTTCTCTGCTCCTGGGAGATATCGTTCCTCATCATCCCCGGCTGCTTACCTCTCTCCAGCAGTAGGTAATTAATCGTGCACGATGCCGTTTCCTTTCAGCGATGCTGCTTCCTTTCAGCGATCCAGGTTCAGCTTCCTTTCAGTGATCCAAGTTCAGAAGTTCAGCCAGGCTCCGCCACCGGTCAGCGGGATGCTGCTTTTATAGCCCTGGATTCGGGTGCCAATTGTGGTGGATTGAAAGACACAGACTCCGATATGCAGGACTGAAATCGAAATCCGCTTTATTAAGCAAGCATGCTCTTTATATACTTTTCTACCAAGGCCAGTAATTTTCCACCTTACTTGTTCACACCATTGCGTACTCTAAAAGATAACGTTCCCACCACAGCACTTCCTTATCTAGGGTGTTGCTTCCCACAACTCCCTCATCTGCCAATGAGCAGCTGCAGCTGTTCATTCCTCCCATGGCTTATGGCCTATTAGTTCTACCACACTTAACCCGTCTTTTGCCTCAGTCCCCACACAATATCATATGTTTCTGTGGTTGCTATGGTAATGAAAGTATTTGTCTTTTACTAAACTGTAGACTGAAAAACAGGGATATAAAACATGAGGACTAAACAGCAGAGTTTTAAGTTAATTTCTGAGGGGTTTTTGGCTAATTCAGTACTTCCTGTTTAATATTAACATGAAACAGAATTAATATAATGAAAATAACCCCTATATCTAGACAATAGAAGTTCTGCATATTTGATTTGTGCATTATTTGTGAAAAATGTATCAATAACTGATGAGCAACCAAATATCTCATTATTTCTGCATTTTCCCATACAAAATACACATCCCATTACTTTCTAATGCATATCTTTATTAGTGTTTTTACTGAACAATGGCAGTGTGGCTATTTGTGTGCAAAGCTAGAACAGAAAGCAATTCCTGTGCTATAAAACTAATATTTTGAAGCTTAAATGCTCCATCCAGTCTCATGTAAACAGGGGAGCACAGTTCCCCTCACCAAAGGTTTCTAATCTACAGAGGAAGAGAAACAACTGGGATACTGTATTTTGGGAGAAATCCAAATATCAAAGAAGGCAAGGAAATAAAAGAACAGGGACACTGACAAAACAGAAGTGTGAACACAAAATAACAAAACAAGGTCTATTTGGGGAAAATAAAAGCTAATCCACTGTGGAAGTGATTCAGCACCTCACACACATATTGTTGTATACCTTATATACAAACACACAGAAACACATGTAAACATAGTCCTATACACACAAAGTATAAATGCAGCATATACATAGGAAAGAGAGAAATGAGAAAAAGTGGCAACACAGACAAATCAGATAACAGGCCACTGAGTCTATATGAGTTGACTATAGTGCCATACAGCAAGTCTGTAAGCCAAGACATGATCCCAGATCACCAGGGTCCCAGGCCAAAGCCTAAACTGCAAGACAGTGCTTTGTGGGTGGGAGTAATGCTAAGCCAACTAGTCACTTATACCATCACTGAAACAACAAACTTGGTATTTTTTACCAATGGTAACAATTTTATTTGCAATAAACATTTTTTGCATATAAGCATTATCTTGCATTGTTTACACATCACATATTTTTTCTGCTCATTCAAAGAATAATGGGAAAGTTGCTCCCTTAGTAGTAGTTCTAGAAATTATTTAGCACATACTATTAAAATCCTGTCTGACAACAAGAATTATTACTTTCCTTGTGTCCTTTTCTCTGGCAGTGACCATGAGATGGTGGAGTTTGAGATCCTTAGGGCAGCGAGGAGGGCGCACAGTAAACTTGGACTTCAGGAGAGCAAACTTTTGCCTCTTCAGGGATCTGCTTGCTGGAATACAGTGGGATAAAGCCCTGGAGGGAAGAGGGGTCCAAGACAGCCAGTTAATGTTCAAGGACGACCTCCTCCAAACTCAGAAACGATGCATACTGACAAAGAGGAAGTCGGGCAAAAATGCCAGGAGGCCTGTGTGGATGAACAAGGAGCTCCTGGACAATCTCAAAAGCAAAAAGGAAGCCTACAGAGGGTGGAAACAAGGACAGGAAGCCTGGGAGGTATACAGAGAAATTGTCCAAGCAGCCAGGGATCAGGTTAGGTAAGCTAAAGCCCAGACAGAGGTAAATCTGTCCAGGGGTGTCAGGGGCAACAAGAAAGCCTTTTATAGGTATATCAGTGATAAAAGGAAGACTAGGGAAGATGTGGGCCCACATAGGAAGGAAACGGGAGACCTGGTCACCCAGGATGTTGAGAAGGCTGAGATACTCAATGACTTTTTTGACTCAGTATTCACTGGGAAGGGCTCTAACCACACCGCCCAAGTTGCAGAAAGCAAAGGCAGGGACTGGAAGAATGAGGAACCACCCACTGTAGGAGAAGACCAGGTACAAGACCTTCTAAGAAAACTGAAGGTGCACGAGTCCATGGGACCTGATGAGATGCATTCACGGGTCCTGTGGGAACTGGCAGATGAAGTTGCCAAGCCACTATCCATCATATTTGAGAAGTCCTGGCAGTCCGGTGAAGTTCCCGCTGATTGGAAAAGGGGAAACAAACCCCCATTTTTAAAAAGGGTAAAAAAGAAGACCCAGGGAACTACAGGCTAGTCAGTCTTACCTCTGTGCCCAGCAAGATCATGGAGCAGATCCTCCTGGAAACTCTGCTAAGGCACATGGAAACTAAGGAGGTGATTGGTGACAGCCAACATGGCTTCACCAAGGGCAAATCATGCCTGACAAAATTGGTGGCATTCTACGATGGAGTTACAGCATTGGTGGATAAGAGGAGAGCAACAGATGTCATCTACCTAGACTTGTTCAAAGCATTTGATGATGTCCTGCACGATATCCTGGTCTCTAACTTGGAGATACATGTATTTGACCAGTCGACCACTCGGTGGATAAGGAACTGGCTGGACGGTCACACTCAAAGAGTTGTGATCAATGGCTCCATGTCCAAGTGGCGAGCAGTGATAACTGGTGTTCCTCAGGGGTTGGTACTGAGAACAGTGATGTTTAACATCTTTGTTGGTGACATGGATGTTGGGATCGAGTGTACCCTCAGGATGTTTGCCAATGACATCAAGCTTTGTGGAGTGGTTGACATGCTAGAGGGGAGGGATGCCATCCAGAGAAACCTGTACAAGCTCTAGAGGTGGGCCTGTGCAAACCTCATGAAGTTCAACAAGGCCAAGTGCAAGGTCCTGCATGTGGGTCAGGGCAATCCCATGCACAAATACAGGATGGGAGGAGAATGGATTGAGAGCAGCCCTGAGGAGAAGGACCTGGGGGTGTTGGTGGATGAGAAACTCAACATGAGCTGGCAATGTGTACTTGCAGCCCAGAAAGCCTACGAAATAATGCATGCCTCAGAGTAATTGCCTAGAAGTAGTAAATATCTTTCTACTCAGCCACTTTATTGTATCCGTAAAGTGATACCTCACCGCTTCATTTCACGAGTGTTGTAAAAGTTAATTATCATGAATGAACGACTTAGATATTATAGTCATGAATCATAGAATCATAGAATGGTTTAGGTTGGAAGGGACCTTGAAGATCATCCAGATCCAATGCCCCTGCCATGGGCAGGGACACCCTCCACTAGACCAGGTTGCTCAAAGCCCCATCCAACCTGGCCTTGAACACGTCTGGGGATAGGGCCTCCACAACTTCCCTGTGCAATTTCTTCCAGTGTCTCACCACCCTCAGAGTGAAAATTTTTTTCCTAATATCTATGCTAAATCTCCCCTCTTCGAGTTTGAAGCCATTACCCCTCATCCTATCACTACATGCCCTTGTAAAAAGTCCATCTCCAGCTTTCTTGTAGGCCCCCTTTAGGTACTGGAAGGCTGCTATAAAGTCTCCCCAGAGTCTTCTCTTTTCCAGGCTGAACAACCCCAACTCTCTCAGCCTGTCTTCATAGAGGTGGTGCTCCAGCCCTCGGATCATCCTCGTGGCCCTCTTCTGGACCCGCTCCACCAGGTCCATGTCCTTCCTATGTCAAGGGCTCCAGAGCTGGATGCAATATTCCATGTGGGGTCTCACGAGAGCAGAGCAGAGGGGCAGAATCACCTCCCTCAACCTCCTGGCCACACTTCTTCTGATGCAGCCAAGGATACGGTTGGCCTTCTGGGCTGTGAGTGCACATTGCCAGCTCATGTCGAGCTTCTCATCAATCAGCACCCCCAGGTCCTTCTCCTCAGGGCTGCTCTCAATCCATTCTCCTCCCAGCCTGTATTTGTGCTTGGGATTGCCCCGGCCAACATGCAGGACCTTGCACTTGGCCTTGTTGAACTACATGAGGTCTGCACAGGCCCACCTCTCCAGCCTGTCCAGGTCCCTCTGGATGGCATCCCTCCCCTCCAGCGTGGTGTCGTCAGCAAACTTGCTGAGGGTGCACTCCACCCCAGCATCCATATCACCAACAAAGATGTTAAACATCACTGGTCCCAATGCCGTCCCCTGAGTAATGCCACTCATCACTGATCACCACTCGGACATCGAGCCATTGCCTGCAACTCTCTGAGTGTGGCCATCCAGCCAGTTCCTTATCCACCAAGTGGTCCATCTGTAGAATCCACGTCTCTCCAATTTAGAGACCAGGATGTCATGCGGGACAGTAGCAAATGCTTTGCAAACGTCCAGGTCCATTCCGCGTGATGGATCCCTGCTTTCCTGTAGATGGCTGAACATCTGCCTGCCGATGGGAAGTAGTGAATGCATTCCTTGTTTTGCTTTGCTTGCGTGCGTGGTTTTTGCTTTACTTATTAAACTGTCTTTATCTCAACCCATGAGTTTTCCCACTTTTAGTCTTCTGATTCTCTCCCCCATCCCACTGTGAGGGGAGTGAGCGAGCAGCTGTGTGGTGCTTATTTGTCAGCTGGGGTTAAACCACAACAACCAGCATGGCATAAAGTAAATCTGTGGATCCAAGTGAATAACTGCTCCTTCAGTTCACTGGAGAAACAGAGGAGAGACTATTTTAGACTGATCCAAATGATTTGCTGACTAAAATAAAATGCTACTCCTTTCTTTCAGGTGTTTTACCTTTTTTAATTAAATGTAGAAAAGTTAGGCCTTTCAAAACAGTAAGAAAAATATGAAATACACTTCTAAAAATCAGCATTTTGTTTTCAAAATAATTGTAATTACTTGCTGAGTTGCACAAGTTTCACCTGAGATTACTTTTTCAGATTATATTTTATTTTCTAATTCCCCTCCCATCCATTTGTTCACTTATGTTTTGAGCCTTGGTTAAACTGGTTGATTGTGATTATTTAAAAATTTATAGATTTAAATGAGTTCTATTTGGAAAAATGTTAAGCAGTAATTTCTTTTATATTTTTAAGAATCTTGTTCACCTGTGTGACAGTGCTCCCCCCCAACCTGACCTTTATCTCCCGTAACCCTGCCCAAGCGATAACCACCCATGGCAGTCATAATGGGTGTGTCTGGTTGTGATGGCTGCATCTGGCTCAAAGCGGATTCAGGGGAGACATATAAAAATGCAATAGCCAAGGGCTAACTTGATCAATGAGCCCACCTAACCACAGCACTGGTACTGTGGTCAATATGCAAATATGACTATAAGTCAATCATCTTACCCCTATGTCATGGTTTAGGCTGGGCTGGCCACTAAATGAACAACAGATGGTTTTGTTCTGTCTCAAACCAGGACACCCCATAAATAGTGAGCAGCCCAAGAGCCCTTTGAGCTCTCCTGCACGGCAGCGGGCTGCACACCAGGATCTCCCCTTGAGTAAGGATGACTCTCAAGGTTACTCCTCGAGGTTGAGATTCCTTGCCGCAACAGATCCTCGGTAAGTGACTAACAGCATGCTAAGCTTTGAAGCTTCACTAAGATTATATCTTTGAGTGATTGTGCATATATAATCCTTTAGACAAACTGTTGGCCACATCTGGAACTAGGATTGGATCCAGCCGCACCAAGACTCCTCTCTGAGAAGGAATTTAGAAAGCAAGAGGGTCGTCTCTGAACCCCGTGACCTACAGTTCTAGTGATCTACAAATAACTTAGCCTTTAGATACTAAAAGGGCACTCAGTGATCATCCTTCATCTGCCTAATAAATAGCTCACTTTGCAGAGCTTAGTACCACTGAGAAACAGCAAGGGAAGCTGGAGTCAGTATTATATGTTAGCAGCATTTATGGTTCAAAAATTTCTGGCAAACTTTTCTTTCCTAATTGGGGAAATGTAGCGGTATGCTCTCCCCCACTTCCCCGGCTTCTGCTCAAGCCATAACTGTCAGTGGGGGTTGTGATGGGTTGCACCTGGACTTTGGAGGATGGATGGCAACATAGCCAAACACTGTCTGGAATAGGGACCTAGATGTCTCGCTGCTATGCAAATATGACTATAGGTCAATCATCTTACTCTATAAATAGTGGACAGCCCGGGGCCCGTTGAGCTCTCCTGCACGGCAGCGGGCTGCACGTCAGGATCTCCCCTTGGGTAGGGACGCCTCTCAAGGTTACTCCTCAAGGTTAAGAGATTCCTTGCCGCAACAGATCCTCGGTAAGTGGTTAATAGCATGCTAAACTTTGAAATCTTAGCTAAGTGATATAAAAGGATTGATTGCGTATATATAATCCTTTAGACATAAACCATTGACCAAGTCTGGGACTAAGATTGGATCCAGCCTCACATAGAGTCGTCTCTGAGAAAGAGTTTAGAAAGCAAGGGGGTCCTTTCTGAACCTCATGGCTCAATGGGAGGGTCTCCCTGACAGTTCTGTCTGACCCTGTCCTCTACGCAGTAAATAACCAAGTGTGCCTTGCCATCGAATCTCATTAAAACACTGTCACATTTACTATCAAACTTTGTTAAATCCCTGTTTTATATCAATAAATATTTCACTGCTTCTCTCTTACGAGTGAAGTGAATCACTTCATCCGCGACAGGAAACCAGAGTGGCCTTGTTCACAGATGAAGCCAAATCATTCCCCAGGTTTTGTATTTGGATGATGTCTCACTCTGATTCAGCTATCAGTCAAAGAACAATAAATGTACTTGTTTCCACATTTTGCCTGAGTGGGCAGCAGCTAACATATCTATCAGCTTGAGTGAAATCTAAAACTTCCCTAGATCAAAGATACACTTACTAGCAACTGTTCAACATCTATCATAACATACATTTTTTTATATGTTTTCACTAATAAGCTACAAGCAAAATCCCATCTTCATATATGACTGTTGGAAAAGATAGAAGTCACAGGAAATACCTGACAGAAAGGCAAACTCCAGCTGATCTAAGTAATTAAATTGCTTGCCCAGCCAAAAGAACTTGCTGTGAGACAGGGAGACACAGAGGGGCACAGAACATTTGGGGAGAAAACTAGTGACCATTGAAACAAAAGCATCAGTCTATTTGAGGCCATTTGAGAGTCAGTTTGAGACCAAGCTGACATTTGAGAATGAACTGACATCGTGGAGGCTAAATGGACTTGGATACCAAAGCACATTTAGTCACAGTTATGTTGTTGAATGTTAACAAGTGCCAAAACTTGCCTGTTGTGCAGCAGGCACAGCCCAGTAGAGAAACTGGGCTGGTCAGCATAATGGTTTCTCTGACCTCCCTGTCTTTCAGCAGGGCACAGTGTGATCCAGAAGAAAAGTCCAGGTGGGCCAGCACAGTGGTCCCAGCTGGCAGTGCACACACAAGGCATGGGGCTGTGGGGTTCCCCCCTGCTGCCATTAGCCCTCAGGCACTCAGAGAGCCTCTCAGGGGTCTCTGCTGAGTCACCCTGGCAACCGCAGACAGGGTGGAGAATGCCTGGTTCTGTTTGGCTCAAAATTGCACAGCGCCTGCCAATTGGTTGTTGCCATGCTCACAGTCTGCCCTTCTAGAAGGTTCTCCACATGTCAGCAATGACTCAACTATGGGCAGTTTAGTTATAGCAGAACAATTTGAGCAATCACAGGGGGGCCGGGGTTTGTACCTTTTTGCTCACAGGCTTCATTTAAGGAGTGCGGACCTTATGTGACACAGAGGGTACATCCATGGGTTTGGGTTACCTTAGCAAATTACTGCATGTTGTCTGACCCATGGTGACTGACTGCTAAGTTTCAAGCTGTTTTATATCTAGTTTAGTAATATTTATCACAATTTAAAAAACAGAATAACTGCATTAAGGTATGCAGTGTATTACGGATGAGGTGGCCTGAGATCCACCTAAACACACATCCACCTGTGAGAAACACGCTCACTGTATTGAATTTTAGTCAGGGGCAAATTCGGTGGAGCAAAGGATATTTATTACAGCGCTGGGAGCTACACAGGGGATTTCTCCTCCTGTGCCTCAGTTTCCCCATTACAAACGCTGGTTTTTATTCCATATTCCTCATACCTATTCATGTTTTTTCCTCGAAAACGTTTGCATATTCAATGAGCTTTTTAGCATACAACCTCTCCCCAATTACATAGTCAATGAGTTCTTGGAATGCAACCCACCCCCAAACATGCCCCCTCCCCTCTAGCGACGCAGGCGCTATGCTTCTTGGTGGTCCTTGAAGTCTTTATCACCTTGTTCTCCTGGTGGCTTGTTTACTCTTCACACTCCTGTGGTTATCTTGGTTAACGACACCACCTTTTGTTTTTCACAACGATCCAGTACTTTCAACTGTTGTTTTCTTCTGATACCCCATCTAACACTATCCCTTCCCCCAAACCCATAGCAAGCGCATACCTATCTTAGCTGAAGCCATAGCAAGCAGGTATCTGTTAACTGCATAGCAAGCACACACCCATCTTAGCTGAAGCTGTAGAAAACATACATCCATTTTAGCTGAAGCAAAATTCTCTTGCTAAATTACTTATTACAATTCCACCCTTTTTCTTTTTATCATTTAATTTTGCTGAAGCGTTCTACATTCATTCTGCAGGATTCTTCCATTTTAGTAATAATTCGAGTGGCTTCCTCGAGGTCGTCTTTTTTTCTTAGGTTTCCTCAGTATCATGAGTTTCTGAGGCCCTGATGCTGCCGTCCTTGGATCTATAGACGTGGCAGTTATCTGCATTCCTTGGATTACACTGCGAATTAATCTTATGAAACAAGGTATTAAACAAGGCAGAAATAAGAAGCTTGCTAAGGCACACAGTAAAACCAGTCCCAATTTCTTCCACCAAGCAACCCCTAGCAGTCCATCCCACCAACTGGCATCTGCTATTGATTTCCATTTTTGCACCGGTACATGTGCTATTTTCCGGATATCAGTAGCGATTCCTCGTACTGCTTCTCCATTATCATCAATTTTTAAACAACAATCAGATATGTTGAATTTTCCACACACACACCCCCCCTCTACTGCTAGCAGATAGTCTAGTGCGAGCCGATTTTGGTAAACTGCTGCCCTTGTCTGAGTTTGTTGTTGAGCTAACAGTTCTAGTCCTGAAGCCGTTTTGTTAGTTATCAGCTCAACTATCGCTTGTAGCCTTATAATCCGATTCAGCATATAGATGGGGGTCCTATATCCCCAGCTACCGTCCTGGGCCCACGTGGCCGGTCCATAGGTTTCTATGATTCGTTGAGGGGGCCACTCATCTTCTCCCCACCTTTGATGTCCTCCTATTACGTTCCGCTTCTGTCTCTTCAAGCTTTCATATACCGGCACTCCTAGCTCGTCACAGTCTTTAGATGGCAGTAAGAAAAATCCTGGTTGAATTATTCCTAAGGTGCAAGTTCCCCCCCAGTTCGGTGGTAATTCTGGGAACGCCCGGTTTCCACATATCCAGAACAACCCATCTGGTGCCTGCCAAAACTCTTTCGTTGTATCCTCTATATTTTCCCAATATTGCGAGATGTCTTTAATTCCTGAGAATGGATTCATACCCTCCTTCTTACACCTAAAGAGACTACTGTTTGTTACCCGGGTGCAATTTTTGGTCTCATTTTGAAACGCTAGATATGACCTTGGTTTTTGAGGAAACCAAGTTCGGGTGAAATTTGAATCTATTTTTAAGATTTTTTTATATGGGGTCTCCCCCATTCAATTTGCAAAGTTCTTTCCCTCCCGGGTTAAACAGATTTTTCCAATTACTGTGGAACTTAACACCCATCTGTCAGGTCTCCTTTTTCCTCTCATGGTGAGAGTATAATTCCATTCCAGGATTTCAATTGGACTCAAACTTGTGCCTCTCCATGGCCACTCTTCAGTCATTAAAGGTCCCCCACAGACCCAGCAGTCAGTCACATTTAATTCCTTAGCTATGTCTGTTGCTAGATTTAAAAACAAGTTTTGCCCAAGAGTGGGGAATCCTAATTCTTTTTGTAGCTGTTTCTGTAACTTCTGGTATATGCCCTCGTTTTGTACTTTTAATTGTTTTCTTTTCTGTTTTATAACCTTTGTCACGCTTTTCACTAGTTCTTCCTTCACCATATCTTGTACTCCCCCTCCGTCTGAAATATCCCAGTGACCTGCCTTAGTGAAACAAAGCCATTTTTCTCCTCTAGGGCATCCTATTCCTAATCTTGTTCTGCCTATTCCTAAGTTCTGTCCGACCCAATATTCTTGTCTGCCGTATTTGCACACTCTTAAACTCTCACAGGTATAACATTGGGGATTGATATGCGTGTGCACGGTCATAGTATAAAGGGATTGTCTACCCCAGGAGACCATCTGGTAGCACTTCCGGCATTCATCACCAGATACCAAAGATACCACTAATGATAACAACACTAGAAGTGGAGGTCCAGCATGGCTTATACCCCTACCTCTCGTGCCTATTGGGGTGCTTCCAACAGCCGAGAAATACTTCTTCTTGGCAGCAAGTACAGAGGCCAACCTGGTCTTGCCCTCCATCCTCTTTAGTTCGGTATCTCTGGTTCTTGTGGTACGATAGGGTTTTATCTTTGGTCCTGGAATCCGTATTGGAGTCGATATCCTGGTTTGGGTCGGTCCAGACTAAGTAATTTTCTGTGGGTTCTGCAACAATAATATACTTGTCTATTGGGGTTGCATACTCACATCAGATATGCTAAAGATCGAGGACTTGGGAGAGGTACCACTCCAGTCTGCCATGGGGACCTAAAATGACCTTAGAGTACAATTATTACACTTAACCATATATACATGCAACAATTACAATAACAACAAAGTAGGGTCGAAGGGGTTTGGTGCCGCCCTAGTCCGAAGGCACCTTTGAGGTTTTCACTGTCTGTTGTTTCCATGCAGCAGTGCTGACTCTTATGTGCCTTCTGAGAGCTCTCCAGGGCTTTTGTCTGTCAAAGCAAAAACACGAGACTTCCTTCTCGTGGTTAATTTCAAGGGGTCTGTGTGTGTCTCTACCACCCACTCCTCAGGTGGCTCTACTGGTCCTTTTACTCACGTTATGTGGATCCACCCTTTTTCTTTTGTTCGAATTGCTGTTTCAGTAGTTAGCAGCACTTGGAAAGGTCCTTCCCAAGTAGGTTTTAAAGTTTCTTCCTTCCATGTTTTCACTAATACCCAATCTCCTACCCGGATATTGTGTATTTTAAAGTCTAATGGGGTGGTTTGTGGGAGTTTCCCCTTCTCTCGGAGTTGCTCCAATGTCCTTACAATGGTCAAAACATACTTGCGAGCATAGGATTCTCCTAATTCTGGGACTAGAATCCTTTCCCTATTGCCCATGTAAGGGAGCCCGAACATCATTTCATAGGGAGAGATCCCCAAGTCTTTTCTTTGGGCCACTCTGATCCTCAGTAGTGCTAGAGGCAAGCATTTTGTCCACGGGATCTGTGTCTCTATGGATAATTTAGTCAGGGTTCGTTTTAGCGTCTGGTTCATTCTTTCTACTCGTCCTGAACTCTGGGGATGCCATGGAGTATGTAAGTCCCATTCTATTCCTAATGCATCTGTCAAGCCCCGTATTATTTTTGATGTAAAGTGAGTCCCTCGATCTGAATCAATCCTTTCACAAATCCCATACCTAGGGATTATTTGTTCCAGCAACACTTTTGACATGTTTTTTGCAGTAGCTTTTAGAACAGGGTATGCTTCAACCCAGTGAGTTAGATGGTCCACTATTACTAGTAAATATTTCCACCGTTGAACTGGTGGCAATTCAGTGAAATCTACCTGTATTGCTTGGAAGGGTCTTAGAGCTAGTTCTCTCCCACCATTTACCTGTTTCCTCATTACCTTTTTGTTTACTTTCTGACAGATTAAACACCGATCTACCAATTGTTTAGCTACTGTATATATTCCTATACACCCATAATTCCTCAAAAATTGGTCACATAAAGCTTGGGGTCCCCAGTGGGTGCTCTGATGCAGCTGTGTCATTACTTCTCTAGCTAAAGCTTTATTCAGCATTTGTCTCCCATCTGGGAATAACCAAATGCCTTCAGAGGTTTCTGTTCCTCCTATTCTTTTTAATTAATCTTTTTCTTTCTGTGTGAACTTTGGAATCTGCTTTGGAGGGTCCTCAGTCGGTATTAAAACTAACATGGTTATTGGTCCTTTCTGTGCTGCCAATTTTGCCTGCTCATCCGCTAACCGGTTCCCCTGTATTTCGAAAGATGTCCCCTTCTGATGTCCTTTTATGTGCACGATAGCAATTTCATTCGGCTTCATCAATGCTTCTAATACTTCAGTGATTATTTTTTCATGTATTAGCCCCTTCCCTCGGGAATTTATTAGTCCCCTCTCTTTCCAAATTTTTCCAAAGGTATGTACTATTCCATATGCATACTTTGAGTCTGTATAGATAGTGCCTTCTTTTCCTTGAAGATAATCTAAAGCTCTCTTCAAAGCATATAGCTCACAACTCTGGGCTGACCAATTTGCTGGTAATTCCCCTTCTTCAATTACTGCCTTTTCTTCTCCATCGATGACAGCATAACCACTTGCTCTCCTTCCATTTATACATCGGGAGGAACCATCTATAAAAAGTTTTTTCCCATAGGGCATAGGCGTGTCTATTAGGTCCTCCCTTACCCTGGTTTGGTAATCTATAAAGTCTAAACAGTCATGTTCCGGTTCCCCACTTCCCTGTCCATGCAAGAATTGTGAGGGATTCAGGTTTCCGTCTACTACGAGGGTCAAATCGTTCCTTTCCATTAAAATTATTTCGGATTTCAAGATTCTGGAATCTGTTAACCACCGGCCAGACTTCTGAGATAAGATAGTTCTTACAGTGTGTGGGGTATGTACGATAAGGGTTCCCCCAAAGGTTAATTTTCGGCTTTCTTCTACTAATATTGCTGTGGCCGCTACTGCCTGTATGCATGTGGGCCACCCCCGACATACCGGGTCCATCAATTTGCATAGGTATGCCACCGGTTTCCTTTCTCCACCCCATTCCTGTGTTAGGACTCCATGCGCTATCCCTTCTTCCGTGTTTACAAAAAGATGAAATGTTTTTTCTAGGGAGGGGAGGGCTAAAACCGGGGCTTTTATTAGCTTCTGCTTCAATTCTTTAAATCGCTCCTGCTCGTCTTCTGTCCACTGTATGGGACCTTCTTTTACTAGTTTGTCATAAAGAAATTTTACTGATTGAGTGTATCCCTCAACCCATAGTCTACAGTACCCTAGTAACCCTAAAATCTTCCTTATTTCTCTCTTTGTTCTTGGGACACTCAATGCTGTAATCCCAGAAATTCGTTCTGGATTGATTTTTCTTTTTCCCTCATTAATCAGATGCCCTAAATACCTTACTTCCTTTTCTACAAACTGCAGTTTTGCCCTTGAGACTCTTAATCCTTGTTCTCCTAAAAAATTCAGCAAACGTATCGATGTCTCCCTGACTTTCTGCTCTCTCTCCCCCGATACCAATAGATCATCCACATATTGCAAGATTCTTACTCCGGCTTCTGCCTGGAACTCCCCTAAAATTTTCTCCAGCGTCTGTCCAAATAGATTTGGGGATTCTGTGAATCCTTGAGGCAGGGAGGTCCAGCGGAGTTGCTGCTTCCTTCCAGTGTCCGGGTCTTCCCATTCAAAGGCAAATAAGTTTCTACTCTCCTCTGCTAGTGGACAGGCCCAAAACGCATCTTTAAGGTCTATTACACTAAACCATTTATGGTTATGCGATATTTTACTCAGGAGGGTATATGGGTTTGAAACCACAGGGTGCTGAGTCTGCACTCGTTTATTGACTTCTCGTAGATCGTGAACTAATCTATATGTCCCATCAGCCTTCTGGACCGGTAGAATTGGACTGTTGTAAGGTGACATACACGGTTCCAACAATCCATCCTTCAACAATGAATCAATTACTGGTTTTAGACCTTTCCTCCCCTCATAAGATATGGGATATTGTTTTATCCTTACTGGCCGGTCCTCCTTAACTTCTATTTTTATAGGGGGTATCTTTAGGCCCCCTCTATTTCCGTCTTTAACCCACACTTGAGGCATAATTTGCTTTTCATCCTCCTGGGTTAATTCAAAGATTTTGACTACAATCTTTCCATTTTCTGGGGCAGTACCTATCCCTAATTTGACTTGTAAATCTCTACCCAGCAAATGTACTCCTGCTTCCGGTATAAATAAAACATCTGTTTTTATTGTCCTCTCGTCACCTCGTATTTCTATTTGTTCTACTATTGGTACTTTAAAACTTTCTCCTTTTGCCCCTACCACAGTGGTTTGTCTTTTACTAACTTCACATCCATAAGGCAATTTCATAATACTCGACTTCTCAGCTCCTGAGTCTACTAAAAAGGTATAAATTTCCTCCTGGGGGCCTAATTTTAAATTTATCAAGGGCTCCCTACTTCTTTCTCCCCCCAGGATGTGGAGCCCCTGACATCCCTAATTAGTAGGGTATTCTTCTTGTTGATACATTTCAAACACTCGTTGATCTCTCTCTCGCCTGGGGCACTCTCTCTTAAAATGTCCTTCTTGCCCACAATAGTAACACTTTCCACTGCCCGGGCCTTCTGGTTTCATCGATATGGACTTTTTGAGCGGTGGCAGATGGGCTCTCTGCATCTTGTATGGTCTCGTTCCCAGCCTTAGATTCTGGGGTGCCTTATCTTTAGTCTTTGTTATTTCCTTTACAGTCGCTACCATTAGCTTCGCTTTTATCCTCTGCTTCTCCTCATCACGCCTCACATATACTTTTTGTGCTTCTCGTAACAACTCATTGATTCCTCTCTCGTGCCAGTCTTCCATCTTTTCCAATTTCTTCCTTATATCTGGCCAGGCATGGGTGACAAAATTTACTTTTAATAATTCCTGGCCAGCCACATTCTCTGAGTCTATTCCAGAAAACTGCTGAATATTTCTTCGGAGCCTTTCCAGCCATTCCGTTGGAGACTCCTCTTTCCCTTGTTTAGCATCAAAGGCTTTGCTCACATTTGACCCCCTCGGGGCTGCCTCTTTAATTCCCCTTATAATTAATGTCCGATAATCAGACATATTTCTTCTCCCTGTGGGGTCATTTTGATTCCAATCAGGTCTTTGTAGGGGTAACTTTTGGTCCCCTGCCACCCCATGGATGTTTTCCCTTTCCCATATTCTCATCCCTGCTACACGTATCATTTGTCTTTCCTCAGGGGAGAATAACGTTCCCAGGATGGATTGCATTTCTTCCCAAGTATATACATTTGGGCCTAAGAATTGGTCTAATTGTTCTGACAAACCCAGGGGATCTTCCAACAATTTCTTCATTTCCTTTTTAAAGTTCCTGACTTCTGTACTGGTTAGGGGCACATTCACAAATCCCACCCCATTTTGAACTCCTGGCATCGGGACCTCCCATAAAGGATGCAGCCCGATTGGTTCCGTTATCTCTTCGTTTTCTTCTACTATAGACCTCCCTGCTTCCCGCCTCCATCTCCTCTGGCTTTCCCTTCTTACAGGGGCCTGAGGCTCTCTCGTGCTGTCTGGAAGGTCGGGATTATATGGGGGAGGTAAGTATTCAAGAGGATCCCAGACTGGTCTCCGATCTTCCTCCTTCTCCTTTTGTGTCTCCAATTTAAAAATCTGTACATCTCCTTTCCAACATGCTGCATATTCACTTTCTTCTTGATCGAATGGTTCTTTAGAGTTAACGTGTACATTTAGTGCTTGACACAGCCATCCCTCCATAGATCCATACTTTGGCCAATATAACTTGTCTGGCCTTATGGGCTCTCTGGTCCATTTAAACATACAGTAATTGATCATCTTTGCTTTATCCTTACCCTGGGTGCAGGACTCTCCTTCCTGCCCCCATTGTAACAACATCCTCCCTAATGGACTGTCCGGAGGTATTTCTGGAATGCCCTGATCAGCTTTTCCCTTAAATTGCTTCTTACTTTTTCCTTGTCCCATTTTTCCCCGGAGGATCTCTCAACTCCAGCCTTTCTCTTCGTCTCTTCACCGGCCGGTTAAAAAAGACTCCACACTCGCTTCGCAGATCTTGTCCGCGTCTCATTCACACCTCTCTCAATCCCCCATCACCCAACCGCCCGAGTAATACTTAACAGTCAATTTTCTTACCCGGGTCTTGTGCACAAGTATTATCGGCTGCCGCGGTTATCCCTGGGACGCCTCTTTGGTCCACGAGCCCCTTCGCCGGGCTGTTGCCGTTGGTCCGTTACCGTGAGCGGGGAGAACCTGAGGATCGCTGAAATCAGCAGTGGCGCACCGTCCCGGTCTGCTCACCCGTCCAAGGCTCCGAACGTAGGCTTCAGATATCCCGGACGAGCCCCCAAATTGTGAGAAACATGCTCACTGTATTGAATTTTAGTCAGGGGCAAATTCGGTGGAGCAAAGGATATTTATTACAGCGCTGGGAGCTACACAGGGGATTTCTCCTCCTGTGCCTCAGTTTCCCCATTACAAACGCGGGTTTTTATTCCATATTCCTCATACCTATTCATGTTTTTTCCTCGAAAACGTTTGCATATTCAATGAGCTTTTTAGCATACAACCTCCCCCCAATTACATAGTCAATGAGTTCTTGGAATGCAACCCACCCCCAAACATGCCCCCTCCCCTCTAGCGACGCAGGCGCTATGCTTCTTGGTGGTCCTTGAAGTCTTTATCACCTTGTTCTCCTGGTGGCTTGTTTACTCTTCACACTCCTGTGGTTATCTTGGTTAACGACACCACCTTTTGTTTTTCACAACGATCCAGTACTTTCAACTGTTGTTTTCTTCTGATACCCCATCTAACACTATCCCTTCCCCCAAACCCATAGCAAGCGCATACCTATCTTAGCTGAAGCCATAGCAAGCAGGTATCTGTTAACTGCATAGCAAGCACACACCCATCTTAGCTGAAGCTGTAGAAAACATACATCCATTTTAGCTGAAGCAAAATTCTCTTGCTAAATTACTTATTACACACCTGAACATTTTTTCCGTATTTGAGTCAATAATGCTGTTACACTTTTGAGATATTTGGTATATAATATATTATAAATTATGAACAGTCTTATTTTCAGCTGTAGAAAACATAACATACAGAGTCTGAACTGTATTCATGCTTTTCGACTATATTACTGTATAACGTATGAACATCTTTCAAAGCAAGCTACAAAATTGTGGGTAATAAATTGTGATTCCTGCCTTAGGAAGGTTAACAGAAAACTCAGAGTAAGATTCAAAGCCAGGCACTGTACTTCCTGTCTTTTAGATCTTCTAACATGTAAATCGACCATTACAAAGAGAATTAACTATTAGAATTGTACGACTGAAGTCCAACATTCAGCCCTGCTCTTTATTCACCACCAGAGCAGACCAGGTGTCCAGAATCTTAATGCTCGGCTTTACAGTTGAGGTTTTTATGATCTGCATACTAAGCACAAGTCACCATTGTTTTCCAGCTTTAATTTACTGGTGGCCTTAACAACTGGCTATTTTACTGCTAATTGTACTTTAAATTGATAATATAAAATCAAACAGCAATTGGGACTCTAAACACGCACTTTCATGAAGTACAGTTATTTTTAAAAATAAACTATTTATTTTACTGCACAACTGTTTATTTTAGCAGAGGATTAGATTTATGCTCAGAATCTTCAGGGTTTCTCATAGAAGATGTGGTATTTAGTTACGTTAATGGATAAAGTTTATCATTATTTTCTTAAGAAAGCTTTAGAAGATGTACTAGAATTGGGATGATGGTGTAAGAAAGCGTTTTCAAAAGTTGCAATAATTGAATCGCAGACGTATCTGTGTCATTGCAAAATGAAGCCTCGGGCATTTGAGAATGTCCTGGTTTGAGGTAAACCAGGACCAATTTTGTTCAGTAACTTTGCTTCTTAGCCAAGGCTCTTCTAACTACTGAAATTAAACAGCATATTGTGTAGACAATGTTCGCTCTCAGAATGATAAGAACTATGTTTATAGCTGATGTCCAGGCATGGTATGCAGGGAGGCTCTTGCTTATACTTATTGCTATAACAACCAAGGCCAGCTAACTTTGTTAATTGCCCTGTTGGAGGGTTGGAAGCGGAAGAACGTAGAGGGGTCCCACCTGCGGGGAGGAGCAGACAGGACAGGTGACCCAAAACTGACCAACAGGGTATTCCATCCCATCTGCCTCATGCTCACTATAAAAGCTGAAGGATCAAAGGGGTCAGGCCTCTTTCTTCAATGGCTGGTGTCCAAGGAGGACTCTGTCTGTTCATCTGCCTTTGCTCCCGATCCTGAATACAGATCCGGAATCCAGTTCCCGTCCGTCACCGAGTCCAGCCTGGGACTTCCCCATTGCCAGCTGGTGTCGTGATTGTCATCCTGGGAGCTTGATATGGTTTTGTATATATTTCATTATTTCCTTTCTTTTAAATTATTAATATTTCATTAAAGTAGTTTAGTTCCTTCTAAACTCATAAGTCTCTTTTTCCCTCCTCTACCTCTCTCTTTGAAGAGGGGTAGAGGGGAGCATCTGTTGGTCCCATCTGGGGTCCCCCACATCCCCAGTAGCCGATTCGGCCTAAACCACGACAGATAATCTCCCCTCTTAGCACTTCTCACAAAACCAGGCCCAAGTATTGCAACAAATTACATTTTGGAAATCCTGTCTTATCTACCAAAAGTCACCACATGGCTTCAGTTTGTAGTTTAAAGTATATCTTATCCTGGTAGCTGTGGGATGGAGCTGAGGGCTGGCAGGGAACAAGGAGTCCAGCATGCCTGACCACAGGTCTGGATGTTATTGTGGTATAGTCTAGTACATATCTTCTAAGAAGTAAGTTCCACTTGGAGGAAGTAAATTTAAACTACATGACTTGCCAGATATTTTGGGATCTGTCTTGCTGAAAGACACCATGAAATAATAATAGCTAGCTTGTATCCCTGGAGCTCAGAGCATTTTACAGACCTAGAAAGAGATGTGTCTTATTAGCCTGTTTTTGTAGACAAAAAACCCTCGGGTTTAAAGAATGTAAGTTAGTTACTTATCCCAGGTCACACTTGGCACCCCTTGCAAAGCTGGAGACAGACACTCAACCTCTCATTTCTATCCTGTGCTTCAATAACAAGGCCATTGTTTTTCAGTAAAAACTGAGGGTCAACTTGATCTGTACAAAATACAGGGGTTGGCACATAACTCAGAAACAAGATCCACTCTACAGAGTACAAGACTGCATGCCTAGTCTTCCAGGACCTGGCTTCATTTTTCCACTTCAAAATACCGTCCAGGCAAAGTTGGTGGAGTTTTTGTATTTCTATGTGTTTACCAAATGTGTGGTTGCCCATGATGAAAGTATAATTTCTAATGTTACAGGACTGCAAGGTCAAAAAAATGTAGCGAGAACTATGGCAGCCATATAGTCAACTCTTGGTTATGTGTAGTTGTCTGTGTTGCTCTGGACTCAGTCTTGCCAAGCTTGTCATAAGCAGTAGATTTTAAATTCTCTGGGGAATACGTAAGCTCAAGTATGCTCTGCTTTTGAACTCCCAGAACTGAAATCCTCTGCAAATGCTTTGTAATCTCTGTAATTTACTTGAATAAACTCACCCGCTGCTGAAATGCAGTCCTCCCCACTCAGCCACCCACTCCTTGAAGAGGCACACAGTAGTTGTTTCATATCGTGCAGCAACTCAGTGAGGAGTGGGATAAAACTCTAGGGTTACTTCAACAGATAGTAACCAGGCTGGATTTTCTTTTCTTTTCTTTTTTCTTTTAACCTTGGCAAAGACACAAAGCTAATAACCCTACTTTTAAGAATAGTACTGTAAATATTTTCACTATTCAGATGAGGGCAAGGGCTTGATTTCATACTTCATTTGAGTGGTGCCAGCAGCTATTGTGCTATAACATTACTGAGACAGCATGTAAGATAATATCTAGCACAGAGAAAATACTATGAGCTGAAATGCTAACATGGTAACAACAGCAGCAACACTTTTTTCAAGCTATGGCATACAATTATTGAACCTATCAGAATAATTTGAGAGACCTGTTTAGATTACAGACTGACAGAGGATTTGGTTAGTCTATGTAACACCTACAGTATTTTCTCCAATGATAAAGGGTTGAGCAGATGCAAGATGACACTTTAAACTGTGTTATTGGAAAATCAGTGTTAGGCTTGGAAAAAAGTTATTAATCATTCTTGCTGCTATTCCACTTTGAAAGCAAGAAGAATTAAACCATCATTATTTATAAACTCTGACAAACATAAACAGAGTACTGAAATTTTACTGAACTTTCTGTTTTCAAGATTCTTGGTTATTTGTCTTTACAAATTTGATACTATCATGTGACAGAGGCTTGGCACAGCTCTAGCTTGTGCACAGTTATTTTTTTGTTGGCATCTAGAGCTGAATTAAGTTGTATTAGAAACACCAATCTATGATTCTTTCCCATGTGTTTAACGTGTATTGTGTGTAAATAGAAATGAGGAAAACAGCCTGGAACAGGGATACAGTGATTCAATTTGCTAAGATTGAAAGATACATTTATTATATGAGTGCTTAATTTTAAACATCATATCCATAAATCATATCTCTATATCATATGTCAAGAATTGTACCCTTTGTCAGCCTGTTCTACAGATTTGTGAGAAAAGGTTAGACTGTCACTCTGGCTGCAGATATACCCAGGGAAGTGGTGGAATCGCCATCCCTGGAGGTATTTAAAAGACGGGTAGACGTGGTGCTTAGGGACATGGTTTAGTAGTGATTTTGGCAGTGTTAGGTCGATGGTTGGACTCAATGATCTTAAAGGTCCCTTCCAACCTAGACAATTCTATGATTCTATACATATTTATATTTTGACAGTGTTGCCACTTTTCCTGTTCTGTGTTCCTTACTTTCACTCTGAAAACCTTAGAGGTAACTCAGCTGGTGTTTGGATTATTTGATAATAATTCATGTGTCTACATTATGTGGAAGAGATTTCTGTCTTTATAATCTAGAGTAATCCACATTTATGTGGCACTTCCCATTGGAGGAGAACTAAGTGCTTTTCAAAGATTTGTGAGCTGAGGTTGAGGAAGACTTTTCAATTTTATTTTGTCAAAGAATAAGCCACAAAAAGACTGTATTTTCAAAACTGTTCCAAATAGCTGCGAATGGCTTATTTTTCAGAAAACTCAGTTGAAATATTTGTAGTGAGAACATGATGCTGAGCCTCTACCACATTGCTTTGTTTGAGTGGTAACCATAGATGCTCAGTTCTTTCAAAAATAAAACAACTCTCTCAACCTATAAAAATGGTAGACACTTTTGAAAATGTACAGCTGTATGATATCTCAAAAAATACGCAGGAGTTCTGTGAAATATTCAGAATCAGAACATAACTCTTCTGAGTATGATTTCTACCCCAGAATTCTCCTATACTGCCTGTTTCATTGCTCTCAAAGAATTTTTAAATTTGCTCTATGGTGGTCAGCAAATGGTAAAATAGACTTGACATATACAGCTCAGCTGCTTTAGCAGGAGTCACTCCTTTTCATTTTGACTTTGGCATTTTACTGCTGAACAGATTGAGTGAAGGGGCTTTTCATGAAAAGCTATTTAGTTTAAGGAGTCATACAAAAGAACAAAAAGTGTATTTTTCTGAATCTATAAACCCACTTTTGAAGTTCTAGTTCTTATCAGACATTTGCCAAAGGATAATCTTTCTCATCTCCCAGAGATAAAGCCAAGTGTGTGAATGTGGTAAGTTTAATAGAGCGTTTGAAAGTGATCTGATCAGGAAAGTGATCTTTAACAGGAAAGCATCTGGCTCCTATTTATGTTATCGAGACCCATATGCATGCAGCTTAGGTCAAAATATGCCCCAAGTGATTAATATGATTGGAGTTGGCCCATATCTCATAGAAAGACATAAAAAGATTCTCGTTGAGTAAGAGAATTTTACAACAGAAAATTTACCCCCTAGTTTACCCAACCAACACTGGTAGATTTCAGTGGGAATAATGCATTCATCCATGCATGGGAGAATAAGAAATAGAGAAGAAATCCCAGAAACATAAACACCGACTCTGTCTATCGATCTAAGTAAAAAGAATTATGTTAGATACTGGTCATCTAAACAGAACACTAATAATAGAACTTTATGTAGTTGCTGAACAAATGAGAAAGAAATAAAATTAAGACTTCAGAGATTAAATCTAAATTTGTTAGGGTCCTATTGGATACTAAGCTTTATACTTATTTTTGTTATAACTATAGTTTCTATTTAAGAATAAACTAAGCTTCTTATAGACATGCAAGAATATTATAGTTTAAAAGCTACTAAAACACTCAGTTTCTCCTATTTAAAAGCCTGTACCTCAGTACTAGAACTCTGAAATTCTGTAGGGGTGTCTTTACTCAGGGGAAACAACTCAAGAAGATTCATTCAAAAAAGTCCATTAAGTTCTGGGTTGCAATAGCTGTAGGTGCTAAAAAAGCCACATATCTAGTCCCTTCTGTATCTGGGTAGTTCTTTGGTTATTCTGTTTAAATGGCTGCAATTCAGTCAAACCATCTTTATTTCGCAAAACTTTGAATTTTTTATTTTAGTTAGACCACGTATTCAAGATCTTTGCTGAAATACTTTCAAATCTGTAGACTGGAAGCACTACATGAGAACTAGGTATTATTTTTATTATTATTAATGTTGGTAATATTGAGCAAAATCTACATTTTGGGAGAGTGGTATATACATAGAAGTTTTGCTAATTTAGACATTCTATAGAGATGCAGATAAATGTAAATATACATTTACTTTAATATCTCCTTTCACATCATAACCTGTCCAAGCAGCTTTATGGTAAGTAAGTATTTGACAAACTGAGCTTATTGCAGCATTCTTTCAAACTCTAATGGGAGACAGGATCCTGGATGTGTGATGAAAGGCATTCAACAGTCTGAAAAGACGTGCCTGAAAATTTAAAACCTTAGGAAAACATTTACAATAATCTGGATAATGCACACAATAGACATATAGTTTTTCACTGTACGCATGTACCCTGACAGCACTCTTTGCCTTAAGAATTGAAAATGAAAGCCTAACTAAAGTTTCCAGATTTCCATAGACAATGCTGCCTTCCAGTAGACATGGATTTAACTGTACTTACAACATTCCAGGAAAATTCTTTTTATGTCGTTTTCCTTTGTTCAGACATCAAAACTATTTAGTCCAACCTACCCTTCACCAGAAGCAATTTGTGTTTTCATGTCTGACCTACAGAATAAAATACTACATGCTATAGCAATTAAATGAGTAACACTGATCTCTACAGCAGAGCATAAAACATCTTTAAAGATGTCAAAACCACTACCCTTGCCTTAAGCATTTTTTGTACCATTCTATAAATTTGATGAACATAATTTTGTCTGAATGCACATAAACTGTTCTCTCTAAATTAAATGAGGAACTATAAAGAACATACACCTCAACCCAGATTCAGATTTAATTGCAGATTCAGATTGCAATTAAATTTAGATTTAATTCATCAAATGCTTTTAATTAACATAACAGTTTATGCTTTTTTCTTTCTAAAGATCAGTAAGATTTTTTTCTATCTGAGAAAGCAGTATGTCTGACTAGGTAGACGAAGAACCTACAGCAGACAACACAGTAAATGCAATTTAAACATTTTCTGCTAAGAATTGTCTGTTAATGATTAGATATTAACAGATTTGTTTGTGTTTTTTGATATAAACTGCTCAGTTATTGATAAAATTACATATTTATAACTGATTTTCCACATGCTTCTAATATTTCTTCACTAGAACAATTTTTATTAGTGTCTGGTACACAAACTCAGACTGCATAATTTCTGGATGATTATCTATTCTACTGAACTGCTTTTAGCAAGCTTCATGAATATTCTTGGAAATATACTGGAGAAAAATTAAACTGATATGAATCTTCTCATTTCTGTCTTTTTTCAGAAATTTTCTGATAACAAAGCAAAAATATAGAATCATAGAATCATAGAATTGTTGAGGTTGGAAGGGACCTTTAAGATCATCAAGTCCAACCATTCACATAACCTGACAAAACCACTTCTAAACCATGTCCCTAAGTACCACATCTACCCTTTTTTTAAACACCTCCAGGGATGGCGAATCCACCACCTCCCTGGGCAGCCTATTGCAATGTTTGATATCCCTTTCAGTGAAAATTTTTTTCCTAATATCCAATCTAAACCTCGCCTGGCATAACTTGAACTCATTTCCTGTCATCCTATCACTTGTCACTAGGGAGAAGAGGTCAGCCACCACCTCTCTACAACCTCCTTTCAGGTAGTTGTAGAGGGTGATAAGGTCTCCCCTCAGCCTCCTCTTCTCCAGGATAAACAACCCCAGTTCCCTCAGTCGTTCCTCATAAGACTTGTCCTCCAGACCCCTCACCAGCTTTGTAGCCCTTCTCTGGACACGCTCCAACACCTCAATGTCCCTCCTGTAGTGAGGGGCCCAAAACTGAACACAGTACTCGAGGTGGGGTCTCACCAGTGCCGAGTACAGGGGGATGATCACTTCTCTAGTCCTGCTCACCACACTATTCCTGATACAGGCCAGGATGCCATTGGCCTTCTTGGCCCCCTGGGCACACTGCTGGCTCATATTCAGCTGGCTGTCCACCAACACCCCCAGGTCCTTTTCTGCTGGGCAGCTTTCCAGCCACTCCACCCCAATCCTGTAGCGCTGCATGGGGTTGTTGTGACCCAAGTGCAGGACCCGGCACTTGGCCTTGTTGAACCTCATACCATTGGCCTCAGCCCATTGATCCAGCCTGTCCAGATCCCTCTGCAGAGCCCTCCTACCCTCAAGCAGATCAACACGCCCCCCCAGTTTAGTGTCGTCTGCGAACTTACTGAGGGTGCATTCGATTCCCTCATCCAGGTCATTGATAAAGATGCCTTTCACAAAACCACCTTAGCACAAGGTCCAGCAGCGCACCTCTCCTCGTTGGCTCCTCCACCACCTGCATCAAAAAGTTACCATCAATGCTTGTGGTGGTGCAACCCCCCCCCCCCCGCTTCTTTAGGCCACTCGGTACTTGGCGCGATTAACAAACAAAGAAGGACTAGTTAGGGATGTGAAGGCTGGGGGTAGCCTTGGCTGCAGTGACCATGAGATGGTGGAGTTCAGGATCCTGCATGGAAGAAGCAGGGCAAAAAGTAGAATTGCAACCCTGGACTTCAGGAGAGCTGACTTTGTACCATGCTGACTGGGCCTGATCACCCTGTTCTCCTGCATGTGCTGTGTAATGGCACTGAGGATGATCTGTTCCATGACCTTCCCTGGCACCGAGGTCAGACTGACTGGCCTGTAGTTCCCTGGATCCTCCTTCCGGCCCTTCATGCGGATGGGTGTCACGTTTGCCAACCTCCAGTCAGCTGGGACCTCCCTGGTTAGCCAGGACTGCTCATAAATGATGGAAAGTGGCCTGGTGAGCACTTCCACCAGCTCCTTCAGTACCCTTGGGTGGATCCCATCCGGTCCCATAGATTTGTGTATCTCCAGGTGCTGAAGCAGGTCCCTCACCATTTCCCTTTGGATTACAGGGGCTTCATTCTGCTCCCCATCCCTGTCTTCTAGCTCAGGGGGCTGGGTACTCGGGGAACAACTGGTCCTACTGCTGAAGACTGAGGCAAAGGTGGCATTAAGTACCTCAGCCTTTTCCTCATCCTTGGTCACTATGTTACCGGCCCCATCTACTAGAGGACAGAGATTATCCTTAGTCCTCTTTTTATTGCTAATATATTTATAGAAACTTTTTTTGTTGTCCTTGACAACAGAAGCCAGATTTAGCTCTAGCTGGGCTTTGGCCCTTCTAATTTTTTCCCTACATAGCCTCACTAACTCTTTTTAGTCCTCATGAGTGGCCTTCCCTGTCTTCCAAAGGCCATAAATCCTCTTTTTCTCCCTAAGTTGCAACACTACCTCCCTGTTCAGCCAGGCCAGTCTTTTTCCTTGATGGCTTGTCTTTTGGCACATGGGGACAGCCTGCTCCTGTGCCTCTAAGACTTCCTTCTGGAAAAACATACAGCCTTCCTGGACTCCTTTGCCCTGGAGGACTGCCTCCCAGGGGACTTTGTCAACCAGGCTCCTGAAAAGCCCAAAGTCTGCCCTCCGGAAGTCCAAGGTAGCAGTTCTGCTGACCCCCCTCCTTGCTTCTCCCAGAATCGAAAACTCTATCATTTCATGATTGCTGTTCCCAAGGCAGCCTCCAACTGTCACATCCCCCACAAGACCTTCCCTGTTTACAAACAGCAGGTCCAGCAGGGTACCTTCCCTAGTCAGCTCCCTCACCAGCTGCATCAGGAAGTTATCCCCAGTACATTCCAGGAACCTTCTAGACTGTTCCCTCCCTGTTGTATTGTATTCCCAGCAGATATCCAGCAAGTTGAAGTTCCCCACGAGGATAAGGGCTCACGATCTTGAGACTTCTCCCAGCCGTTTGTAGAATATTTCATCTGCCTCCTCATCCTGGTTGGGCGGTCTATAACAGACTCCTACTATGATATCTGCCTTGTTGGACCTCCCCCTGATTCTTACCCATAAACACTCAACCCTATTGTCACCATCATTTAGTTCAAAACATTCATAACACTCCCTGACATACAGGGCCACCCCACTGCCTCTCCTTGCTTGCCTATCCTTCCGGAAGAGCCTATAGCCATCCATGGCAGCACTATAGCCATGTGAGTCTTCCCACCACGTTTCTGTGATGGCGACTACATCATAGTTATCCTGCTGCACAATGGCTTCCAGCTCCTCCTGTTTGTTGCCCATGCTACGTGCATTAGTGTATAAGCACTTCAGCTGGACTATTGGTTCTTTCTCCTTTTTACTGGAGGAAGCCATAATTCCGTCACCCCCAGACTCACTCCTAAGGAGCCTGGTTACACCCCCTTCCCTTTTCAAATCTAGTGCCAGCATGCCGCTTTCAGGCTTTTTGCTAGCAAGCTCAGATCTATCCCCATCCCCCTTCAAATCTAGTTTAAAGCTCTGTCAATGAGCCCCACCAACTCCTGCCCTAAAACCCTTTTCCCCCTGCGAGACAGGCTTTTACCATCTGTTGCCAGCAGGCCTGGTGTCTTGAAAAGCAGGTCATGATCAAAGAACCCAAAGTCCTGCCGATGACACCAGTCTTTGAGCCAGGCATTGATCAGCTGGCATTTCCTGTTTATCTCCTCGTCAATCCTAGCAACTGGTGGGATGGAAGCAAACACTACTTGTGCTCCTGATCCCCTAAACAGCCGTCCCAGGGCCCTGAAGTCCTTCTTCATTGCCTTCAGGCTTCTTCCTGAGATTTCGTCATTTCCTAACTGAAAAATCATTAATGGGTAGTAGTCACGTGCACGTCCAAGTAAACAGTACTTCATGACGGATGCCAAAAACTACCTTCAATATATAACCTGCTGCATATTTTGTGATATTTACTTCATTCTAGGCTTCATAGGAATATAGTACTTCCCTACCATCTAGTTTATTAGTAGATCATGCTAGTAAAGGATGGAAACACACCTATTAAACAGAGCACAGCAACATACTGTTTGAAGCTCCCCTGCACTAGCATTTTAATAAATGAACAATAGTCATAAGTGTTAGCAGAATTTATGTCTTCCAGCAATACAAAATCAATAACATTACATCTACTGTCTATTAGCTATCCAAGTAGTCAGAGATTACATTTTTATGCATTATATTAAGTGTAAGTCACGTTTGTGGATTTTGGGCACCTCTCTGATGGAAAATGTGTGAGCCGACACAGACAGGACACAGGAACAACCACAAAATCACGGATGAAAGGCAAAGAACAATTTTAATCTCGATACCTTGTGGACCAGGGGATCTCCGAAGCAGCACCCGGGAAGAGGCATACAAGCAGGGGACGCAGGCACCACAGACTTGAGTTAGAGAGTCCTTATTAGCGAGGGAGTCCTTGTTAGCAAGAGAGTGAAAGAGTGAGAGGCCAGACTTTCTGTTCTCGCCTGTATTTCAAGGGTTCAAGCAGGCATAGTTTTTCACTGTGCTTTGATCTTCAACAGTGGGGCAGGAATCTCAGGCATGTTCAATAAGGTGGCCCTGAGTCCATCACAGGCCTACCTTACCTAAGTGTGGATGTTCTACTTGTCAAGCGCGTAAGACTAAACAACAATTAGTGTGATATATGTGTTTTCCAGCACCCGACGTGCAAGTCACTCAAGTGTATTTGCAGTTACTTTCCCACAGAAAAGTGTTACAGAATTTTATATTCTTGTAGGAGGCCTTGAAAGCATGGATATATATGGGTGCAAAAATGGACAAGTAAGGTATATAGGAAGAGTGAATTTGTCTTTATTAAACCAACTGATAAGGTTGGAAAAAAAAAAGACAAGTGTTATCCTTTGTCACTTTGTGTTTAGTTACTTTGAAAGTATTTTTATAGAACTATATCTGTTTCACCCTACTAAATTGGATGATTTTCCCCTTACAGTCTCTCTTTTAAATAACTGGGCAATGTCAGCCTTATGATTGACTTCTTACATAATTTTGTATGTAAGATTTTCATGTCAGCAGCAGGAAAAAAACTGGGAGAGAACCAATCTCCGTATATAGCACCAGCACTTGATATTAATATTCAGATTAGTGGAACAGATAGGGTCAGCTTCCCTTTTTTTGATAGAGTTAATTCTGAGAGTGCTAGCTCTTGTTCCTGGCATACTATAATCATTTGTTGTTCCTTTTAAAATACACTTCCATTCAGACATATTTGTTTGCATTTTACTGGTAAAGCGAGCACAAGAATCCACAAAGAGGAATTAAGATGCTTGGTTCACACAGCTCTACACAGCTCATGTCCACCCTCAGCAAGTCAGAAGCTGAGGGAAGCTGCAGTGTGTCTGAACATTTTTTGGGTGCAGCTGTGATCTCTTGTAATTGATTTTTTTTTTTGTTTCAGATTGAACTGAAGAATCATTGTTTCAAACTGAAGGCTACCACATGACATATAGAATCATAGAATGGTTTAGGTTGGAAGGGACCTTAAAGATCATCTAGTTCCAGCCCCCCTGCTGGGGGTTAGGGTAGGGGCAGGGACACCTTCCACCCTGGGCATGAAATGCAGCTAAATTACTAAGAAAATGCTAGGAGACCTTTTCAGTTGTTGGGTTTTTTTGTATTGATAAAACTTGCGAATTCTGAATGTGAACTTCAGAATCCCTAGGAAGAGGAAAAAATGGAAGGATCCTTCACGGACGCATATGGGCCTATGCTACTCTGTCACACAGCAGAAGTCATAGAATCATAGAATCATACAAGGGTTTGGGTTGGAAAGGACCTTTAAAGGTCATCTAGTCCAACCCCCCTGCAACGAGCAGGGACATCTTCAACTAGATCAGGTTGCTCAGAGCCCTGTCCAACCTGGCCCTCCTCTGGACCCGCTCCAACAAGTCCATGTCTTTCTTGTGCTGAGGACTCCAGAGCTGGATGCAGGACTCCAGGTGGGGTCTCACAAGAGCGGAGTAGAAGGGGAGAATTACCTCCCTCGACTGATGGCCATACTTCTTTCTATGCAGCCCAGGATACGGTTGGCTTTCTGGGCTGCGAGTGCACATTGCCGGCTCATGTCCAGCTTTTCATTCACCAGTACCCCCAAGTCCTTCTTCACAGGGCTGCTCTCAATCCCTTCATCCCCCAGCCTGTACTGATACTGGGGGTTGCCCCGACCCAGGTGCAGGACTTTGCACTTGGCCTTGTTGAACCTCATAATATTCACACAGGCCCACTTCTTGAGCTTGTCCAGGTCCCTCTGAATGGCATCCTGTCCCTCAGGCATATCAACTGCACCACTCAGCTTGGTGTCAGTCATCTGTAAATTTGCTGAGGGTGCACTCGATCCCTCTGTCTATGTCGTTGATGAAGATATTAAACAGTACTGGTCCCAATACGGACCCCTGAGGGACACCACTTGTCACTGATCTCCATCCGGACATTGAGCCGTTGACCACTACTCTCTGGATGCGACCATCCAGCCACTTCCTTATCCACCGAACAGTCCACCCATCAAATCCATATCTACAGTTTAGAGAGAAGGATGTTGTGGGGGGACCATGTCAAAAGCCTTACAGAAGTCCGGGTAGATGACATCAGTAGCTCTTCCCTTGTCCACTGATGTAGTCACTCCATCGTAGAAGGCCACTAGGTTGGTCAGGCATGACTTGCCCTTGGTGAAACTATGCTGTCTGTCTCAAATCACCTCCCTGTCCTCCATGTGCCTTAACATAGCTTCTAGGAGCAAAATCATGAAGCAAGTTCTAATAACTATTATTTTTCACTGTGCACTGGTACATTACAAACAGGCCTGAACAGTAATTCCAGAAAAACACAATAGCAGAAAGTGTGATGTTTTTGTATAATGACTACAGTATTGAGCATACTGCATTGAACTGACACCTATCACTTGTAACTGAATCCCGTTACTCACAATGTCCCAGGGAACCTCTATTCATTTTTATATGCCACTTAAGGATGGTGAGTACTCATTTTTTTAAAAAAAGCTTCCTTCACTCTCCGGTAGTGACAGGAACTGCCCACATGGATCCTGTTTGTCTCTTCTACCACTTCCAACTTTTGGTCACATTTGTTTACAATTACTATGGCAACAAGGAGAGGAGAGAGGAGGGGAGGGGAGGGGAGGGGAGGGGAGGGGAGGAGAGGAGAGGAGAGGAGAGGAGAGGAGAGGAGAGGAGAGGAGAGGAGAGGAGAGGAGAGGAGAGGAGAGGAGAGGAGAGGAGAGGAGAGATCAAAGAAAACACATCTTGCACTAAACTGCAGGAAGATAAAACATTTTAATCTTCAGCTCACTTGCTGTAGGACCAGATTCCGTTCCCCTTTCTCACTACTACTTACTAACGGTGAGTTAAGGCACAGGACTGATTAAGGAGAAAAAAGCTAGCAGAAAGAATCAGACTATCAGAATTTACCCCATAAGCTTAAGTTACCCACTTCTGAAGAGCTCTTTTCAACTCTCAGTATACTGTTGACTGAAAAAACCTTACTTTTAAATCAGCCATTATCACTGGTTTTACAAGTTACATGGATCATACAAGTACATAAGTACCAGACAATTCTTAGTGTATTTAGTTTCACAAAACTCCTGTACAAACACTCCAATGAGCTGGGCAAGCATTTTGCAGAGGGGAGACAGATATAGAAAGAGTAAACAATCAGACTCATGGCTGAGTTCATACAGTTGTAATGAATGTAATTCAAATCCTTCTGGAAGCCGGTTTTGCCATCAAATGAGGCAAGGTCAAGGGACCTGCACAAGAGATCCAGTTTTGGGGAATTAAGTGGCAAGATGGGCGTCGTCAGATCCCAATGGATGTGATTAATAAAATAACTGCTATGTCACCACCTACTAACAAAAAGGAAACACAAGCCTTCTTAGGCGTTGTGGGTTTCTGGAGAATGCATATTCCTGGTTACAGTCAGATTGTGAGCCCTCTCTATGAAGTGACTAGAAAGAATTATTTTAAATGGGGCCCTGAGCAGCAATCAGCCTTTGAACAAATTAAATGGGAGATTGTTCATGCAGTAGCCCTTGGGCCAGTTCAGACAGGACCAGATGTAAAAAATGTGCTGTACGTGGCAGCCCGGGAAAACAGCCCTACCTGGAGTCTCTGGCAAAGGGCACCTGGAGAGACTCGAGGCCGACCCCTAGGGTTTTGGAGTCGAGTATATAGAGGATCAGTGGCTCGCTATACTACCACTGAGAAAGAGATATTGGCAGCATATGAAGGAGTTCGAGCTGCTTTGGAGGTGATTAGTAACGAAGCACAGCTCCTCCTGGCGCCCCGGTTGCCAGCCTTAAACTGGATGTTTAAAGGGAAGTCTCCTTCCACACATCACACAGCTGATGCAATGTGGAGTAAATGGGTAACGCTAATTACTCAGCAAGCTCAAATAGGGAACCCTAATCGTCCAGGAATTTTGGAGGTGATCATGGATTGGCTGCAAGGCATGGATTTTGGAGGGTCCCCAGAGGAGAGGGTGGTGCGTGCTGAGGAGGCCCTGCCATATAAGCAGTTATCAGAAAATGAGAGGCGATATGCGCTATTCACTGATGGATCTTGTCATATTGTAAGAAACCAGAGAAGGTGGAAAGCTGCTGTGTGGAGTCCTACTTGGCAAGTCGCAGAAGCGGCTGAGGGAGTGGGTGAGTTGAGTCAGTTTGCAGAAGTGAAAGTCATCCAGCTGGCTTTAGACATTGCTGAGCAAGAAAAGTGGCCAGTGCTTTATCTTTATACTGACTCATGGATGGCGGCACATGCCTTGTGGGGGTAGTTACAGCAGTGGAAGCAGAGCAACTGGCAGCGCAGAGGTAAACCCATCTGGGCTGCTGAATTGTGGCAAGATATTGCTGCCCGAGTAGAAAAGCTGTCTGTGAAGGTACGTCATGTAGATGCCCATATACCTAAGAGTTGGGCCACTGAGGAAAAACAAAACAACCAGCAGGTGGACGGGGCTGCTAAGATTAAAGTGTCCCAAGTAGACTTGGACTGGCAACATAAGGGTGAATTGTTTTTAGCTTGGTGGGCCCATGACACTTCAGGTCATCAAGGAAGAGATGCAACATATAGATGGGCTCGTGACCGAGGGGTGGATTTGACTGTGGACAATATTTCACAGGTCATCCATGAATGTGAAACATGCTGAAATTAAGCAAGCTAAACACTCAAAACCTTTATGGTATGGAGAACGGTGGCTGAAATATAAGTATGGAGAGGCCTGGCAAATTGACTATGTCTCCCTTCCACGAACCCACCAGGGCAAATGCTTTGTGCTTACACAAAAGCATTTTAAGCACATACACTGTGCTTACAGTGGTGGAAGCAACCACCGGATGGCTGGAAACATATGTTGTGTCTCATGCCAGTAACACTATTTTAGGCCTTGAAAGACAAATGTTGTGTTGACATGGGACTCCAGAGAGAATTGAGTCAGACAATGGGACTAATTTCTGAAATAATCTTATAGACACCTGGGCTAAAGAGCATGGTATTGAGTGGATATATCACATCCCCTATCATGCACCAGCTGCCGGGAAGCTCGAACGATGCAATGGACTACTGAAGACTGCCCTGAAAGCAATGAGTGCTGGAACATTAAAAAAGTGGGACGAGCATTTAGAGAAAGCCGCATGGTTAGTCAATACCAGGGGAACTGTCAGCCAATCTGGTCCTGCTCATTCAGAGCTTTTACCTACTGTAGGAGGGGATAAGGTCCCTGTGGTGCATGTAAAGAATATGTTGGGGAAAACAGCCTGGGTTACCCCGGCCTCAGGTAAAGGCAGACCCACTCATGGGGTTGCTTTTGCTGAAGGATTGAGGCATACCTGAGCCATAGCGCTCACAGTGTCCGACATTTGCTGTCCCCTGCTGGGAGTGCACAGCTTCCTACTGATAGAACTGGCTGAGTATAATCTTTGCATATTCTGTATTGGTATCAGGATCAATATTGCTTCTTTAGTGTTATTAATGTTAATTATCTAATCTTACTCTATTAAATCTGTTTATACTTCAACTCCTGGGTTTCCTTGTTTTTTCCTGGTCCCCCTTCCTGGGTGAGGAGAGGTCACTGGGTGATAGAATGATTGTCTAAACGACAATAAATTGTTATGGGTCTCTCAAACCATAACACCACTTTAACTATAGAAAGTCATTGTACATTCATACCAAGAAGATTTCACTCATTACCACGTTTGTGAACAAAATGGCGAGGCGAGCATAAAGAGGAAAGGCAGACTGACATTAATGAAGTTACAAAAATGTACCTGAGAGATTCGTCCCTCAAGTTTCATGTGTGTATAGTATAATCGGTGATGGATTAACATGCTGGAAGTGAGAGGTTTGGAAGCTTTTCTGAACCCAGAAGAATGTCTCGTTTAAAAGTAGTGATGTTGATATTCAGAAAAGTCTCACACAAAATTTCCTGAGATTTACTATGGCAAAAATATTGCAATATTAAACTTTTCTAATCACATTCTTGTTTTAATCTTGATAGAATTTGCAACGAGAAAATGAAAGAGGGAGAAGGAAATTAATGTTTTCCTGTCTACAAGACTCTTATTCAAATATACTGCAAAATGTTATATTGATGGCCAAAATACTGTAAAAACATTTTCCAAATGACATGATCTAGTCAGTTTAACAGAATAAGCTATAGTGACAGTAAAACTAGAGAAACAGTATATAAAGGTGGTCCTAATGCATTTATTGTTTGAGGATCCCTTTTAATACTTTTCTGTCCCAACTCCTTCAGTCCCAAACTTTTCTATTTGCTTGTGCTGTTTGCACTGAACTACTGCGGTTTAAAAGTCAGTGCATGTACTGACTTTCACATGTATGAGTACAGAAAAAAGCCAGGGAATTATCTTACATATTATATTGTTAGAAAAGGAGAAAGCATAATTTGTAAGGGGGAAGCTCTTTTTGCTTGTTTGTTTAGAAAAGGACAGGCTGTTTGTGATCAAATTCAGGAAGAGAAGGGTATTATTAGGATAGCAAGGTAGGCAGGATGTAAACTACTCAGGTCTAGTTGCTCTCATTAATTCCAAGTAAAACTGTGTCTACTTTCTCTGCCCCACGGTAGAATTAACATTCCTGTCCAGAGAGTGAAAAACTTCAAAAATCTTACCATGAGAAGATTAGTTTTAAGATTAACACAAATAGCTTATTTAAATATTAAAGCCTAGTGTTTAGAATCAGAATATTTGTACTCACTCTATGGCAGCATCCAGATTTTACTGAGTATTTCTCTCACTGGACCTATATGATCTGTTGATAATGGTAAAGAGGGGCATGTAAAGACCTAGAGCCCTCTGGCCTCATCATTTAGTCAGTTTCCGGAGCAGTAGCAGACTGTTGACTAGAAAGATGAGAGCCAGGTACCTCTTTATTTTCAAAAACGTGCACAAGATCCTATTTCACTAAGTACTAAGCATATGAGCTAACAGGCCATTTCCAAGTTCAGAAAAGTATGCATTTCTAGTGACAACCATTTTCCAAAGAAGCTCTGTCTCTCAGCTGCATAATGGGATTGTGCTCACCACTACTGTTTGTGCTTTCTCTTTCTCTCTGCTTCTGGTAAACACACGTATCAACAATTACAGCCTGTCAATCCTGCAGCCTCGTGTTTGTAATGCACTAGCCTATTTAACATAGCTTCTCATTGGCTCTTCCACCTCAGCTATCGCTTTGGGCTGTAGTTCCTGTTTGTTCACAAATGAGAACCTGACTATTCCTTCATTTATCATCTTTTTACAACCTAAAATCTATGACATCTAAAATTTCTGTTCTTATCATAGCAAACACAGACATTATATTGTCTATGATGAAAAAATCAGCACTTGGCATTTACAGACATTGTAGTTTCAGTCCAAATTATAAAATCTTGCACTAGCTAAGGATATTGAATAATGAATGGACTTATACATATAATCAACTGTTTACAGCTTTCTGAAAGATATATTGCATTTGCTTTATGCATGTGTCATGGTTTCAGCTGGGATGGAGTTGACTTTCTTGCTGGCAGCTGGTGTGGTGCTGTGTTTTGGATTTGGGATGGGAATGATATTGATAATGCACCGATGTTTTTGGTTGTTGCTAAGCAGTCAAGGCCTTTTCTGCTCCACACACTGCCCTGCCAGTGGTGGGAGAGCACAAAAAGTTGGGAGGAGACACAGTCGGTACAGCTGACCCCCCAACTGACCAAAGGAATATTCCATGCCATATGACATCATGCTCAGTATATAAACCTGAGTGAAAGAAAGAGGAAGGTGGGGGATGTTCTGATTTATGGTGTTTTGTCTTCCCAAGAAACCATTATGCGTGATGGTGTCACCGAAATCGAGAATCCCTCGGTGCTGGCTGGAGGTCCTGCGATCCCACGGATCCGTCGAGATTCAGAAGCAGTGTCCCATCTGGGTTGCCAAAACTGTCACCGAAATTGGGAATAAACTCCTGAACACTAATATAGCATTAAGAAGCAGGCATTCTCTTTATTGCAGTGCTGGATGCACGCGGATCACTCCACCCAACGTGCATGCCACAGCTTCTAGCTAGACCCTATTTATTATAATGTAGGCTTTACATATTCATGACAATTTATCCATATGAAAATTATTTCATTAACCCCTCCCAGCCGGATATGTATTTTCATCCTGAGTGGTGGTCTTGAGAGTCCTTGATGGTTTCTATTCTCTTCTTGAAGGGGCAGCCTTGTTATTCTTTGGGCAAGCTTTGTGCTCTGTCCTGCAGATTCCTTTCATATCAGTCTCGTAATTGTGCGCTTAACCTCCTAGATCGACTTGTACTAGCCTCCCGCTCCGGCCTTGAGTTACAGTCCATGCTGTCTGAGTTCTTTGCAGTTACAGCCAGGCACAGGCAATCCAGGAGGTTCCTGGATTGCATTGAGGACAACTTCCTACTCCAAGTGGTTGAGGAGCTGACGAGGAGAGGAGCCATGCTGGACCTTGTTCTTACCAACAAGGAAGGGCTGGTTGACAGGGTCAAACTCAAGGGTAGCCTGGGCTGTAGTGACCATGAAATGGTCGAGTTTGAAATCCTCAAGGCAACGAAGAAGGTGCGCAGCAGGCTGACGACCCTGGACTTCAGGAGAGCCGACTTTGGCCTCTTGAAGAATCTGCTTGGTATGGTGCCGTGGGATGAAGCGCTGGAAGGAAGAGGGGTCCAAGAAAGTTGGTTAATATTCAAGGACCACCTCCTCCAAGCACAGCAGCAATGCATCCCTACAAAGAGGAAGGCAGGCAGAAAAGCCAGGAGGCCTGCGTGGATGAACAAGGAGCTCCTGGAAGTGACCAAAAGAAAAAAGGAGGCCTATAGGGAGTGGAGACAGGGCCGGGTAGCCTGGGAGGATTACAGAGGAATCGTTCGAGCAGCCAGAGAGCGGGTTAGACAAGCTAAAGCCCAGTTAGAACTAAATCTGGCCAGGGATATTAAGACAAACAAAAAATCCTTCTATAGGTATATCAGCGAGAAAAGAAAGACTAGGGAAAACGTAGGCCCTCTCCGGAAGGAAACGCAAGAACTGGTTAGACAGAGCTGTACAGAGCTGAGGTACTCAATGACTTTTTTGCCTCAGTCTTCACAGACAAGGACAGCAGCCGCACTGCCCAAGACGCAGATTGCAAAGGAGAGGATTGGGAAAACAGAGCACCGCCCACTGTAGAGGAAGATCAAGTGAGAGACCACCTGAGGAACCTGAAGGTGCACAAGTCCATGGGACCTGATGAGATACATCCGCGGGTCCTGAGGGAACTGGCAGATCAAGTCGCTAAGCCACTAGCCATCATATTTGAGAAGTCGTGGCAGTCTGGCGAGGTTCCTGCCGACTGGAAAAGGGGAAACATAACCCCTGTTTTCAAAAGGGAAACAAGGAAGACCCGGGGAACTACAGGCCAGTCAGTCTCACCTCTGTGCCTGGCAAGATCATGGAGCAGATCCTCCTGGAAACTGCTAAGGCACACCGAAAACAAGGAGGTGATTGGCGAGAGCCAACATGGCTTCACCAAGGGCAAGTCATGCCTGACAAATTTAGTGGCCTTCTACGAGGGGGTTACAGCGGCAGTGGACAAGGGGAGATCTACTGATGTCATCTACCTGGACTTGTGCAAAGCGTTTGACACTGTCCCACACGATATCCTGGTCTCTAAATTGAAGAGACATGGATTCGATAAATGGACCACTCGGTGGATAAAGAACTGGCTGGACGGTCGCACTCAAACAGTTGCGGTCAACGGCTCGGTGTCCAAGTGGAGTCCAGTGACGAGTGGCGTTCCTCAGGGGTCGGTACTGGGACCTGTACTATTCAACATCTTTGTTAGCGACATGGACAGTAGGGTAGAGTGCACCCTCAGCAAGTTTGCTGATGATACCAAGGTGTTTGGCGAAGCAGACACACTGGAGGGGAGGGATGCCATCCAGAAGGACCTGGACAGGCTGGAGAGGTGGGCCCATGCCAACCTCATGCAGTTCAACAAGGCCAAGTGCAAGGTCCTACATCTGGGTCGCGGCAATCCCAAGCACAAATACAGGCTGGGCGGGGAATGGCTGGAGAGCAGCCCTGTGGAGAAGGACCTGGGGGTGCTGATTGACGAGAAGCTCGACATGAGCCAGCAATGTGCGATCGCAGCCCAGAAGGCCAACCGTATCCTGGGCTGCATCAAAAGAAGTGTGGCCAGCAGGTCAAGGGAGGTGATTCTGCCCCTCTACTCTGCTCTCGTGAGACCCCACCTGGAGTACTGCATCCAGCTCTGGAGTCCCCAACACAAGAAGGACATGGACCTGCTGGAGTGTGTCCAGAGGAGAGCCACGAGGATGATCCGAGGTCTGGAGCACCTCTCCTATGAGGAGAGGCTGAAAGAGTTGGGGCTGTTCAGCCTGGAGAAGAGAAGGCTCCGGGGAGATCTTATTGCTGCCTTCCAGTACCTAAAGGGGGCCTACAGGAGAGCTGGGGAAGGACTTTTTACTAGGGCATGTAGTGATAGGACGAGGGGGAATGGCTTTAAGCTGGAAGAGGGCAGGTTTAGATTAAACATTAGGAAGAATTTTTTCACTTTAAGGGTGGTGAGGCACTGGAACAGGTTGCCCAGAGAGGTTGTGGAAGCCCCGTCCCTGGAGGTGTTCAAGGCCAGGCTGGACGTGGCCTTGGGCAACCTGGTCTAGTGAGAGGTGTCCCTGCCTATGGCAGGGGGGTTGGAACTCTATGGTCTTCAAGTTTCCTTCCAACCTAAACCATTCTATGATTCTGTGATCTCTTTTTACACTGTTTCCATTCTATCTGCAATTTAACCATTTTGGCATATGCCTGAAAAACCCAATTTTGTAACAATGGAGCCCTGCTTTCCTGGAGATGGCTGAACACCTGCCTGCTGTTTTGCTTTGCTTTTGTGCACAGCTTTTACTTTACCTGTTAAACTGTCTTTATCTCAATCCACGAGTTTTTCTTCTCTCCATCCCACTGGGTGAGGGGGTGTCCTTGTTCCAGCAGGGATGGGGTTAATTTCCCCAAGGATGGGGAGGGGACACAGGTATTCCATGCCATGTGAGCCATGCCTGGGCTATAGGGGAGAGCTGGCTGGGGGAAGGGGCAGGAACTCACTGCTCAGAGCGGGCTGCGCGGTCCGGGTCGGGTTGGTCGGGTCGGTGAGGGTAGGTACCGTAATTGCATTTGTATATTCCTTTATCGGTGTTATTGTTACTGTTTTTCTCTTCCCTTTGCTGTTCTGTTAAACTGCCTTTATCTCAACCCACGAGTTTTGCCTTTTTCTTCTGATTTTCCCCACGGCTGTCGGGGTTGAGTGAGCGGCCGCATGGTTCTTTTTTGCTGGCTGAGGCCAAACCACGACAGTCCTTTTTGGCGCCCAACGTGGGGCTCGGAGGGTTGAGATAATGACAGATCAAGCAGAGCTTGTTAACACGAGTTTGTTATATGCATTTGTCATATTAGTTAGATAGTCGCCGGTTACAATGTTGCTTCGTTTGTTTGCATGGCTGTGTTATGTAAATACTTACATGTTCTATGTACTCCCCGTGATGCTGTTTGTTACCTCGGGGAGAGGGATCAGGATTATCATTTTGCTGTCCTGCGCAATATCAGCTTATGATATGATAACATCACTGTTCAGGTGGCTATGTTGGGGTGTTTATGCAGTATTGCTGTCCTGCCCATACCTTGGTCGCTGTCTCTCAGAATTTATTAATAATCACACCCAGTCTATGGGGGAAACAGGGGGGGATACTTTCCCCAGGTCTTTCGCCTCCCTTTTCTCCTTCAGGCCAGGTATGACAGCTTTTGAGAATTTCAAATATCCTTGGGATGCTCAAACCAGTCTGGTCCTATTGCTATGTCTCCTGAATGTGTTTCAGGTCTTGTTCAGGGTTAAACAACTGTTTAAGACTACCACCCAGAGATCTGCCCCGAGGCTGGATAGTCATGGGTGGCATGGCATGTGGGAGAATATGGGCAGGTATCTAGAGAACTTCTCGCCTCCAATGGTTTGGGACTTCACCCCCGAACAGCTACAGGACCCTGATAAAGTGGTAGAATTTTTAAAAGGAAAATGCTGTGGCTATTCCAGAGAGGCACAACTTCCTGCACTGTGCTGGGCCCTGGCCAGTATGTACCAAACACTGCTCAGTATTATGCAGCACCCTCAGGGGAAAGAGGGGGAAACCAGACAAGTAGGCACTGCAGCTATTCCAACCCCTGCGGCAGACAATGCGGCTACTTCAACCCCGGTGGCAGGCACTGTGGCTACTCAAGCCCTGGTGACAGGAAATGCGGCCACTCAAACCCCAGTGGCAGACACTGCAGCTGAACCAGACAACCAACCCGTGCCAGTATCAGTTGCTCCTATACAGAAGAAGAAATACACCAAGAAATATGTTCGCTTAGTAAGGGATGAGGATAAACCAGGGCCATCAAAAGAACTCAAAAGAATGGGAGGAAGAGATGGAACCAGAGATAATCACCCGATCCCTATCCCTGAGTGAGCTGTGAGTGAGCTGTGAGATATGCGAAAAGATTTCAGCCGACTTCCAGGCGAGCACATTGTCACGTGGCTGCTCCGATGCTGGGATAACGGGGCCAGTAGCCTGGAATTAGAGGGCAGGGAAGCCAAGCAGCTGGGATCCCTGTCTAGGGAAGGGGGCATTGACAAGGAGATTGGGAAAAAGACACAAGCCCTCAGCCTCTGGAGGCGACTCCTGTCAGGTGTGAGGGAAAGGTACCCCTTCAGTGAAGATGTTGTGTGTCATCCAAGCAAGTGGACCACCATGGAAAAAGGTATCCAGTACCCCAGGGAATTAGCTGTGCGGGAGATGATTTACTATGATCCAGACAATGCACAGTTACCCACAGATCCTGATGAAGTCCAATACACAAGGCCCATATGTCAGAAGTTTGTACGGAGCGCACCATCATCGTATGCCAACTCCTTGGCAGTGATGGAATGGAAAGGTGAAGAGGGACCAACGGTGGATGAGGTGGCTGGCCAACTCGGGCAATATGAAGAAAGTCTCTCTTCCCCCCTTGTCTCAGTGTCGGAGTGGGATCGGAACCGGAGTAACGACGAGGTCTCAATGTGAGTATGATCGTTCTCTTTACTGAGTACTTTCACAGAGTATATATAGGCTCACAGCAAAAGCATGGATAGTCAACAACACTATGATTGGTCCAGCTCCCTTGTTCACGCACAACGCCCCGCAACCCGATTGGCTAAGGCCCTCTGTCCACACGCCTCTGTTTCACTCTTCTCCCGGGTTTTGTGATGTCACCTTTCTTGTTTACTTAGATCTTTTCTCCCTCACTCTGGGTGCTTAGTTCAAACCCTGGGTTGCTCAATGGAACCAAGCCATGCCCTTTTTCATTTAGGAATGTCTCCACAATTCCCCCTTCTTCTTTTTGAGCAACCCAGGCTTGGTGCACAATTTTCATGAGCATGCGCTGTAGACAAGAGAAGATACATGATACAACTGAGATTATAACAACTACAATGAGCAATATAAGCAAGCCAGTTTTCACAATCATAGCTATCCAACTTTTGATTCCCCAACCTGATAGTATTTGATTCAACCATCCCCATTCATCATCTTTTCTCAGCTTTTGTATTCCTTGATACAATTCTCTGATGCTTTGGTGCACTGATTTGGAGTGGTCTGAGAGGTTCATACAACACATCCCGTCAAAGTCTTCACACCCATGACCATGCGCTAATAACAAAAATTATGGCAGCCCTATTCTGGAGTGTAGCGTGTCTAACAGAATCTACGTCTAACAATAATCCACTCAATGCCAATGCAGTAGCATTAGATTGTTTAGCAAGCCAACATCCTAGTTTATTAAGCGTGGTTAAAGCGTGTGCTGCTGCTACTCCAGGCGCAAAAAACGAGGCAAAAATTGTTTGTGTAGTACACACAGCTATCTATCGTGAGTGATCCTAGAAGTTCAAGCTCTTGCGGCTCAGCATGGAGGGGTGGCAGATATGCAGCCCATCCATCCCAGCTATCGGCAAGAGTTGCAGAGTCATTACCTAAGAATTGCGTTTTTAAGTTGGAAGGCCACTGGTCAGACAGAAGACCGACTAGACAGGTGGAAAATGGATTTTCGGGCGATGCTGTGGATAGGCAAATGGAATCTTGACCGGTCATATTTGCCAAGGTCACCCAGACATTCCTTTTAGGCTGGGGGGGTAACCAAACCCCTGCAGTTACTGCACCTAAAAGAAGGACGCAACTACTTATTAGCAAACTCTTGAGATTCTTTTTTTCCCATTTTGTTGCACTGTCTCTTGGTCTTGGTCTGTCCGTCATCCTTCCAATGGTGGTTTTATCGCTCGACTCGGTACCCACACTGGACCTGTTCCTGTAGAGACACACATGTACCCTCGACCATTAAAAATGACTGGCACTGGTCCCACCCATGCTCCGGTGGTCGGGTCTTTATAATGTACCATAAATTTAGGTAGGGTAGTGGTACTATTCAGCTTAATGTTTTGATGGTGTATCACTGCTGGCGGTTCCTCTTGATCGCCCATAAGACACAAGTAATTTAGCATAAACAATACCCTGTGAAATTGCAGTTGTGCATCTGTGTCTTCACCCTTTTGCTTAAATAATCTTTTAGAACTTGATGGGTTCGCTCAACCAAGCCTTGCCCGGTTGGTGAGTGGGGTATTCCCGTTATGTGTTTAATTCCCCATCTCAGTAGAAAAGTTCTCACCTTTTGACTAATATATGCAGGCCCATTATCTGTTTTAATCTGTTCGGGCACTCCTAACATGGCAAAGCATGCAAGTAAATGCTTGCATACATGATGCGCTTTTTCCCCTGGTAATGCTGTAGCCCATATTATTTTTGAAAAGGTATCAATTGTAACATGTACATATTTCAATCGGCCAAATTCTGTAATGTGTGTTACGTCCATTTGCCATACTTCCAGCGCTTTTAACCCTTTCGGGTTCACCCCAGTCCCACTCCTGGTCCATGATTCCCACACCTAGGGCATGCTTGTATAATAGAGCATGCTTCATTTTTGGTTAATCCAAATTGTGTTTTTAACCCTTTAACATTTTGATGGAAGTTGTCATGACTTTGCCTGGCTTGTTGAAATTTGTCAATTGGAGGTAAATGTCGCACTGTACTGACTAGGTTATCGGCAATTTGATTACCCAATCCTAAACCTAAATTCAACTGATGGCTGCGAATATGGATGATACAACAAGACGCGGTTCGTTGACCAAGAGTGGACCTCAGCTGGATAAATAATTTTCCCAACCTTGGGTTGGTTGTTTCCCTAAGGAGGGCATCTTCTGGTCACGGCACTACCCCAGCCACATACAGGGAGTCTGTTACTACATTTAAGGGGGCTGTCAGCCAGTTGGTTAGTGCCCAGACTACCGCAGTAAGTTCCAATGTTTGAAGGGAGTCTTGTGGCTGCCCCTCCAGTATGTGCTGGCACCACTGTCCTTTATCCTGCCAGACACACACCGCACGGCGAAGCCGCTTTCCAGCGTCTGTATACACTGTGAGACCATCAGCCAGTGGTTCTCGCCTGACTTTTGTTTTTGTCATCCACTGATTTCATTTTAACACTTGCAACATTTTCCCTTTTGGTTGTTGCGAATGTATACGACCATTATAGCCTATTAATGCTTCTTGGATGGGAGTTGAGTTACGCAACCACCATTCTAGATCAGCACCATTCACTGGAATACTGACATCATCGGGTTCTGTTCCACTAATCTCTATGATTCTTGTTCTGCCCTTCCTGATCAACTCCCCTATTGCCTCCGGTCTTGTTTGAATGCTAGACTTGGGTTGTACTCTTAAAAAGACCCATTCTAATATCTTAAACATGTCTCATGATGATTTTTCAGTGGCACAGGTGGGGCGGGGGAGATTTTCCCCCTCTCCTGTTTGCCACTGACAAATAACTGCATACGGCGATTCAACAGTATTACAAATTAACAGAGAAATTGGCAACTCCAAGATGTGCTGGGCTGACCACGCCTCTTGTAGTTTCTGTACAATTTGTTGCAATGCGGCTTGCTGTGTTGTGGACAGTGTTATCAGTAAGTGTCGTGTCTATTGCTGTTGCCAAGTCGAATCCCAGGCTTCCCATGGTTGCTGGTCGACGCTGTTGTAGAAAGGCGTTGGTTCCTCGTGAGGTTTCATTTGTTTCATCATGCGGCCTCTTTCTGCCCTCTGCCTCCCATTTCCCGTACATGCTTTTGTGGCATGAGTATTCTTCTGACACTTTTCACACCATACTGCTTTTCCACAGTGAGATTTAACATGTCCCTGTTCTCCGCAGCGAAAGCATTTTCCTGTGAATTGTTTATTGGGGTTTACACTGCCTTTCATTTGTTGTTTCTGCACAACCACGGCTAATGGCTGTATGATGTCTCTTACCGCTCCTTGGACCGCCGTTGCAACCGTAGCAGTCTGTCTTTGGCCTTCAACCCTGTCGACTCTTAATAACATGTCTTCAACTCCTGCCCCTCTGGGTAAGGTGGCTAGTAGTTGTTTGGTGGCGTTATTGGCATTTTCAAAGGCTAATATTTTAAACAACTGGTTTTTGTTTTCTTCATTCAGGTCAGGGTGTTGCATCACTGCTTCCCACAGCCTATCAATAAAGTTGCTATATTTTTCTGTTGTTCCCTGTTTTATAGTTCCGAATGACGGAATTGTCGATCCGGGCAAACCAAAAAATGCGTCCAGGGCAAGTTGTGCGGCTCGCTGCAGGAGAATCACAGGGAAAGTCAGCTGTTTATCTAGGGCAGCAAATTGCCCACTTCCAGTGAACATTTCTGTGGTGACCCCTAGCAGTGGGTCACCTTGCGTTTGTCTCTGTGCTGCTTCCTGCATGGCGCGTTGCTGCCAAGATGATTCCCATAGCAAGAATTGTGTTGGTGTGAGCAACAGCCTCATCAGCATCACTGTTCGTAACACTTTATCTGCATTCTCGTGTGATTGATCCTGGCAGTCATCAACAGGTGGCGTTGAAGGAGCAGATGAATCAGTGGAGGGGGGCAGAGGAGGGCACAGAGGAGGAGCCGAAGGCATAGGTCGACAGGTTTCTCCTCCTGGATGCGACTTCGACTGAGGCCACACCTCCTCTAGGGTTTCCTGAGGCGCCTCTTCCGCCTTTTGCTCAGTCGGTTGTCTCGGCTCGGGAGCGGCAACTTCTGCCTTTTTCGTGCTCTGCATCTCAGGAGCGGCGACTTCCGCCCTTTGTGTTGGCGGAGCAGGGTCGGCGCTCGCGCGGACCTCGGCAACAGTTTTACACGTAGTCCCAGTCATCCCTTTCACCGCTGGCAGCCCGAAGAACCGTGCCCACGCACCAGGTTTCCTTTCCGTGCTCTTATGTCCTGCTCTAGTTGGATCTGGACCCAGCATTTGAGCGGCAGCACAGGCTACTTCTCTCTCCGCTTTCATGGCCTTTAAAGTCTCTAACACCGTGCGCCACAACTCGCAAACAGCCTTTATCTCCTTCTCCTGTTTCTCGTCCCCGGTTATTGTTTTTTCCCACATTGTATCACCACAGGATCGCCATTCCGTAGGGGAAAACAACATATGCGTGTCTTTAAAATGTCCCCATCGTTGTCCCAACTTAATCAGCTTGATCAGCTGTTTAGCCGCTGTCTCGACCCCTCTCTTAGAGAGGATACTTGCAAGCAGCGTTGTTGTTGCTTCAACTTCCATGATAGCAACTATACTTCACTCTCAACCTGGAAGGCGAGAGGCCACCTCGAACCGTGTCTGCCCTAGTCTATGCTCACAAGCAGCACTCCTTCCAGCCGTGTTTCCCACTCCCCTCCTCTCGCTGCTTACCGCAGTCTCGGAGAACTCAGCTGTGCTGAAGGGTAACCATCCTCTGCTACCAGATGTCGGAGTGGGATCGGACCCGGAATAACGACGCGGTCTCAATGTGAGTATGATCGTTCTCCTTTATTGAGTATTTTCACAGAGTATATATAGGCTCACAGCAAAAGCATGGATAGTCAACAACACTATGATTGGTCCAGCTCCCTTGTTCACGCACAACGCCCCGCAACCCGATTGGCTAAGGCCACACGCCTCTGTTTCACTCTTCTCCTGGGTTTGGTGATGTCACCTTTCTTGTTTACTTAGATCTTTTCTTCCTCACTCTGGGTACTTAGTTCAAACCCTTGGTTGCTCCACGGAACCAAACCCTTTTTCATTTAGGAATGTCTCCACAAAGAGTATTTGTTGGCTGGCTTGAGTGAGCAATGTTAAGACCGTAATGGGGCAATAAATAGAAATGCAGAAACAGATCACTGAAAATCTGAGTCCTGCTGATTAGACTGGTCATTACTACCAATCATTCTGCTTAATCTCAGGCAAAACACTTTGCTTTTGAAATGTTCTTTTGATGGGATAGTAGCATTTAATAATAATAATAATAATTATTATTATTATTTAATCTTTACCATCAACAGAACTTTTTACAACATAATTTTTATTGGTAATTGAGTTTGACCAATGATTTGCAGTGTATCGAAGATAAACTCAAGTTCAGAGTAATCAGTAGAGGAAATTTTCTACTGAAAGTGACCAACAGCAACATGCTTCGATTCATATCATGGAGTGGTCTTAGAAGGTGTGAACTGGATTCTTTTAGGAGAAAACAAAACCAGATCATACAGTTGTCGTGGTTTAGGCCAAATCGGCCACTGGGGACATAGGGGACCCCAGATGGGACCGACAGATGCTCCCCTCTACCCCTCTTCAAAGAGAGGCAGAGGAGGGAAAAGAGACTTACGAGTTTAGAAGGATCTAAACTACTTTAATGGAATATTAATAATAAAATAAAAAGAAATAATGAGAAATATACAAAACCGTATCAAGCTCCCAGGATGACAATCATGACACCGGCTGGCACTGGGGCAGTCCCAGGCTGGACTCGGTGACGGACGGGAACTGGATTCCGGATCTGGATTCAGGATCGGGTCCAAAGGCAGACGAACAGACAGAGTCCTCCTCAGACGTCGGCCATTGAAGGAAGAAGGGAAAGAAAAGGCTGACCCTTTGCTCCATCAGCTTTTATACTGAGCATGAGGCAGATGGGATGGAATACCCTGTTGGTCGGGTTTGGGTCACCTGCCCTGTCCGCTCCTCCCCGCAGGTGGGACCCCATTACGCTTTTCCGCTTCCGACCCTCCAACGTGGCAAATAACAAAGTTGGTTGGCCTTGGGTGTTATAGCAATAAGTATAAGCAAGAGCCTCCCTGCATACCATGTCTGGACATCAGCTATAAACATAGGTCTTATCACTCTGAGAGAGCAAACAGTGTCTGCACAATATGCTGTTAATTTCAGTAGTTAGAAGAGGCCCAGCTAAGAAGCGAAGTTACTGAACAAAATTGGTCTTGTTTTACCTCAAACCAGGACAACAGTCTAAGCACTAACAGTTGTTTGGGCCACAAAACGAGGTTAGAACTAATTCAAAGTAACCCTCCTGCAGTGCATACACAGTGCAAATATCAGGTTCTCAATAACAACTAAGGATCTATAGATCTTTTCCTGCAGATCTTCATATTTGCTAACAGAACATAGCCTATGACTTTTTTGATGTGTGCAGAGCATACACAAGTATATAAATTACAGCACGCTATCTCTTCCTGCTGTCTTCAATAAAGCAATGTGTTAACTTTCATTGCATCAGATGTTAATAAAAAGAAAGCATATTTTTCACATTTGGATGGCCAATACTGAAGTATTTGTTAAATCCCACTGTGATAAACAGATTTGAAAAGAAACAAACACCAAACCACAATTTCCCATTTTAGCATGCTCAAAAAAAGCAAGAGCCAACCAAGTATCTCAGAAAACAAAACATGGAAATATTCAGGATCCTAAGGCTGTGTTTTAGCTCTGCCAGCTATTTGCTAACTTGCATGGATTAAATTTGACCCCTTAGAGACTCAGTTTCTTAATTGGTACAACAGGGTATAATGGTAATGAACAGTTCTAAGATAGTTTGAAGCTTGCAAGTGAGTCATATATGTTCTTCTTTTGTCCAACTTAACTGAAGACTGGGGACATGCTGACATACCATTTACTATGAATAAACATATTCTTTCACAAGAATTTCATTCCAGTTTCACCGTTGGGGTTTCACCAATACTTCACTGAGCTTCTACCTAAAAACTCAAAACTTCAAAGATTCAGCCAGTATTAATTTATGGTGCTGATTTATTAATGTGAAGACCGGGTTATTTTGAATGTTAAAAAGCTTATTTCAGCTGGGATCCATGCACTCTCACACTAGATTTATTACCATCTGGGACATGAAATGGTTTTACAATTTTTTGCTTCATTTCCACTTCTTGCATTTGCTACAACTGACTTCCCTGAGGTTTTGTTTGACAGCTCTAGTCAGCTGAAAATAAAACTTTATGTTTGAACAGCAACTTCCACTCTAATACCTTTACTTATTTTACAAAGAAGTCACTCAGATACTTTGCCGACATGTAAAGTACAGTTACTAACTGATTTTGTTAGCCACAACCAAACAGGGCTTGAGTTTACCATGACAGGGCTTGAGTTTACCATGACACATGATTTCAGCTGGATGAATCCACACTGCCTGGGAGGACAAAGTTCAAGTTAAAGCTAGTCCTTACCCTATACTTGCTTTGCAAGCCCCCTGGTGCATTGTCAAAGAAGAGCTGAAACCCAAAGCACAAATTAAGAGTGCTGAGCTAATGGGACAAGACAGGCTCATCAAGGCCTTAGGTCGTTCCTTGTCTATTTTTACAGAAAAAAGCCTGAAGCATGTAGAAATTATTTTGTCAATGTAAAATTGGTGGTAACACCAATGACTGCATACCAATGCTTTTGTATATACTTAGTGTTGGCTGATCCAATCTAAAGTCTACAATGCTTCTAGTAACTTTTATGTTTTAAGTTGCTCTTCCTAGAAACTAATAATACTGCTGAAAATTATAGACTTAACCAGTAACATTTTAAATTTGTCTTAGTCCTGGTCTTCAATATCGTATACTAAATCTGTTAAATCTATTGTGTATGTAAAAGGAAATTCCAGTAGGTGCATTGTAATTTTATGTATTGCAGGGTACCACTGTACTATGAACTGTGACTTATTTATTGTTATCCAGGGATATCTAAAATACATGTTTATTGCAATATAAAAGATAGTACCCTTTTACATAGTTTAGTTTCCTTATTTCACTGTCAAAGCTAAGAAAATCAATAAAAGAAATGGATGCCAGGAAAGGAAGGAGAGAGGAAAAAAGCCAGAAAGAAAGTTTTTAATAAGAACATTTTGCCAAAAAGCACTTAATATTCTGTTTTTCTAAGCACTGTGTAATAATGTCTGTTGCTCACTGAAAGCTAATAATAAAAGTATCACTGCTGAAGTTAAGCTAAGCTGTACAACTGCTTATTGTTTATTTTCATTTTGTTTCACTGAATAGCTAATTCTCTCACAGGCTTATCCTCATTTCTCATAGACTCCATTATTATGACATCCATAAATGATGACATAGTTTTGGATCACATCATTTGGTGCCTGATCCCTGTCCCATTAAGGCAACTGGAACATTACTATTCATATAACCAGAGGGCATAATGAAAACCTTATCTGGGAGGTTACACAGAAAGCATGCCATACTCCAAAAAGAAACATCAAACAAGCAGATTACTAAAGGCCAAAGGTCAGTTAAGAGGTCAATTCCCATCTCCAGGCAAAATGGTGAAAGTATTTAAAAACTGCACCATGAAAAATGAGATACACATTGCAACACAAGTGATCAATTTTTCTTACTTTTTAAAGTAAATTAATAATAAATAAGTTAATTCAGATGTTTATTTTCTTTCTTAAGTTAGATACCTAAGATCAAGATTCTGTAGTTCTCAATCCAAACGCAAACCTACATTAATCACGAGCAAGTTTGCATTATACTGTAAGATTATTTTTCTCTACGTTATACAACATTATTTGAAACACATTTAAATTAGAAAACACTTTAGCAAAACCATTACTGTCACTGCATGGAAGTAACACTGCTCTTAATTTTATTTCGTACCTAACTATTTTTTGCGTGTCTAGTACATAAGATTATTTTTATATACTTAAAATGGCTTTGCAGGAAAAAAAAACATTAAAAGCCACATAATCTATAAACAAACTTTTAATTATATGTTTAACATACATTTATATAAATTTCCATTTACAATATTTGATCATCTTATAAGAAAATACACTTTAAAATCTCATGAAAGATGCACTGAAATATAATTATTGAATATGTTAAACTGACTTTACTAAAATTTAAAACAGAAAGGTTCCTCTAAAAAGTGAAAGAAGGTCTTTGGGAATTCACCTGACTGTCTCTCTGCAAATATCTTTTCAATAGTGCAAACTTTTAAATGCTAAAAAATATGAAGGACACATTTCTCAAAAGTGGATGTTTTATACTTTTCCCTTAATCATTCATTCCATGCTATTGAAACAGGCTGAATGGGGCTTAGTACCAGTGAGTTTAAATTGCTAAATAAGAGACAAGTCTCATCATGTGTTTTGAATATCTACAAGAAACATACGAAGAATTATAGCTGATTATGTTTTTCTCTATTCTTGATAATGCTGCAGTTGCTTCTGAAATATATCTGGTTCCCCACCCTGGGAAGAGTAGCTCATGAATAAGTAAGTGTCTTTAAGAATTAGAAAATATATGATAGACTCACATCATGTCTCTTTTTAGAACAAACTAGCATGCTCACGTGTTTTACCATTTATTTTAAAAAGCACAGGAATAGTGTTATATAATTATGCTTAGGCTTTTCAGATTTCCAGTCTGGAATATCTAATGAAGAAGTGTTCCAGTCTCCCCTGTTCTCTGTGTGTGTGTGTGCCATCCTTCAATTCTTTCTGGGTTCTGATTTTGCATTTCTAATGAAGCTGAACTGACAAAGCATGAAAGTGGTCTAAAAGGAAAAACAAAGTAAGTGACCCTGCTATCACTGTGCCAAGACTAATCAATATTCCAGAAGCTCAGCTTCCCCCTCTCTTCTGATGTGTTTTTATTTGTTTCAGAGTTGGGCTAACAGTCTCCTCCCCTTTCCTTAAGTTACAGTGACAGTAAATTGCTGTATTCCAGAGCATATGCAGATTGTTAGTTTTCTCTGTCTCCCGTTCACTCAACTTTGCAGCTCTGTTGTATTTGCTGGGAAACCGCTACCTTAACTGCCACCAGCGTGTTCTTAGAGTACTGAAGATCTGAAAAGGTGAGCTGATCATTTCACTTGATGGTGTTTTGAGTACGAAGTCTTAATTTTTCACTCTCTTCCTTTGTATGTTACTTACCGCAATGATCTTTTTGGCTGTACCCATGTTCTTTCTTGATCTTAATGCAAGTTATAAAGGACAGATTAGCTGCATTAATCATCTTGGAAAGATAAAGCACTGTGAATGAATCTGTTTTTCACAAAATACTGAAAATTAATTGTTCTGAAAAAAAATCCTTCTTGCACACAGTAGTCGTGTCCATGCTAGAATACTTACTAATTTAAATATCTAGCTCAGTCTAAGAATGTTTTCACTCTCTAAAGAAGCAAATCACATATCATTCTGTTAAAATTCAGATACAGTGTTGCACTAAACTGCCAATCTTCAAACATATGGTAAAAGCAGTGATCAAATCCCATAAAAAAAACTTGTTACAACATGGTATTTCCTCTAAAACATGCTGTTTGAAAACCTTGTGTATTTATATTTTAGGTTCTTCCTAAAAAAAAGGTATTTAGGCACTAGATTTATTAAAAGTAAGATGTTAGAGTCGGACCATGTATAAATGGAGAGTGATTTCAGTGGAAGCAACTAACACTATCCATTTATGAATTTCTAATTGCTTCATAAAAACATGCTGGTGTATTAAATAACACTTCAGAAAACAGGATTTTCAATCTGGAAAACACCTTTGTACAGATTCCATTATTAAATAAATTCATACCAAGTAGCCACAAAAAAAATAATTTTAAAATTTAAAATAATGTCCAAATGAAGGATTTTTAATATTAAAATATTTTAAGATTGATTCAGTGTGTGATTTCTTAAAATCAGATTATATCCCCATAACTGCTGTCAGACCAAGCTAAGCGTTACATTGCAATGTGAACTTGTATTACAGTCTGAAGTGACAAGCTAAGTGGGATATAACCTGATGTTTTATAGATGTGCTCTGAATAATTTATAGACTTCAAAGATGAATGTTATAAACATAAAACTGTCAAAGAAATCTTCTAAATAGTGGTTGAGGGATAAATAAACTATTTCTGCTGTGTTTTGCCATGTGAAAAGGAGAAATTCAGCCAATGCATTCAACCGTTTAAAAACATCTGAAATGCAGGATGTTTTAAAATTTCCAGTTCAAGCAAAATATTTCACTCCAATGGTTAATGCGAAGGTGAGCTAGAATTTTTTTCAGATAACATGGGCCTGCTAAACAGATGAAAAGCAAGCCTGACATCATTTTAAATATTATAGCACCTTATGCTTTATGAATTGTACCAATTTTACATTAGTATATCTCTAGCAACTCCAAAAAAAAGTTACTCCTGGGTTTTACAGAATGACAGCAAATTCAGATTAATTTCTGAAGACACAGGACATATATCTGATCAGTCCATATAATCCTTCTTTCAAAGAGTTCTAACAGTCATTGAGGCTATTTATCAAAAACTGCAATCAACAACTTAGATATTACAAATAATATACATTTTACTGAAACATGAAGAATATTTGCTTCCATGTAAACATATGGCTAATCTTTCCTCTAAAATCTTATGACAATTTTTTATATTTCTTGTTGTACAGGTTTATCCAGTACCTCCCACGGAAAAGGGTCTTCCACTTTTCTGAAGAGATATTGACAGAAGTGAATTGTAAGAGAGAACTTTGTGCAAGACAGATGACTAAAGGTAACAGAGAAGATCCAAAAACTGGAAGTAGGATGGAACGCTTTCAACAAGGAGTCCAGAAACGTACACTTTTGGCAAAAAAAAAAGTGCAGAGCATAACAAAGGATGATGTTAAAAGCTATTTATTAAGGAATGCCTTTGTGCTCTTCACCGTTGTTGCTGTGATTCTTGGTGAGTAATTTGTTCAATAGGAATATACCATTCTCCAATGCATTTGACAGGGCAATTTGCATTACAAATGAGATTCCAAATTCTTCTACACTGATAAATAAGAATGTTCTGGCTTGGAGAGTTTTGGCTTTGACAGTTGCCTGTTGAATTTTTGGGAAGAGCCATTTTAATTATTCTAGTATTCCTAAGGAGAATTTTGGTGAAAGAAATCAGCTGTTTTATGGATTCTTCTTTTAAAGATTCAGGCACAATAACTGAATTGAATGTTCTCAATGAAATCTTTTTCTACCAAAATCAGCTGCAGCAAAATGCTCAGGATATAACTTTTATTTACCTAATCTACCCCAAATTAATACCTTGCAATGACAAACAGAAGTCCTCAATGAATGAAATTAAAATTAAAGGGTGACATTTCTAAGCAAAGATATATATTAGAGCCTATTTAATAGAGAATTTCCAACTTCTTTGCTGAGCAGGATTGATGCTGGTAGAGGTTAAGTGAATAGGATCATACATCTTAGCCCAGTTTCAGGACTGTAGTTTATAACAGGCACTTGAGTTTGTCAGATGAGATTGTGTCTGTGGAAACATGCACTTTCTAATGAAGTGGGTAGCTGCAACATGCATTTGTTTGTTTTGCATACTGATATTTTGCAGTCAGAGCAGAGATTTTCTGGCATTCACATGATAAGGAGAATAGCCGTTTACCCTAACTTCTGCTGTTACTCTGATTTTGAACTGAATTCTAAACTAAATTCACTAGCTGCTGCAATGCAAAAGCAATTAATCTTTAAAAACCTAATTATAAAGATGCCAGAAGTTATAACTCTTGTTGAGAATTGCTTACACACTATTCTCTATTTCCCAAAATCCTCAGGAAAGGTCCTTCTGACTTCACATTTTGCATAGTTAGAGTCTGTCTACACATCATCCTTATCATAATTGTTGCTATTTTTAGTGAAATTTAAACTGCTTTCAAGCCCTTTGAGAAACTTTGAGAAAAGCACAGTCAGTAAGCGAGTTACAATTAAGTGTTTCAGATTCTGCTGGCACACTTAGAAATATTAATTTAATTTTTTTTTTGCACTGGATCTATTTGCAAGAGGTCTATTGGCAAGAGCCAATAGATGAGAACAATTATGTGAGGTGAATTTGGGAAGCTGACCATTGGTGAATTCATAGCCTCACGATGACCAGAAGCAATTTAAGGTAGTCTAAGGGTCCTGGTGGCTTATGGAAAATCTGCAGGAAGTCTTACAAACTTTGAAGTGCTTGCCAAATTTACTGGCAAAATCTCAGGCACTGCCCTCTCTCCCACACTACTTAGTTTCATCATCCTGTCCTCAAAACGCCTTCCTTTCAGATACCCTTCCTTCAGCAGACTGTCTTCATTCTCTGTTACCTCCCATTTTTCAAAAATGCCACAGGAGTCCAGACTACTCTGGCAGGACTCCTAAATGCCAAAGAATCTCCTGTGGATTCTGAACTTGTACTGAAGGAAAGATCGAGACACACAGAGCTGCTGAGCAGCGATCCTGAGAAGCTGTTCACAGAGAAATACTGTTTTAATTGATAGGCTCAGTGAAGTAGAGAGAGGTTGTGAAGCAAGTACTATAAAAAGCAATTTTTGCATAGTTACCAAGCCATCATAGCTCCAAATTGTTAGCTGAAATCCTCTTTACGCTGCTGAAGTTATATGCCACAGTTGTCCACTGAGAAATTCAAGGGGGACAGAGATGGATCCCGTTCTGGTTTCTGGCTACCTGTCCACTAAAGGGAGTGCAGGACTGGCTGTGTCATGGAACCCAGTCATCTGTAATTGCAGGCAATCTCACAATAGATGTAAAATGTAGATCGGACCATACATCTTCTGTTCTACAACAGCATGCACCATATATAGGATCACAAAACTTTCCTACATCCTTATAAAAAAGAAACTAGTTAGAAGTACAGGAAGAAGACAGGAGAAATTAAGGCATTACCAATATGCCCCTGAAAAAGCAGGGAGTTAAATAAAGCCTGCAGATGCTCCTTCATAATACAGAAGGCAAAAATCCCCAACCAACCAACAAAAAAAACCTCCACAACCTAAAATATCTGAACAGTGAAAAGCTGTGCAGAGTAGCAGATTCTCCTATCTGAACACACTGCTGGTCTGAACAATAAGTTAAAATTACTCCAAAGAGGTACAAGTCTGTGATACACAGATAGACAGAACCCTGGATAATGCCCCCAAGAAAGATTGTCTCTTGTCTATTGAAGCAACATCATTTCTGCTACTGGCAGATCCTCTGTATCCACTGAAGACAGAGGTTGACATACCCAGAGAAGGCTATTTGACCCCATTACACAGTGACAATGAACACTGTTACAGTGCCTAAGGCAGCCTTGGTAAAATTTGCGTGAGAATAAAGTGAATATTCATCACTATAGGAGAAAGAGCTGTGAGAGATAAGTCCTAGGTGAGAAAATATAGTAAAACATAAAGAGACAAATGTGATACCAGACAAAATGTTAAGATATATACAAGAAAATCAAGACAGTTTAGGGACAGCTAGGGAGAAACAAATTCTAGTTATGCTGAACTCAGAGGCTGTCTCTGTCCCAATGCTCTCCTAAGGAACCTGCCCAGCACAACTGCACTTTCTCATCAAGTGACAAAGCTTTCCTAAGTAATATCTTGAAAACATGACTAAGCAAAACCTTAATTCTATTTGAAGTTAAGAAATATTTATAATTTTTGGGAAAAAATTTAAACAGACACCATAAGGTCCATAGTAACAGTTAAAAATTCAAAGGAGATGATCCTTTTCCAAAAGGAGAAAAAATATAGAAATACAAAGAACTTTAATTCTGCTATTAAGTAGCCAGTAATAAAAGTCAGACTGTGAAATATAAACAGTATGCTAGTTTAGCAGTTACTTTCAAAATAAAATTATGTTAATTTTTTATCACAGTCTTAATTTCTTATTGTACACTCTGGTGTTACTGAAATGAAGCAGCAGTGGTTGTTGAACTGCCATATGTGGCATAGAGCAACAACAATACAGTTGGCTACTTTGTGAATCACAATTGTGCATTCTGGAGAGAGTAGCTGTGCATATATACACAGTAAAGGTACAAAATGTGTTAAATGCAACCTTACTACCTTCTTATTTGCTCTAAATTGGCAAATCAGTGGACTTGCAAAGTGGTGCTGAAAAGTAACATTTCTGAGCGGTCATAAAACAATTCAGAGAAACATACATTCACTGCACTCTTCATATAGCTTGTGAAAATGTAGGCACTGGTGAGCTTCTCAAAACTCTCTCTTGAAATTCAACTCAAATTTATTTATGTAATACCACTTCTTACAAAGCAGATTTAAAGGCTATCCTGGGTGGAATGAGTACAGTAATAGCATGGGATATTTAGGATGTTTATGTGGTTCCAAAGAGATTTTACAAGAAATTTCCCTGAATGCTAGTAGAACATGACAGTCATGCAATGAAAAGATATGTTACAACAGAAACATTGGTCATCTTAAAGCCTGTCAAGAAACAATTTGTGTTTGTATGAGCATCAAAGGGGACTAAAAAGACATTTCAGTAGAAAATGAACTAGTATTAGGGCTTGCCAGTCCTTTCTGCTTTTCAGTGTGCGTGCTGTAGGTGACCCTGCTCTGGCAGGGGGGTTGGACAGAGGGGACAGAGTGTACCCTCACCAAGTTTGCTGATGATACAAAACTGGCAGGAGTGGCTGACACACCAGAAGGCTGTGCTGCCATTCAGTGAGACCTGGACAGGCTAGAGTGTTGGGCGGAGAGAAACCTAATGAAGTTCAACAAGGGCAAGTGTAGGGTACTGCATCTGGGGAGGAATAACCCCATGCACAGGTTAGGGGTTGACCTGCTGGAAAGCAGCTCTGCAGAGAGCAACCTGGGAGTCCTGGTGGACAACAGGATGACCATGAGCCAGCAATGTGCCCTGCTGGCCAAGAAGGCCAATGGCATCCTGGGGTGCATCAAGAAGAGTGTGGCCAGCAGGTCGAGGGAGGTCATCCTCCCCCTCTACTCTGCCCTGGTGAGGCCGCATCTGGAGTACTGTGTCCAGTTCTGGGCTCCCCGGGTCAAGAAGGACAGGGAACTGCTGGAGAGGGCCCAACAAAGGGCTACTAAGATGATTTGGGGATTGGAACATCTTTCTTATGAGGAAAGGCTGAGAGCCTTGGGTCTGTTTAACGTGGAGAAGAGAAGACTGAGAGGGGATCTTATGTACCTCCTATCAGGTTTTACTTCCTGATTGTAGTTTGATACCTTGTAATTGTGTCTATCTTTAAATCATCATTGTATGCTGTTATCTCACTATTTAAAACCTGCGAATGTTGGCTCTGAGAAGTGAATTCAAAGAAATCAAAGCTATCTTGCCAAGTTTGACTTTTCTGTTTCAAGTTCATCATTTTTGTTAATAAAACTTTGACAGACACAATGTAATATCCAGTATCCAGGTATTTAAACTCAGAATGGAAAATAAAGTCTCATCTCCATATATTCTAAAACGAAGAGAGACTGGTAAAATCATGCTGTTCTGCTTTCACTATCAGAGGCTCCAGAGTGAAAATAATTTGCTTAAATTCCTTGTGCTGCTAAGATCATTATGTCAACACAATTAATTTTCAGAAAGATTTGTTAAGCAACTACTACTATGCCTATTTTACAAGTGGGGAAACTGAGTCAGGGAAAGGTTTTTATGGCTTAGGCATGACTGCATATAAATTAATAGCAGTGCTAAGATTAAGGCTGAAGTATTAGTAACTATTGAGCATTGACCCAGTTCACCAGAATACACTACCAGGGCACATTTTTTTCACATCACAGAAATTCTTTTTGTAAACTGCAGAGCTGGGCAACCCTGTAATTACGCACAGAGCACATTAGGATAAAAAAAAAAAAAGGAATCATTTTTGGCTCAACAGGTTTACATGGAGCTTCAGGAACTTACTCTCACTACCAATAATATTCATTCAAACAACCATCTACTTGGGCCCTGATTCTCTCTTAGGCCAATTTGTTCTGCTTGGACAGTGGTAAACCAGTAGCATAGCATAAGGACTAGTTCTTATAGCAGCCTCAGAAACCCTTAATAACATTAGCGAGGCTTTGTACTACTGCAGAGATTAATCCATGTGGAACTAATTGCAGGATTGTGGCCTAAGTAAGAAACTGGTCTAGCTCTATTTGCTTGTTATCCAGTTGTCAAAATGTAGTGCTCATTAAGTGCAGAAACAAAAGGCCCAGATGGATTCTTTATATCTGAGAAATGTGTTTCCCATATAAAAAGAAAATAATCAGTAACACTGCAGTGGAATTTAAAACCTTATTGAAAAGAAGGGAATTCTAAGGAAGGTCTTTTAATTAAGAATAATTCAGAAGCCCTTCCTCTATGCTGTTTATGATCTACTTTTACCTAAAAAAGTCATTTATGCAAAATGTACTTTGACTACCTAAGTCCACAGAACATGAATGAGACTAAAACAAATGGCTTCTAGTCCCACCACTCTCTTCCATAGCATAAAAACCATGCTTTGTTCCATTTTGCTCTAATCATTTTTCCCACAGAATCACAGAATGGTCAGGGTTGGAAGGGACCTCTGGAGATCATCTAAGTCCAACCCCCCTGCCACAGCAGGGACCCCTACAGCACGTTGAACAGGACGGCGTCCAGGCGGGTTTTGAATGTCTCCAGTGTGGGAGACTCCACAACCTCTCTGGGCAGCCTGTTTCAGTGCCCTGCCACCCTCAGAGTAAAGAAGTTCCTCCTCATGTTAAGATGGAACTTCCTGTGCTCCAGCTTGTGCCCGTTGCCTCTAGTCCAATCACTGGGCACCACTGAAAAAAAAGACTGTTCCCATCTACCTGGCACCCTCCCTTTAAGTACTTATAAGTATTGAGAAGATCCCCCCTCAGTCTTCTTTTCTCCAGACTAAAAAGACCCAAGTCCCTCAGCTTTTCCTCATAAGAAAGATGCTCCAGTCCCCTAATCATCTTGGTAGCCCTTTGCTGGACCCTCTCCAGCAGTTCCCTGTCCTTCTTGAACCGGGGAGACCAGAACTGGACACAGTACTCCAGATGCGGTCTCACCAGGGCAGAGTAGAGGGGGAGGATGACCTCCCTCGACCTGCTGGCCACACTCTTCTTGATACACCCCAGGATGCCATTGGCCTTCTTGGCCAGCAGGGCACATTGCTGGCTCATGGTCATCCTGTTGTCCACCAGGACTCCCAGGTCCCTTTCCACACAGCTGCTCTCCAGGAGGTCAGCCCCCAACCTGTACTGATGCATGGGGTTATTCCTCCCCAGATGCAGTACCCTACACTTGCCCTTGTTGAATTTCATTAGGTTCCTCTCCGCCCAACTCTCCAGCCTGTCCAGGTCACGCTGTATGTCAGCACAGCCTTCCAGCGTGTCAGCCACCCCTCCCAGTTTTGTACCATCAGGAAACTTGTTGATGGTTCAGTCTATCCCTTCATCCAGGTCATTGATGAATATATTGAACAGGACTGGACCCAGTACTGACCCCTGAGGGACACCACTAGTTACTGGCCTCCAACTAGACTCTGCACCACTAACCACAACCCTCTGAGCTCTATCTGTCAGCCACTGTTCAATCCACCCCACTGTCCATTCATCTAACCCACACTTCCTAAGCTTGTCTGTGAGGATGATGTGGGAGACAGTGTCGAAAGCCTTGCTGAAGTCAAGGCAGACAACATCCACTGCCCTCCCCTCATCCACCCATCCAGTCACCCCATCATAGAAGGCTATCAGATTAGTCAGACATGACTTCCCCTTGGTGAATCCATGTTGACTACTTCTGATAACCTTCTTTTCCTCCAGATGCTTGGAGATGACGCCCAGAACAAGCTGTTCCATCATCTTTCCAGGGATGGAGGTGAGGCTGACTGGCCTGTAGTTTCCCGGGTCATCCTTCTTGCCCTTTTTGAAGACTGGAATGACATTGGCTTTCCTCCAGTCCTCAGGCACCTCCCCTGTTCTCCAGGACCTTTCAAATATGATGGAGAGTGGTCCAGCAATGACTTCTGCCAGCTCCCTCAGCACTCGCGGGTGCATCCCATCAGGCCTCATGGACTTGTGGGTATCCAGTTTACCTAATTGATCCCTAACTTCTTGTTCTTCAACCAAGGGAAAGTCTTCCTTCCTCCCTCCAAACTTTCTCTGTTACCCGCAAAGTCTGGGACTCTTATCCTCTAATATTGAGATTTTCTGTCCTACACAAGACACTTCTGGACTCCTCTAACTTAACTAACCTGCTGAAGTCCCTAACAGCATGATCAGACAGACAGGGGTCACTAAGATCAGAGTTATAGATGTTTCTTTACATCAGCAATGAGCTAGTGTAGGAGGCATAACAGCATATTTTAGCTAGTAAAATTTGGCATGAACATATTATCTGCTGTATGGATGTACCAAACTAAAATTTGATTTAAAAAAAGAAAAAACACAAAGTGATTAAGAATTGGAACTAGCAATTTTCACAAGTGTTCAATATTATGGTATTTTCAGGACATACCCAAGTTCTAACAAGCTCTAGAAGTGAGCTTGCGTGCGCTGCTGCCTAACATCAATGAGGATGAAGTTTCATGAAAAGTTTTAGGAAACCTATGTCTGCCTGTGTTATGGTTTGAGAGACCCATAACAATTTATTGTCATTTAGACAATCATTCTATCACCCGATGACCCCTCCCCACCCGGGAAAGGGAATCGGGAGAAACAAGGAAACCTGGGAGTTGAAGTATAAACAGATTTAATAGAGTAAGATTAGATAATTAACATTAATAACACTAAAGAACCAATATTGATCCCGATACCAATACAGAATATGCAAAGATTATATTCAGCCAGTTCTATCAGTAGGAAGCTGTGCACTCCCAGCAGTGGACAGGAAATGTGGGACACTTTGAGCTCTACGGCTTCAGGAGGAAGGGAAGGCCTCAGTAGTCCCGCACCGGGGCAAGAAGTTCTCAGCATGGCAGCCATCAAGGGAGAGAGAGAGAACTTCGCAGCAAACTTCCTAATTTATAGTGAATGTGATGTTCATGGTATGAAATAATCCTGTTGGCCAGCTTGGGTCAACTCAGATCTCACTCCTCCTCATCCCTGCACCTGGCAAGCTCGAAAACACTGAGACCTTGAAACCCAGACACCATAGCTGGCTACAAAGTAAATATTTTCACAAAATCAGACACTAGAGTCTTCTAAAAGTGCAGTCTTCCCAAGTATTAGAAAAGAAATTAGTCCTGTGTCGCTCAAACCAGGACAGCTTATCTGCCAAAAAGGGCAGTCCTACTCTTCTCCAAGGCACATTTCTACCTATTCCCTTTTGAAGGTACCAAAACTTGTGCAGTCATGCAAACAAATTAGTCAGGAAATTGACCTGGCTGAAAAATAACACAGTAAAATAAATTATTTTTGCTGTAGGATCAATTCTCTGATCCAACAGTCACAATTAGCACAAATGCCAGTACTGGGCAGTGGGCAAGAACATGGAGTCAAGAGTGGGAAAGAGGGATTGTTGAGTTTTACCATCTATATGGTTAAGGAGTGTTTCAGATACAGCCATGTGTTGCCTGGCTGGAAATAGAAGACCTACATGAGATAGACACCAAACCATTTAACAATCAGTAAATTGTAACTAGTTGTGACAATTAACCAAATAATTTACCAAGTAAGCAAATAAAGCAGTTGGTGCTGAGTACAGGACAAAATCTGAGAAGTGCTAGCTGAGAAGTTTGGGTTGCCACACATATCAGCCCTTCTGTGGCTTCCATTTGTAAATTTATCTCAAGCACCATTTATCTGTTCCCAGCAAGATAAATGGATTCAGGGCACTCCCTTACCCCGTTCCCTCAGGCATTGAAACCTACCGCTTAATTATCCAGTAAGACCTTCCAACCCCGATTAGCTGCTTCTTTGCAAGTGCCTGTATTTCTGAAGGTAGGCATGTGTAAAGCTACTTACCTCCTGATGCTGTTTTGCTGTGTAAAGACCTAACCACAAGGGGATTCTCAAGTAAATCTCTCCTGCTTATCTCATCCAATCTGAAGCACATCTACAGGATCAGGCCCCACAGAGAAAACAGGTATGGACAAGACTTCTGAAGCTTGGTGGCTAGTATGCATATATGATTACACTCAAAATTCCAGAAGTCAAAGTGCTCAGCTGCAGTAGCAGGGACTATTTCCTTTTAATTAATGCTCAATATGTACCTTTTACATTAATCCAGATTTTAAAAAATAGCAACAGAAATAACCTTCTGAATCTGTTACAGTAAAAAGTAATTTACTAGCTTCAGTAGCAATCTGGGGCATAGTAAAAACTGCATGTTACAATCAGATACATCAAGTAAGTACTATACAGATATTCATGTTCAGATGTTACTACTACTTTAGAAAAGTAAGTCATGATATCTTTTCCCTCTCTTCAGGTATAATCCTTGGATTTTCTCTCCGATCATATAAGATGAGCTATCAAGAAGTCAAGTACTTTTCATTTCCAGGAGAACTACTCATGAGAATGCTGCAAATGCTGGTCCTGCCACTAATTATATCCAGTTTAGTCACAGGTAAAAAAAGAAACGGTTTCTTTGTTCTGAAGTTTTCTTTTAAATAATTTGATAAAGATGCACACAACAAATCATATAAAAATGAATATTTTATGTACTAGAACAAAAGTGTTATAACCTGCAGAAAGAGATACCACTGTTAATGCTGTTTTAGAGACAATATAACAAAAGGTTTAAATTAATATACACAGAAACTAAAAGATGCTTTTCCCAACTTCTGTATTCAAACAATACCCTTCTTTTTGATGTTTTTTTTTTCTTTTAAATTCTTTGGAGCATTTTATCCTTTTTAATGCCCCTTTTTTTGTAACAATCATTTACATTATTATATAAAGGTTTTTGGCAAAGAGAAATGTCATCTGTCTATGAGATTTGTCTTATTATCATACAAGTGCCTCACAATGTTAAGTGGATTATTCTTAGAGTTTCCCTTTGAAGTAGAGACATTTATTTTCAAGGTGAATAACAAAATTTTAAACTTCCTTAGTCAGGTAGAGAACAATCACAGAAAACTCAATGCCATTCACAAATGACAGATTTAATTCTTCATTAAAAATCCTTAAATACATCAGGACTTTTTTCATGGGATTACAAGAAATTTCCCAGTTTGTTGCTAAAAACTCTGGAAAAACTGTTTTCTACACTGAACAATACCTCATTTAGCGCAGAAATAGTTTTTAAAAAAAAGATGCTCTTGCATATTTTCTACAGAACTCGCACTCAAGTAAATACAAAGATATTATCCAATATCTAAATAACAAACTGGCTTCAGATTGGATGAGATAAGCAGGAGCTTAAGATAAGCTGGAGCGCCCCAGCAATGACTTCCGCCAGCTCCCTCAGCACTCGCGGGTGCATCCCATCAGGCCCCATGGACTTGTGGGTATCCAGTTTACCTAACTGATCCCTTACTTGTTCTTCTTCAACCAAGGGAAAGTCTTCCTTCCTCCACACTTTCTCTGTTACCTGCAAAGTCTGGGACTTGCGAGGGCTGGCCTGAGCAGTGAAAACTGAAGCAAAGAAGGCATTCAGCAACTCCACCTTCTCTGCATCATCTGTCACCATGGCACCTGTCTCGTTCAACAGCGTGCCCACATTTTCCCTAATTTTCCTTTTTCCTCCTATATACTTAAAGAAACCCTTCCTATTGGCCTTGATATCCCTCGCCAGGTTCAATTCCAAGGCTGCCTTGGCTTTCCTCGTTTCATCCCTGCGTACCCTGTCAGCGTTCTTATACTTGTCCCAAGCTGTCAGCCCCTTCTTCCACATCTTGTGAACTCCCTTCTTCCACCTGAGCTTTTTCAGAAGCTCCCTGCTCAGCCATGCAACTCCCTGCTCAGCCATGCAAAAGGTGAAGTCTACCCAGTCACATTTGTCTATAGCCTGTTTTGGTACTTTCATGAAAGAAACAATGAAGAATTACATTCAGAGGTTTTTACTCTCATTTGCTTTATGAGTTATGATTATTCCATGTGGCTCAAGCAGGTATGCAGTTTTCCCCATAAGATTCTATCTTCTGATATGCATTATACCAGGCATGTAATAACATCTGCTTGGGAGAAAATAGAGGTTATTTGCATACCTTTCATCTTTTACTGTTTATAGAAAAATATGATTATATGAATATCTGTATTCTTAATCTTTTTGTGGTTTAGACAGAAGTCCAACTGCATACTCTATGCTGGTCTTTATTGTCTACAGTCTTTCAAATGGGAGAACTCCTAAGTCAGCAATACCAATCAGTATCTCTTACAAAGTCAAAGGCAAAATTAAGGCACCCTATATGGGAGGCAGCATAAACAAACAAAGAAATAGATGAAATTGCCATTTGGATTATTTTATGACCAAATCTAGCCTGAATTCTTATACAAACACAAGGCTGACAATTTTGCTACATTTCTGTTTTGAATTAGCTGCAGTTATAGGAGTTCAAAATATTTTATACCTTCTTATTTCACTATAACTTGAAGCATTTGACATAAACAATTTGCTTGACATAATTATTTTAAAATATGCATTGTCCCTAAAAAGTATATGCTAGCAATTCCATTTGTCATGAAATAGGCAGACTGCAGGATTTACACCAGCATTAAGCGTACTATGCATTAACATTTTTTGAGCTGTTACATCAAGATCATAATGAAATTGAAAATCCAGTCCTTAAAACTGGCCCAGAAGTTTTATCTGCATGTTTCAGTAAAGAAGACAATTATTCACTGAATATAAGGGCATCAGAATGAGGTACCTTTTCTTAACTAAATGATATATTTCCTGAAATCAAATTCACAAAAATTATTTATGACCAGTCTTTATAAAAAACATTGTTGGAATATAACATTTATGACAAATATTAAAGCTAGAGAAATTTTCCAAGGGTTATTTGCAAATATTTTGCACAATTCTGCTCATAACTCCATTTAACAGACATGCTGCATCTCCTTTCCCCAAATTTCCCCCAAAAGTTTGGAAGCTTGGAATTTAGTTGTATAGGGACCACTACTTTTAAATGCAAGTAAGCTAGGATTAAATTCTGTGCATTTCTTTCAAATATCTTTATCTGGTGAAGTATAGCAAAGCATAAAATGTCCAGTCAAGATCTGAGACCCATTTTTGCTGCACATTGCACAAACAGTAAGAAAACATCCTACCCTGAAAAATTTACTAGTATAAATCAAGCTGGGGAAAGAGAAAGGGAATGTAGAAACAGCGAAACAGAGAGATCTACTGGCTTGCCAAAGATTATACAGCAGATCAGCAATAACAGAATCAAGCAAAAATCCCAGTCATGAATACCAGTACAATGCACTGTACATTAGATGATAATGCTTGTCCAAACTGTTAATGGGAGTAACACTGATACAGTACAAATGAATCTTAATCAAAGACCAGGATTTTGTGTGCAACATTCTGTACAAACACAAAGAAAAAGACTGAATTTTCTTACACAAAAGAAGGCTGTATAGTAAAACAATTTAGGAGGCTGAGTATAGAAGGATTACCTCAAAGAAGAAAAAAATCTTAGTATGCAGTGTGTAGTATGTCTTTGTTTATATTCACTCCCTTTTCTAATTCCAGTCATGACATGACTATCTTTCATGGATTCTGGAAGATACAGAAACTTCGCTGCCCCTGATGCAGCCTTACAATACCAGACTACAACATCAACAACTGCAGGAGGCACAACTGACTTTCCTTTGGGCAGGCTCAGAGACACAAGGTTTTGTCCCCAGACTTTTTCAACATGTTCATAGTATTTACCACTAGACAAACTATAGAAAGAGTTGACAGTGCAGATAGCTGGAATTTCCATGTGTGGATGCCTCTTAACTAACCTTAGATGTACATATGATACTTTTGATTTCAGCTATAAATGGATTGCAATGAATGGTGACAATGTTCAAAGTAAGTAGTAAGGAACATGGTCCATCCCCTCACCAAGATAAAAACCAAGGCACACAAAAAAAGCAAAAATAATAAACCAAAACACAAGTAGAGGTCACAATTAACAGCCAAGTTGCAGTTGCAGTTGCTTGAAATTACGTATAATGAAAGAAGGTTAATATTCAAAGAAACTGAACTTGAAATAGTCTCTAAGCCACTCCCTTACTTAAGTCAGGAAAAACACGGCATCAGGATATGAAAAGATTCAACTGGTGAAAAGCCAAATTTTGCCCAAAGCAACTTATGGACGTAGAATGTGGAAAATTAATCCTGTGACATGTTGTACCATGTTAGGCAAATCATGTTAATTTCCTCTTATGACAGGGTCACCCATCTAGTTGACCAAGGGAAGCCAGTAGATGTGGTGGGTTTGGATTTCAGCAAAGCTATTGATACTGGGGAAGTTGTCACAGCACCAAGCCTGTCAGAGTAATCCTGATTTTCCTTACTGAATATATTACTTTCTCAACTAGTTTTGGTTGGGGTTTTTTTTGCTAACAGCATATTATAAATGTATGTGGAATAAATAGCTTCCCTAAGTCTTATACATAAATCCTGAGTTTAGACTCCTGTTTACAAAGATACTAATATAAAAGTTACCCTGCTGGTCACAATGCTTTGAAAAAAATGTTGTTAATTTTATGTAATTAATTAACTTGCACCTGCATTGTATATAAATTAAGCATTCTTAAAACCTGAGTGTAAAAAGCTGGATTTTCCCTCTCATATCAATACCCCTTGGAAAGATCTCTTTTTGATGTGAAGATGAAAGATTTGTTACTGTATTTGTCACTGATAGTTATCGATATGAAATGATATAGGCATAACAGGTGTTCAGAGGCAGAAGGTGAAGAGTAACAACTGTCTTCTATGTCTGTCTCTTCCACTGTCTTGGGATCAGTTCTGCCACAGTTACTTTCCCAATTTCAGTTATTGTTTTGCCCTCTGATGTGTTGTCTTCCTGGGGTAAATGTTAAGTATTACCTTACGACATGTTCTTTTATTTTATGAGAGCTTCTGAAAGACAGAAAGTACCTGGCATTATGCTGGAAAGACACAAGCTTTTCATCAAGAATGTTGGAGTGTGTGTTTAGTGGTGGTAGATATCCTACTAATGCAGCTAGGATATATGCAAGTAGTATGTTTTTGTTTAAGAAAGTGATGAACATAAAGCATTTAAAGAATTTGATAGGAGCCAGCTATGAATGAGGCACAGCAAGCTGGGGAGAACAGCTAGAAATAACTCTAAATGATAAGACTGCATGAGAGACTTTTTGTCTAAATAATCCCTTTACAAAAGAAGGTGGCAAAAGGAGTCTGTGCAAGGATATGCATAGGTGAACCATCCTTCTTTTAGGACTGCAGGGGAGGGATACTCCCTAGTAGAAAAAACTGGGAACAGTGTCTGTTCCCCAATCATGGCAGATATCCAAGGACAGACAGAAGTCTCAATGGAGACTGCATGGCTCTGTGCCCCCCACACCTCTGGTTGAGTTCCAGAGAGCACAACAGTCACAGACGTCATTCTGGCTAATAGGTCTGCTTCACAATGGACCCCCATTTTTACAGCTTTAGAAACTCTCTACAAGATGGAAAAAGATTATGTGGATTTTATTTATTGCTCTTTCTTTGTTCTGCCCTTTTACTGCTTTCTCATATTGAAAGAGCTTTAAACTAGATTTGAAGGGGGAAAGGGATAAAACCAGGCTCGCTAGAGATAAGCCTGGGGGTGGCATGCCAATGTTTGAGGGACGGTGTGCTAGTGAGGTCCTTCAGTTTGCTCCGCGATGTGCTGAATACACTGGAGCACATTTGAAATGTCTTTATACTAATGTGCCCAGCATGAGGAATAAACAGGAGGAGCTAGAAGCTTTGGCCCAGTCCCAGAGCTACGACATCATTGGCATAAGCAAAACCTGGTGGGATGAGTCCTGTAACTAGGGTGCCGTGGTGGACGGTTATAGGTTCTTCAGGAGGGATAGGCAGGACAGGTGAGGTGTGGGGGTGGCACTGTATGTAAGGGAGGAGTTGCATTGTATGGTGCTTACAGTTGGCGACGACATGGTTGAGAGCCACTGGGTAAGGATGAAGGGGAACACCCAGCCGGGACGACGACACCGATGAATTATTCTACAAGGAATGCTGGTCACTTTTTAAGAGCCATCTCTAAAGAGTGCAGAAGCAGGCAATTCCAAAGTGTCAGAAGTCAAGCAAGTGGGGCAGAAGGCCAGCTTGGCTGAGCAGGGATCTTCTTCTAGAACTTAGTCAGAAAAGGAAAGTGTACAGACTTTGGAAGCAAGGACAGGTGACACAGGAGGACTACAGAGATGCTGTTCGCCACTGTAGGGAACACCTACGTCTTCATGGGCCCCAGGAGCCCCAGAGCCCTGTATTGGAAGACCATGACTGGGGGGATGATAAATTCCCAGCTGACTGAACTTGTTCGAGACTTGCTGCTCTAGGTGGATGCGCATAAATCTATGGGGCCCGGTGGGATTCATCCCAGGGTACTGAAAGAGCTGGCCAATGTTATCGCGGGACCTCTATCCATTATTTTTCAAGGGTCTTGGGAGTCTGGAGAGGTCCCAGTCAACTGGAAGCTGGCAAATATAGTCCCAATTTTGAAGAAGGGTAAGAAGGAAGCCCCTGGTAATTACAGGCCTGTCAGTTTCACTTCAGTGCCTCGTAAAATTATGGAGAAGGTTATTCTGGGAGTTATTGAAAAACACTTGAGAGACAATGCAGTCATTGGTCATAGCCAGCACGGGTTCACAAGGGGTAAGTCCTGCTTATCCAACTTAATTTCCTTTTATGACAAGGTCACCCATCTAGTTGACCAAGGGAAGCTAATAGATGTGAGGGTTTTGGATTTTAGCAAGGCTTTTGATACTGTCTCTCACAGTATCCTTCTGGGTAAACTGTCCAGCACACAGTTAGGCAAGTCCATAATACAATGGGTGAACAATTGGCTGATGGGTCGGGCTCAAAGGGTTATAGTAAATAGGATTACATCAGGCTGGTGTCCAATCACCAGTGGGGTTCCCCAGGGCTCAATTTTAGGGCCAGTGCTCTTTAATGTTTTTATAAACGATCTGGATGCCAGAGTTGAATGTACATTAAGTAAGCTTGCCAACAATACTAAACTAGGTGGAGCTGTGGACTCCCTCGAGAGTAGAGAGGCCTTACAGAGAGATCTGGAAAGACTAGAGAGCTGGGCAATCATCAACTGTATGAAATTTAACAAGAGCAAGTGCCGCATTCTCCACCTGGGATGGGGTAATCCTGATTACACATACAAATTGGGGGATGAGAGGCTGAAGAGCAGCCCCATGGAAAGAGATCTGGGGGTTTGGGTTGATGGCAAGTTGAATATGAGTCAACAGTGTGCCCTGGCAGCCAAAAGGGCCAACCGTGTCCTGGGGTGCATCAAGCACAGCATAGCTAGCCAGTCGAGGGAGGTGATTGTCCCACTCTACACCGCACTGGTGCGGCCCCACCTCGAGTACTGTGTGCAGTTTTGGGTGCCTCAATATAAGAAGGACAACAAACTATTAGACTCTGTCCAGAGGAGGGTGACCAAGATGGTGCAAGGTCTCGAGGGCAAGATTTATGAGGAACGGCTGAGGTTACTTGGTTTGTTCATCTTGGAGAAGAGAAGGCTGAGGGGTGACCTCATCACAGTCTACAACTTCTTCAAGGGGGGCAGCAGAGGGGGAGGTGCTGATCTCCTCTCTGGTGACCAGCGATAGGACGTGAGGAAATGGAATGAAGCTGTGTCAGAGGAAGTTCAGACTGGACATTTGAAAAAGGTTCTTCACTGAGAGGGTGGTTGGTCACTGGAAGAGGCTCCCCAGGGTTGTGGTCATGGCACCAAGCCTGTCAGAGTTCAAGGAGTGTCTGGACGATGCTCTTAGTCATATGGTTTAGTTTTAGGTAGACCTGCGAGGAGCAGGAAGTTGGACTTTGTCGGAGTGGGATCGGATCCGGAGTAACGACGAGGTCTCAATGTGAGTATGATCGTTCTCCTTTATTGAATATTTTCACAGAGTATATATAGGCTCACAGCAAAAGCATGCATAGTCAACAACGTTATGATTGGTCCAGCTCCCTTGTTCACGCACAACGCCCCGCAACTCGATAGGCTAAGGCCCTCTGTCCACGTGCCTCTGTTTCACTCTTCTCCCGGGTTTTGTGATGTCACCTTTCTTGTTTACTTAGATCTTTTCTCCCTCATTCTGGGTGCTTAGTTCAAACCCTGGGTTGCTCAACGGAATTAAGTTATGCCCTTTTTCGTTTAGGAATGTCTCCACAATTCCCCCTTCTTCTTTTTGAGCAACCCAGGCTTGGTGCACAATTTTCATGAGCATGCGCTGTAGACAAGAGAAGATACATGATACAACTGAGATTATAACAACTACAATGAGCAATATAAGCAAGCCAGTTTTCACAATTGTGGCTATCCAACCTTTGATTCCCCAACCTGATAGTATTTGATTCAACCATCCCCATTCATCATCTTTTCTCAGCTTTTGTATTCCTTGATACAATTCTCTGATGCTTTGGTGCACTGATTTGGAGAGGTCTGAGAGGTTCATACAACACATCCCATCAAAGTCTTCACACCCATGACCATGCGCTAATAACAAAAAGTCTATGGCAGCCCTATTCTGGAGTGTAGCATGTCTAACAGAATCTACGTCTAACAATAATCCACTCAATGCCAATGCAGTAGCATTAGATTGTTTAGCAAGCCAACATCCTAGTTTATTAAGCGTGGTTAAAGCATGTGCTGCTGCTACTCCTGGCGCCTCTGGGTAAGCTGGCCAGTAGTTGTTTGGTGGCATTATTGACATTATCAAAGGCCAATATTTTAAACATCTGGTTTTTGTTTTCGTCATTCAGGTCAGGGTGTTGCATCACTGCTTCCCACAGCCTATCAATAAAGTTGCTATATTTTTCTGTCATTCCCTGTTTTATAGTTCCGAATGACGGAATTGTCGATCCGGGCAAACCAAAAAAGGTGTCCAGGGCAAGTTGCGCAGCTCGTTGCAGGAGAATTGCAGGGAAAGTCAGCTGTTTTTCTAGGGCGGCAAATTGCCCACTTCCAGTGAACATTTCTGTGGTGACCCCTAGCAGTGGGTCACCTTGCGTTTGTCTCTGTGCTGCTTCCTGCATCGCACGGTGCTGCCAAGATGATTCCCATAGCAGAATTGTGTTGGTGTGAGCAACAACCTCATCAGGTTTCGACAGTCATAGGGGCACATCAAATCGGCAGAGAAAATCCAGCCGACAATTTGCCGAGTAGCTTCCGATTTTAACCCATAGTTGGAAATGGTGGTACGAGCTTGTTGCAGGATCTTCCAGTCATGCAGCTCCCATTTCCCAGTGCCATTTTGTAGATCCTGAACCACTGGAAAGGCCAACTGCGGGGTGTTACCTAAGCTGGCAGCAGCACCCCACTGTCCCTCCAAGATAGCATCTCTAATGATTCCGCTCCACCATTTAGGCTTCAGAAGTGCTGGCGGAGCTTCAAGATAGGGAGGAGGGTTCGGTTCTCTTTTGCGCATCAAGGGATGTTCGGACTGTGACGTCATGCCCTTTAATTGTAAGTCCAGGTCATCAAGACGTTGCAGCACTGTTTGTAACACTTTATCTGTATTCTCGTGTGATTGATCCTGGCAGTCGTCAGCAAGTGGCGTTGAAGGAGCAGATGAGTCAGTGGAGGGCGGCAGAGGAGGGTACAGAGGAGGAGCCGAAGGCATAGGTCGACAGGTTTCTCCTCCTGGCTGCGACTTCGACTGAGGCCACACCTCCTCTAGGGTTTCCTGAGGCGCCTCTTCCGCCTTTTGCTCAGTCGGTTGTCTCAGCTTGGGAGCGGCAACTTCCGCTGTTTTCGCGTTCTGTGGCAGATCCAGCTGGACTTCCTCCCTTTGTAACGGCGGAGCAGGGTCGGCGCTCGTGTGGACCTTGGCAACAGTTTTACACGTAGTCCCAGTCATCCCTTTCACCGCTGGCAGCCCGAAGAACCGTGCCCACGCACCAGGTTTCCTTTCCGTGCTCTTATATCCTGCTCTAGTTGGATCTGGACCCAGCATTTGAGCGGTGGCACAAGCTACTTCTCTCTCCGCTTTCATGGCCTTTAAAGTCTCTAACACCGTGCGCCACAACTCGCGAACAGCCTTTATCTCCTCCTCTTTCTCTTCCCCGGTTATAGTTTTTTCCCACATTGTATCACCGCAGGATCGCCATTCCATAGGGGAAAACAACATATGCGTGTCTTTAAAATGTCCCCATCGTTGTCCCAACTTAATCAGCTTGATCAGCTGTTTGGCCGCTGTCTCGACCCCTCTCTTAGAGAGGATACTTGCGAGCAGCGTTGTTGTTGCTTCAACTTCCATGATAGCAACTATACTTCACTCTAAACCTGGAAGGCGAGAGGCCACCTCGAACCGTGTCTGCCCTAGTCTATGCTCTCGAGCAGCACTCCTTCCAGCCGTGTTTCCCACTCCCCTCCTCTCGCTGCTTACTGCAGTCTTGGAGAGCTCAGTTGTGCTGAAGGGTAACCATCCTCTGCTACCAGATGTCGGAGTGGGATCGGATCCGGAGTAACGACGCGGTCTCAATGTGAGTATGATCGTTCTCCTTTATTGAGTATTTTCACAGAGTATATATAGGCTCACAGCAAAAGCATGGATAGTCAACAACACTATGATTGGTCCAGCTCCCTTGTTCACGCACAACGCCCCGCAACCCGATTGGCTAAGGCCCTCTGTCCACGTGCCTCTGTTTCACTCTTCTCCTGGGTTTGGTGATGTCACCTTTCTTGTTTACTTAGATCTTTTCTCCCTCATTCTGGGTGCTTAGTTCAAACCCTGGGTTGCTCAATGGAATTAAGTTATGCCCTTTTTCATTTAGGAATGTCTCCACAGGACTTGATGATCCTTATGGGTGCCTTCCAACTTGAGATATTCTATGAGTCTAAACTTCTGTATGGCATCTTATTCTTGCAACATTAGCTCCTCTTCATGAAATAAATCATGATGAATATGTTTGGGCAGTGCGATTTGACATCCTGGAGAAATCCTGGGGAAATCAAAGAGGGATTGAACTGCATTCACGAGCAATTCTGTGACTCCTTATTTTATAATTACATTGCTAACTATTGTTAATGGTGGTAGTGAGTAGTAAAATTGCATTCTTTCTTTAGTTTATAATTGTATCTTCTTTCCAAGACTGATGACTGAGACCTACTAAATAATATACTAACAAAACAGGTATTCTCAGTAGTTGCAAATGATACTTTTCTAGAAATAGCTTTGTGTTGATACTCCTGTGCTGCTTATTCTGCAAGCCAGGTAAAGATTTCTTGAAAATGGTTATGAGAAGAAAAAAAGTTGTCATTTCTTGCTTTTCTGCTTAGCAGATTAAAAAAAAAAAACAACAAACACAAAACAACACTGGATTTGCATCCAAGAGAGATGGAACATTGCAAACTCTTGGAGAATTTTGGAGTTCAGGTACTTTCCCTGCTGTCACACTGATGTCAAAGAACCTCTAGTCTACTCACCTAAAGATCTCCCTTTCACATATCACAGCCTCCAGACTTTCCCATTCTGGGAAGTGAAGTATCCTGTTATCACTTGAACACCCTTAAAATTTTCACTGAGATATTGGGGGCCCTCAGAAGGGTCCTTCCTCCCAGTTTTCAAAGCTCATAAGGATGTGGTGCCCTGTCCACAAACCACCTTCTTACTCAGACTTAATCTGAACCCTTCTCTTCTTCAATTAGGATTTCTGTGAACACAACTTAAGAGGGATGTTGACCCTTTTTGGGAGGGTTTACCACTTCTACATAATTTATTGAAAAAATAAATCCAGCGGGGCCTATTTATGTTGAAAGGTCTTCTGTCCAAGCAACAGACACAACCTGCTAAGTGCGAACACATTTTTTCATGAGGAAAATAACATACACAGTTTGTTTTAAGCCTCCTGAGACTGAACATGGTAGTGATGAATTATTCCTGTAATAGATTTGGGTTCCATGACTTCTAACTTAGGCTTTAAGACACCATGATGTCTCTCATCTAACATTTCTGAAGTATAAGGTGTCATGGTTTAGCCCCAGCCATCAACAAAGAACCGCACAGCTGCTCACTCACTCCTCCCCAGGGAGGAGAATCGGAAGAAAAAGGCAAAACTCATGGGCTGAGATAAAGGCAATTTAACAGAACAGCAAAGGAAGGAGGAAAACAGCAACAATAACACTGATAAAAGAATATACAAAAACGATTAATGCACAATTTAACTGCTCACTGACTAGAACCTGAAATGCCCATCCCGCTCCCGAGCAGTGATTCCTGCCCCCCTCCCCCAGCCAGATCCCCCAGCTATATACTGAGCATGACCCTTTGCTAGCTTAGGTTGGCCATTTCAGCTTCTTGTGAAAATTAACCCTATCCTCGCCAAAACCAGGACATAAGGTAATCATAGAATCATAGAATGGTTTAGGTTGGAAGGGACCTTGAAGATCATCGAGTTCCAACCCCCCCGCCATAGGCAGGGACACCTCCCACTAGACCAGGTTGCCCAAGGCCACGTCCAGCCTGGCCTTGAACACCTCCAGGGACGGGGCTTCAACAACCTCTCTGGGCAACCTGTTCCAGTCCCTTACCATTCTTAAAGTGAAAAACTTCTTCCTAATGTTTAATCTAAACCTGCCCTCTTCCAGCTTAAAGCCATTCCCCCTCGTCCTATCACTACATGCCCGAGTAAAAAGTCCTTCCCCAGCTCTCCTGTAGGCCCCCTTTAGGTACTGGAAGGCCGCAATAAGATCTCCCCGGAGCCTTCTCTTCTCCAGGCTGAACAGCCCCAACTCTTTCAGCCTCTCCTCATAGGAGAGGTGCTCCAGCCCTCGGATCATCCTCGTGGCTCTCCTCTGGACACGCTCCAGCAGGTCCATGTCCTTCTTATGTTGGGGACTCCAGAGCTGGATGCAGTACTCCAGGTGGGGTCTCACGAGAGCAGAGTAGAGGGGCAGAATCACCTCCCTTGACCTGCTGGCCACACTTCTTTTGATGCAGCCCAGGATACGGTTGGCCTTCTGGGCTGCGATCGCACATTGCTGGCTCATGTCGAGCTTCTCGTCAATCATCACCCCCAGGTCCTTCTCCACAGGGGTGCTCTCCAGCCATTCCCCGCCTAGCCTGTATTTGTGCTTGGGATTGCCGCGACCCAGATGTAGGACCTTGCACTTGGCCTTGTTGAACTGCATGAGATTGGCATGGGCCCACCTCTCCAGCCTGTCCAGGTCCTTCTGGATGGCATCCCTCCCCTCCAGCGTGTCTGCCTCGCCAAACACCTTGGTATCATCAGCAAACTTGCTGAGGGTGCACTCGACCCCACTGTCCATGTCGCTGACAAAGATGTCGAACAGCACCGGTCCCAGTACCGACCCCTGAGGAACGCCACTCGTCACTGCTCTCCACTTGGACACCGAGCCGTTGACCGCAACTGTTTGAGTGCGACCGTCCAGCCAGTTCTTTATTCACCGAGTGGTCCATTTATCGAATTCATGTCTCTTCAATTTAGAGACCAGGATATCGTGTGGGACAGTGTCAAACGCTTTGCACAAGTCCAGGTAGATGACATCAGCAGATCTTCCCTTGTCCACTGCCGCTGTAACCCCTTCGTAGAAGGCCACCAAATTTGTCAGGCATGACTTGCCCTTGGTGAAGCCATGTTGGCTCTCGCCAATCACCTCCTTGTTTTCGGTGTGCCTCAGCAGAGTTTCCTGGAGGATCTGCTCCATGATCTTGCCAGGCACAGAGGTGAGACTGACTGGCCTGTAGTTCCCCGGGTCTTCCTTGTTTCCCTTTTTGAAAATAGGGGTTATGTTTCCCCTTTTCCAGTCGGCAGGAACCTGACCAGACTGCCACGACTTCCCAAATATGATGGCTAGTGGCTTAGCGACTTGATCTGCCAGTTCCCTCAGGACCCGCGGATGTATCTCATCAGGTCCCACGGACTTGTGCACCTTCAGGTTCCTCAGGTGGTCTCTCACTTTATCTTCCTCTACAGTGGGCGGTGCTCCGTTTTCCCAATCCTCTCCTTTGCAATCTGCGTCTTGGGCAGTGCGGCTGCTGTCCTTGTCTGTGAAGACTGAGGCAAAAAAGTCATTGAGTACCTCAGCTCTGTCGCTGTCCCGGGTAACCAGTTCTTGCGTTTCCTTCCGGAGAGGGCCTACATTTTCCCTAGTCTTTCTTTTCTCATTTACATACCTATAGAAGGATTTTTTCTTTGTCTTAATGTCCCTGGCCAGATTTAGTTCTAACTGGGCTTTAGCTTGTCTAACCCGCTCTCTGGCTGCTCGAACGATTCCTCTGTAATCCTCCCAGGCTACCCGCCCCTGTTTCCACTCCCTATAGGCCTCCTTTTTTCTTTTGGTCACTTCCAGGAGCTCCTTGTTCATCCACGCAGGCCTCCTGGCTTTTCTGCCTGCCTTCCTCTTTGTAGGGATGCATTGCTGCTGTGCTTGGAGGAGGTGGTCCTTGAATATTAACCAACTTTCTTGGACCCCTCTTCCTTCCAGCGCTTCATCCCACGGCACCATACCAAGCAGATTCTTCAAGAGGCCAAAGTCGGCTCTCCTGAAGTCCAGGGTCGTCAGCCTGCTGCGCACCTTCTTCGTTGCCTTGAGGATTTCAAACTCGACCATTTCATGGTCACTACAGCCCAGGCTACCCTTGAGTTTGACCCTGTCAACCAGCCCTTCCTTGTTGGTAAGAACAAGGTCCAGCATGGCTCCTCTCCTCGTCAGCTCCTCAACCACTTGGAGTAGGAAGTTGTCCTCAATGCAATCCAGGAACCTCCTGGATTGCCTGTGCCTGGCTGTAACTGCAAAGAACTCAGACAGCATGGACTGTAACTCAAGGCCGGAGCGGGAGGCTAGTACAAGTCGATCTAGGAGGTTAAGCGCACAATTACGAGACTGATATGAAAGGAATCTGCAGGACAGAGCACAAAGCTTGCCCAAAGAATAACAAGGCTGCCCCTTCAAGAAGAGAATAGAAACCATCAAGGACTCTCAAGACCACCACTCAGGATGAAAATACATATCCGGCTGGGAGGGGTTAATGAAATAATTTTCATATGGATAAATTGTCATGAATATGTAAAGCCTACATTATAATAAATAGGGTCTAGCTAGAAGCTGTGGCATGCACGTTGGGTGGAGTGATCCGCGTGCATCCAGCACTGCAATAAAGAGAATGCCTGCTTCTTAATGCTATATTAGTGTTCAGGAGTTTATTCCCAATTTCGGTGACAGTTTTGGCAACCCAGATGGGACACTGCTTCTGAATCTCGACGGATCCGTGGGATCGCAGGACCTCCAGCCAGCACCGAGGGATTCTCGATTTCGGTGACACCATCACGCATAATGGTTTCTTGGGAAGACAAAACACCATAAATCAGAACATCCCCCACCTTCCTCTTTCTTTCACTCAGGTTTATATACTGAGCATGATGTCATATGGCATGGAATATTCCTTTGGTCAGTTGGGGGTCAGCTGTACCGACTGTGTCTCCTCCCAACTTTTTGTGCTCTCCCACCACTGGCAGGGCAGTGTGTGGAGCAGAAAAGGCCTTGACTGCTTAGCAACAACCAAAAACATCGGTGCATTATCAATATCATTCCCATCCCAAATCCAAAACACAGCACCACACCAGCTGCCAGCAAGAAAGTCAACTCCATCCCAGCTGAAACCATGACACATGCATAAAGCAAATGCAATATATCTTTCAGAAAGCTGTAAACAGTTGATTATATGTATAAGTCCATTCATTATTCAATATCCTTAGCTAGTGCAAGATTTTATAATTTGGACTGAAACTACAATGTCTGTAAATGCCAAGTGCTGATTTTTTCATCATAGACAATATAATGTCTGTGTTTGCTATGATAAGAACAGAAATTTTAGATGTCATAGATTTTAGGTTGTAAAAAGATGATAAATGAAGGAATAGTCAGGTTCTCATTTGTGAACAAACAGGAACTACAGCCCAAAGCGATAGCTGAGGTGGAAGAGCCAATGAGAAGCTATGTTAAATAGGCTAGTGCATTACAAACACGAGGCTGCAGGATTGACAGGCTGTAATTGTTGATACGTGTGTTTACCAGAAGCAGAGAGAAAGAGAAAGCACAAACAGTAGTGGTGAGCACAATCCCATTATGCAGCTGAGAGACAGAGCTTCTTTGGAAAATGGTTGTCACTAGAAATGCATACTTTTCTGAACTTGGAAATGGCCTGTTAGCTCATATGCTTAGTACTTAGTGAAATAGGATCTTGTGCACGTTTTTGAAAATAAAGAGGTACCTGGCTCTCATCTTTCTAGTCAACAGTCTGCTACTGCTCCGGAAACTGACTAAATGATGAGGCCAGAGGGCTCTAGGTCTTTACATGCCCCTCTTTACCATTATCAACAGATCATATAGGTCCAGTGAGAGAAATACTCAGTAAAATCTGGATGCTGCCATAGAGTGAGTACAAATATTCTGATTCTAAACACTAGGCTTTAATATTTAAATAAGCTATTTGTGTTAATCTTAAAACTAATCTTCTCATGGTAAGATTTTTGAAGTTTTTCACTCTCTGGACAGGAATGTTAATTCTACCGTGGGGCAGAGAAAGTAGACACAGTTTTACTTGGAATTAATGAGAGCAACTAGACCTGAGTAGTTTACATACTGCCTTTTTAAAAAAATGAGTACTCACCATCCTTAAGTGGCATATAAAAATGAATAGAGGTTCCCTGGGACATTGTGAGTAACGGGATTCAGTTACAAGTGATAGGTCTCAGTTCAATGCAGTATGCTCAATACTGCAGTCATTATACAAAAACATCACACTTTCTGCTATTGTGTTTTTCTGGAATTACTGTTCAGGCCTGTTTGTAATGTACCAGTGCACAGTGAAAAATAATAGTTATTAGAACTTGCTTCATGATTTTGCTCCTAGAAGCTATGTTAAGGCACATGGAGGACAGGGAGGTGATTTGAGACAGACAGCATAGTTTCACCAAGGGCAAGTCATGCCTGACCAACCTAGTGGCCTTCTACGATGGAGTGACTACATCAGTGGACAAGGGAAGAGCTACTGATGTCATCTACCGGGAATTCTGTAAGGCTTTTGACATGGTCCCCCCACAACATCCTTCTCTCTAAACTGTAGATATGGATTTGATGGGTGGACTGTTCGGTGGATAAGGAAGTGGCTGGATGGTCGCATCCAGAGAGTAGTGGTCAACGGCTCAATGCCCAGATGGAGATCAGTGACAAGTGGTGTCCCTCAGGGGTCCGTATTGGGACCAGTACTGTTTAATATCTTCATCAACGACATAGACAGAGGGATCGAGTGCACCCTCAGCAAATTTACAGATGACTGACACCAAGCTGAGTGGTGCAGTTGATATGCCTGAGGGACAGGATGCCATTCAGAGGGACCTGGACAAGCTCAAGAAGTGGGCCTGTGTGAATATTATGAGGTTCAACAAGGCCAAGTGCAAAGTCCTGCACCTGGGTCGGGGCAACCCCCAGTATCAGTACAGGCTGGGGGATGAAGGGATTGAGAGCAGCCCTGTGAAGAAGGACTTGGGGGTACTGGTGAATGAAAAGCTGGACATGAGCCGGCAATGTGCACTCGCAGCCCAGAAAGCCAACCGTATCCTGGGCTGCATAGAAAGAAGTATGGCCATCAGTCGAGGGAGGTAATTCTCCCCTTCTACTCCGCTCTGGTGAGACCCCACCTGGAGTCCTGCATCCAGCTCTGGAGTCCTCAGCACAAGAAAGACATGGACTTGTTGGAGCGGGTCCAGAGGAGGGCCACAAAAATGATCAGAGGGATGGAACACCTGTCCTATGAAGACAGGCTGAGAGAGTTGGGGCTGTTTAGCCTGGAGAAGAGAAGGTTCCGGGGAGACCTTATTGCAGCCTTTCAATACTTAAACGGGGCTTATAAGAAAGATGGGGACAGACCTTTCAGCAGGGCCTGTAGTGATAGGACAAGGGGTAATGGTTTTAAACTAAAAGAGGGTAGATTCAGGCTAGATATAAGGAAGAAATTTTTTACAATAAGGGTGGTGAGACACTGGAACAGGTTGCCCAGAGAGGCTGTAGATGCCCCATCCCTGGAAACATTCAAGGTCAGGTTGGACAGGGCTCTGAGCAACCTGATCTAGTTGAAGATGTCCCTGCTCGTTGCAGGGGGGTTGGACTAGATGACCTTTAAAGGTCCTTTCCAACCCAAACCCTTGTATGATTCTATGATTCTATGACTTCTGCTGTGTGACAGAGTAGCATAGGCCCATATGCGTCCGTGAAGGATCCTTCCATTTTTTCCTCTTCCTAGGGATTCTGAAGTTCACATTCAGAATTCGCAAGTTTTATCAATACAAAAAAAAAACAACAACTGAAAAGGTCTCCTAGCATTTTCTTAGTAATTTAGCTGCATTTCATGCCCAGGGTTTTATTATATCATAGATGTAATTTGGTAGCATTCAGTTTGAAACAATCAGTGTTCAGTTCGATGTAAAACAAACAAAAAAAAATCAATTACAAGAGATCACAGCTGCACCCAAAAATGTTCAGCCACATTGCAGCTTCCCTCAGCTTCTGACTTGCTGAGGCTGGACATGAGCTGTGTAGCTGCTCAGTTTGGCTGAGCAAATAATTGCAAATAATTGCAGCAAGAACAGTATGGGGCCATCACTGAGACAGTTACTGTAGAAATACTACACCCAAAGTTACTTAGTGGCTGCTTGCAGCTAGCTATGATGTTATCACCAATAATCAGATAGGCATAAATGGACCTTTTTTTTTTTTTTTCTAGACACAACTGTTTAACAGAAATGTGTTAGCCATGAAATTAAAAAAATTTAGTTAAAAAAATGTTAGTATTTGGTGTGATGGACCTAAGCTAGGTTGCATGACATGGAACTGTGATACAGTGGCACAGCCTCCCACATTCAGATAGCAGCTGTACCTAGTTCTCTGTAAAGGCATCATTCTAGAAAATACTACAGTCCCATGTTATTAAATTTAAGAAATTGGGGTTTATATTTGCCTTTCCATTATTTGCAATGAGGCAGTAAATGACCCATCAAGTGTAACTGGATGCAAATGCCATTAAATCTTATCAAAACCGATCCTGTAGTAAATTATTACCATTTTTCATTTTGACAATCATAATGTCCTTTATTAATATATTAAATTAATAGCAGTAAGCATAAAGGGCCAGAAGTTTGAATTTGCTCTTCCTAACCACCCACATCAGAGCACACAAAACAATAGGAAGGTCTTGTAAAGAGACCTGTGCATCATCTCTTCAAAAAAGAGGCTGGGAATCCATCCTGTGTTTAGTTTTGTGGAAGCAGGAGCCATACTGCATGAAGTTTTTATGTAGTTCCAGTGTTCTCCTGTCTTCTCACTGACAAGTCTATGGTGGAAAAAATGCTGTCACTTACTGCAAGGTCCCAGGTGCTGTCTCATATCAGCCACAAATATTTATGATAATTTCAACAGATGGAAAAACTCTAATTCAACATGATTCCAGAGGGGGGAACAAATACTGTGGAGCCAGCATTATCCTTCTCTCATGAAGAAAAAGGAGGGGCCTAGCAGTAATTCCCTTTAATTCATTCTGGCAGAATAGACCTATAACCATCAATAGCACCTGTGCAACATCTTGGGTACTTGCATTAAAGCTGGAAGCCAAAAATATTAACAGAAGTCAGTCTTACTCTTCTGTGTTTCAGTTTAAGAAATATAGCATTCCTAATTCAGTTCATATAGTTCTGTCCTGGTTTGAGGTAAAAAAGGACCAATTTTGTTCAGTAACTTTGCTTCTTAGCTGGGGCTTCTTCTAACTACTGAAATTAACAGCATATTGTGCAGACAATGGTCGCTCTCTCAGAGTGATAAGACCTATGTTTATAGCTGATGTCCAGGCATGGTATGCAGGGAGGCTCTTGCTTAGACTTATTGCTATAACACCCAAGGCCAACCAACTTTGTTATTTGCCACTTTGGAGGGTCGGAAGCGGAAAAGTGTACTGGGGTCCCACCTGCGGGGAGGAGCGGACAGGACAAGTGACCCAAAACTGACCAACAGGGTATTCCATCCCATCTGCCTCATGCTCAGTATAAAAGCTGAAGGATCAAAGGGTCAGGCCTCTTTCTTCAATGGCCGACGTCCGAGGAGGACTCTGTCTGTTTGTCTGCCTTTGCTCCCGATCCTGAATGCAGATCCGGAATCCAGTTCCCGTCCATCACTGAGTCCAGCCTGGGACTTCCCCAGTGCCGGCTGGTGTCGTGATTGTCATCCTGGGAGATGGTACGGTTTTTTATATATTCCATTATTTCCTTTTTATTTTATTATTAATATTTCATTAAAGTAGTTTAGATCCTTCTAAACTCATAAGTCTCTTTTTCCCTGCTCTGACTCTCTCTTTGAAGAGGGGTAGAGGGGAGCATCTGTCGGTCCCATCTGGGGTCCCCTATGTCCCCAGTAGCCCATTTGGCCTAAACCAGGACAAGTTCATACATGAAAAGTGAGAAACAGTTAGGCAGTGTTTGCTCAATTTAGCTGGTCACCAGAGACTAAAGCACCTTTTGGATTGCCAGTGTATTTGAGCTGCCTGTATATTTGTATTGGAAGCTTTCTACATAGGAACCCTGTAGATATCTCCTACAGCAGTAAGACTGTTATGACTAACCGATCCATGACCATCCTAGGAGTCTGTTATTTTTTTTCTTATGCCTTTATTTTAATACACAAAATGTTATTTAAAAAATAACTTACCTTCTTTTTCAGACAACTCTTCCCTCTTCCTCCCCCATCCAATACTATGTAAGCATGTCAACATTGTAAAAGCTGCATTGCATGGCAGCTTTAATTTTATGCACTTGTACATTTCATGCACACGTCGGTTTATGCATTCATATAGGTATTTACATATGCAATTTGCATAACTGGACAACAGTGCTATTTAATTTGAATATCCAAATACTTTTTTCCACAAATAAAGGAAAACTCATGCTTCGATTTGCATGTCTCTAAAACCAAGACTGGCTAAAACTGTGGTCATGTAAATTACTAAGTTTGTAAAGATCCAGTCATCCTGTAAATGTGATTTCCTGTAGGAATAAAGAAACAATTGAAGAAATATTACTTGCGTTGATCCATGTTCTATAACAATTTATTTTCAAGCTATCATCTGTATGGTAGACTAGGGCCAACAGCAAATAAAAATATACAAACATGAAACTTTATACACATAATTACTTTAAACATTGGCTCTTCAGTGCCTGTATTACGGTTTAAAATAAATGTCTATCAAGTCTGGCATATAGCCTCTAATAATGATTGTTTAGGCAGGCACTCAAAGATGAAAATATTGGAACCTTCTTATACTCCACAGTCTTTAAGGGAACATGGGCAGGATAAATTTAATAATCATGTCGTACAATTCTAAAATAGTTTGGACAAAAGCTTTTAAAAGTTAAAAAATGAGTTTAAGTAGCAGTCAGCTACATTTTGGGAAATCAATAAGAAAAAAAGGCATGCTGGAAACTATTCAGCACCTAGAAGCATCAATTTTCAAGTTGAAACACAAAAAAACCTATGTGCAGATTCAGTGTGTGTTGGCAATCAATTTGACTACGATTTCCTGAATATGTTTCCTGAACAAGTTTTTGCACAGAAAATGCTCCAGGAAGAAACAAACTATACCCAGTTGGAAGTCAGAAAGCATTGTGCAAGGCATGGATGTTAGAAAATCATAATGAAATGTCATACATATTTGTACAATAAATTCAGCTTTGGGTGGAGCCTCTTACTCAGAAAGTGCTATATATCTTAATCTATGCAAATGCTAAAAGCAAGAACGCCAGAAAGGATCATAAAATGAAAATATAACTCACTTCTGAACTATTTCTGAAACAATTTTGCAATAGGAAATACACAGCAATCTATCTTCACAAGATCCTGAGAGAACAGTTCTAAGTGAACCCAGATCTCACTAAAAATTAAAACGCAGTGAGAGAAGAGATGAAATTCCTGCATATAATGGCACTACGCAAAATAAAATTGTATTATTCCTTAAAAAAGAAAACCTAAGCATAATATACAGCATCCAATGGTGGAACATAGTAGTGTAGTTTTTGAAGCAGTAGTGTAGTTTTTGAAGTCTTAGTCTCTGCAAGCAGTAATGCACAAACAGCAAGGATGTTCAAGAAGAAAGTCTGCAATAATTAAAGACAGCAAAACTAAAAAAAACCTCTAAAATTATATGAGTTTGCTAGTGGTCCTTAATTAAAGGCTGAAATAAATGTCATTGTAAAATTTAGCTTTTCTTAGTGGACCACTACTTTTAGTTGTTTCTCAAAGGATTGAATAACAGGTTTTTACACACTATTATTCAGTTTGCATTCTCCATGGGATTCCAATTGAGTTGACAATAGGTAACAACCTCCCATCCACAAAGGCTTAGTTTTCATTTTTTTATCTTAGTTCAAATGCATAATGTCAAGACTTTACTTGCTGAAAGGCAAGTCGCTGGCAAAACAAAAAGCAAAAACTATTTGGAAGAACATGTAAGAGTTAAAGTGCATTGTCTGAGCACTGATGGACCGTTGTAAATCCACACTGTCTCTTTATTAACATTTCTATTTCAGTCAAAGGCAGAAGAACTAAAAATACCTTAGGGACAATTCATAACTTTTTTTTTTTTTAGTTTAATATAAAGAAATATGAACTGGTTACAGGAAAACAAAAATATTATGAAATGCAAAATTAGATTAATGCTACATTAGATTGTAAATGGAAAAGACTTGGGTTTATATTTTATACTGCAAAATGTCCAAAATGCAAAAACAAGTCTCCTCAGCAGTTTGGGAATTAAGACACTGAGAGCAAGCATTTTATTCAAGATATTGAAGATTGAAACTGTAAAGAATGATGTTTTCAATAATGAATGACTCTGTGATAAAGTGACAGAGGAACTAAAATGGTGCCAAGTGGGCAGTAATACACCTGGGAAAGGCAAACATGCTACACCTACACTACACCTAATCATGAGCTCTCAGTTGGCCATTAGTACACAGGCAAGAGTTCTCAGACTCATTGTGAACAGTCCAGAGAAGGTGACAAGGCTTATTACTGGTATGGTGTTCCAGTGAAATGCAAGGAGGAATTAAACAGACTATAACTTTTTGGCTTCAAAAACATACAACTGTGGAAGATCTCCATAAAAATCCACAGAAATAATAAATAATTTGTAGAGGCTTAGATAGAGTAATTATTTATTATTATATCTCATGATGATTTTTTATAATAAAGAAAATATGGGGTGTCCAATGAAGTAATTAGGGAGCACATTTATGATAAGGAAAAGGAAGTACTTTTTCACAGCACACAATTAAATTGTGTTGTACATTGCCACAAGACAGAAGTTAATAGTTTCAAAATGAAACTAGAGAGTTCACAGATACAGCTACCGACTATTAAACTTGGGGAACTAGCAATTTAGTCTCCACTGGTGGCTAGATGCAGGGATGGCAAGCAAGGGCAGTGAACACTATCTTTTTCTGTTTCTGATGGTCTTTCAAGAATAATCTGTTGCCAGGTAGAGTTGAAGACAAAGAAATGGGTTGGACCGACCATCAGACTAGCCCAGTTAATCATTTCCCAATAGGTTTATGTTAAAACCTCTGTTGTTGCACTCCTAACAATTTCATATCAGATTGAAGGGGTCTCTCTGTCTTCATCTGTTAAGATTTCATCTACCAATTACTTTAAGGCAATGATTACTGTCAACAGTTTCAGTTTTCTGAGACAACATAGCTCTTCTGAGAGCCAATTCAAAACCAAGGAAAAACTCTTCCAGGATCTGGGAATCACCTCACCTTCAGCAAATGTAAATTCACTCAACTGACATCAAATTAGACTTAAAAATAAAACAGATAAAGCAAACCATATGTCAAGAAAGAAGGATAGGACTATGCACAAAAATATCAACAGCTCTTAATTATGCCACTCTTGGGAAGGTGACAAATAACAACAGTGTAAGAGCTATATGAGAGTACAGCAAAAAACAACCCAAAAACTTGTGAAGAGAAGAGTTACACCCAGAGATACGTAGATACATGGAGGCTCCGTTCAGGCTTTAACAGCTTTCACTTTCCGACTCCTTTCACCGCTTTACCTCGTCATAGTTGCTTCCTTGTCAGTTTGTCTTTGCCCTAACCACTCATGAAGACCAGAAGCATCTAAAAAATCAAGAATATTCTCCAGGGTGCATTTTGGGGACACCAGGAACACTACTGGAAGTACTTGCACAGCAGCAGGAGACATGCATATCATCCTTTCATCAATGCTATAAAATCTGACAGACACAAAGTACTTTCTGAATCACTGCATCAGCTACACAGATGATTGCAGAATCGAACTGGAGACCAAACCATAAGAAGAAGGTTATTATCTCTCAGAAACAGGAAACTGTAATGCTATCCTCAGGTTATCTACCCTTGCTTTCACCCCTGATTTTTCTTTTTTCATGTTTTGATAATGGACAGTTGTTGACCTATAATATATTATTTCAATTTAAACCACAACTGTAATTGCTGGATTAGCTACACTGTCCTTCAAACACATCTTTGGATTATAAATTTCTATAAGGCAGATTCATCATTATCATCATTACTGGAGTAAGATATTAGAATAGAATAGAATAGAATAGAATAGAATAGAATAGAATAGAATAGAATAGAATAGAACAGAATAGAATAGAATAGAATAGTTAAGTGGGAAGGGACCTACAGCGATCATCTAGTCTAACTGCCTGATCAAACGTTAAAGCATGGTATTAAGGGTATTGTCCAAATGCCTCCTAAACACTGACAGGCATGGGGCACCAACCACCTCTCTAGAAAGCCTGTTCCAGTGTTTGACCACCCTCTCGGTAAAGAAATGCTTCCTAATGTCAAGTCTGAACCTCCCCTGATGCAGCCTTGAGCCATTCCCATGTGTTCTGTCACTGTATACCAGGGAGAAAAGATCAGCACCTCCCTCTCCATTTCCTCTCCTCAGGAAGCTGTAGAGAGCAATGAGGTTGCCCCTCAGCCTCCTTTTCTCCAAACTAGACAAACCCAGAGTCCTTAGCCGCTTCTCATAGAATATTCATTCCAGCCCTTTCACCAGCTTTGTTGCCCTCCTCTGGATGCATTCAAGGATCTTAACATCCTTCTTAAATTGTGGGACTCAGAACTGCACACAGTACTCAAGGTGAGGCTGCACAAATGCTAAATACAGCAGGATAATTACCTCTTTTGACCGGCTGGTTATGTTGTGTTTGATGCAGCCCAGAATGCAGTTTGCCCTCTTGGCTGCTGGGGCACAGTGCTGACTCATATTGAGCCTGCTGTCAACCAGCACTCCCAGATCCCTTTCTGCAGGGCTGCTCTCCAGCCACTCCTCTCACAGTTTATACTCGTGCCCCGCGTTACTCTGTCCCAGGTGCAGAATCTGGCATTTGGACTTGTTAAATTTCATGCCATTAATTGATTGCCCAATGCTCCAAGCTATCTAGATCTCTCTGCGTGGCTTCTTGTCCCTCAAGAGAGTCAACAGCACCTCCCAGTTTGGTATCATCAGCAAACTTGCTAATGGTGCATTCAACTCCTGCATCCAGATCATTGATAAAAATATCGAAGAGAACTGGACCTAGAATTGAACTCTGAGGAACACCACTGGCGACCAGTCACCAGCCAGATGTAGCCCCATTCACTACAACCCTTTGAGCCCTGCCCTTCAGCCAGTTCTTCACCCAGTGCACCGTGTACCTGCTCATCCCACAGTTGGACAACTTGTCCAGAAGGATGCTGTGAGGGACAGTATCAAAAGCCTTGCTAAAATCCAGAGAAACTATATCCACTGCCTTCCCTTCATCCACTAGGTGAGTGACCTTATCATAGAAGGATTAGTTAAACAGGACTTTCCCTTTGTGAACCCATGTTGAGTGTGCCTGATGATTGCATTGTCCTTTAAATGTCTTTCAATAGCACCCAGTATAATCTTCTCCATAATTTTTTCCAGGAACTGAGGTTAGACTAACAGGTCTATAGTTTCCTGGGTCTTCCCTCATGCCCTTTTTGTAGATTGGAATAACGTTGGCTAGCTTCCAGTCAGCAGGGACCTCCCCAGACTCCCAAGACCTTTGGTAGATGATTGAGAGGGATCCTGCCATAACATCTGCTAGCTAGTATCTTCAGTACTCTGGGATGAATCCCATCAGGCCCCATGGACTTGTGAACGTTCGGGTGATAGAGCTGTTCCCTTACAATTTCAGTGTCCACAAATGAAAAGTCACTGTTCCTGCAGTCATGGTCCTCCGACTCAGGGGACTGGCTAGCCCAAGGTTTATCAGTATTATTAAAGACTGAGGCAAAAAAAAAGCACTGAATGCCTCTGCTTTTTCTTCATCCCTATTTGTCAGGTGGCTATCTATCTTCAACAAATATTGGTCCAATGTTTTCCCTAGACCTCCTCTTGCTATTAACGTACTTAAAAAAGCCTTCCTTGTTGTCTGACACAACATTGGCCAGTTTCAACTCTAATTGAGTCTTGGCCTTTTGTCTTCTCCCTGCATGTGCAAACCACGGCTCTGTAATCTTCCTGTGAAGCCTGACCTTGCTTCCAGAGCTCATAAAATTTGGTTTTCCTCCTAAGTTCCAAGAGGAGTTCCCTGTTCAGCCAAGCTGGTCTTCTGCCCCACTTGCTTGACTTTTGACACAATGGGATTGCCTGCTCCTGTGCTTCTAAAAGGTGGTTCTTAAAAAATGACCAGCACTCATGGACCCCTAAGCCTTCAAAAGCAGATTCCTAGGGGACACTGCTAAGTAGCTCCCTGAATAGCTTAAAGTTTGCTCTCTTGAAATCCAGGGTAGCAACTCTGCTGACCTTTTTTCTCATTACACTGAAAATTTTAAACTCAGCCAAGACAGTCACCTATCATCACATCTCCCATGAGTCCTTCTCTATTCACAAACAACAAGTCTAGGAGAGCATCTTTCCTAGTTGGCTCCCTGAATACTTGTGCCAAGAAGTTATCTTCAACAAACTTCAGGAATTTCCCAGATTTGCTCATCACAGCAGTATGATATTTCCAGTTGATGTCTGGGAAGTTGAAATCTCCCATAAGGACAGGGGCTACCAATCCAATATTGAATACTTGTCTCTTGATAGCACTGCTGGATGCTCCACCTGAGTTCTGAGCAATGGAGAATGAGGAAAGTCACTGTGCACCACAGTCTGGGTGCACAGAACCAGGTCTGGGTTCCAGTAAGATATTGGATTGTCTGGAAGATGAGGAAGGCTGCCCAGCTAGTTGTTCTTCCTGGTATCCAGGTGCATGACACAGCTCTCACTCGTGATGGAAGATAAGGAGGAGAAAACAGTGACACTTGGGGCAGAAATCTCTAACTGGGAAATATTTGTTGAGGCTACAGATATTACTAAGGATCAGCAACATCTGGGATTTGAGCTGTGTGTTAGAGAGTCACAAAGCAGATCCTGCATCAGCTACAATTCCTTTCATCCAGGCACTCCCGTTAGTGCATATTTTTTCTTTACTTTCTTTTTCAGGCTGTTTCTGAATATAATCTATATCCTCCGCTGGTTCAGACCTTGGGAAATGAATGCAACAAAATATAAACAATGCTGTTGTATACGGCATGAAGACTGTCTCAGAAGATATCCCTGCAAATATTTAAGAGCTTGCCTGGTTGGTAGGAATTGCTTTCCAGTTGTGTCATAGTTCCTTTTCATGGTTGATAACTTTTTGCAGAGATGTGGCACAGGGTGAAATACCTTTTCCTTCTTCCTTTGTTGCAATGTTGTCTCCAGATGAGCGCCTGAGGCAGCCATGAACACAGCAAAACGTTTGCTGAAACCTAGAATGTCCTTACAGAATTGCCGGCCTTTTTTAATTGGGTAGAAAGTCTCTCAATGTGAACTTTTTCATACTCACACAGTCTTTCATTTTCTTCATGCAAGTCAGTCCAGGGTGCTGTTATACTGCTGAAGTTTGATGCAAAACTCTTATAACATCCCACCAGTCCCAGAAATAACTGTATTGGGTTTTATTTTTATTCTAGAAAGTGTCAGTTTTTGCAAGGTCTGGGCATACTCTGCCACTTTTATGCGCTGCCTCAGATATTTTACTTGGGCCACCCTGATGACACTTCCCCATTTACACAAGGCCTTTTTCCTTTTATTCTGTCTAGGACTTGATCTTCCAAGGTTTGACTGAATACAGGGATGTCATTGATACATACCACAGCAAAGTAATTCAATTCACTTAAAAGCCCCATCTATCTGTCTCTGGAAGGTTGAAAGTGTCATCTGAATTCTAGAAATGGGGAAAAAAATCCTACAGCCCCTACCTGTTCTCAAGGCTGGCCTTTCTTGAGTGGCCTATCTCAGTGTTTCTCAGGTTGTATATTTGGCTTTTCTGATCTTGGCCAAGAGTTCATCATTGTGAAGCATGGCATTGCCATCTGAAAGAGGGACATGTGCAATCAGTGCAAACACGGGTTCCTCAGAGGTTTGCACACTTAGCAAAATAGGGCAGTTTTGTATGCCACAAACGGTAAGGGTTGTGATCAGCGGCACAGAGTCTAGTTGGAGGCCTGTAACCAGCGGTGTCCCCCAGGGGTCAAAACTCGGTCCAATCTTGTTCAATATATGCATCAATGACCTGGATGAGGGGACAGAGTGTATCCTCAGCAAGTTTGCTGATGATACCAAACTGGGAGGGGTGGCTGACACTCCAGAGGGCCACGCTGCCATCCAGCGTGACCTGGAAAGGCTGTAGAGCTGGGCAGAGAAGAACCTAATGAGGTTCAACAAGAGCAAGTGCAAGGTCCTGCACCTGGGGAGGAAGAATGCTAGGCACCAGTATAGGTTAGGGGTGGACCTGCCGGGAAGTAGTTCTGAGGAGAAGGATCTGGGGGTCCTGGTAGATAGAAAATTATCCATGACCCAGCAATGTGCCCTTGTCACCAGGAAGGCCAATGGAATCCTGGGCTGCATAGGGAAGAGTGTGGCCAGTAGGTCGAGGGAGGTCATTCTCCCCCTCTACTCTGCACTGGTGAGGCCACAACTGGAATGCTGTGTCCAGTTCTGGGCTCCCCAGTTCAAGAGAGACAGGGAACTACTGCAGAGAGTCCAGTGTAGGGCAACTAAGATGACTGAGGGATTGGAGCATCTCCCTTATGAGGAAAGGCTGAGAGAGCTGGGACTCTTTAGCCTGGAGAAGAGAAGGCTGAGGGGAGACCTTATTTTGCCATACAAGTATCTAAAGGGTGGGTTGAAGGAGGATGGAGCCAGACTCTTTTCAGTGGTTCCCAGTGACAGGACAAGGGGCAATGGGCACAAGTTGGAACATAGGAAGTTCCGTTCAAAAACACGGAAAAACTTCTTTACGGTTCGGGTGACAGAGCACTGGAACAGGCTGCCCAGGGAGGTTGTGGAGTCCCCTTCTCTGGAGATTTTCAAGACCCGCCTGGATGCAGTCCTGAGTAATGTGCTCTAGGCAATCCTGCTTTGGCAGGGGAGTTGGACTAGATGATCTCTAGAGGTCCCTTCCAACTCTGAAAATTCTGTGATTCCATGATTCCGTGAAACTTTCGGTTCCTGCTGCTGTGAAGACAGTTGTATAGCAAAATGGCAAGAAAAGCGGCTGGGATGGCAAACTCTTAAATTGTGATTCCTCGGCTTACCAGATACAAAAGTCCCATGTACTCCTTCTATAGATAGTTTCTTGAAGGGACCATTTTCTCTGCAGGAATCTACCAAAATCAGCTATACCAACATTGATCTTCAAAGAGAAGTAAAAACTACTAAGACACAGAAAGACTCATGCAAAAAGAAATTGTATTATTATTTATGGGGGCATTTCATGTGGGAAGTGAAAAGATCAAATTCTTCACCATTTGACGCAATTGAATAGAAATTTGGTTCTAATACTGAGTAAGAAATGTGGGAACAAAACAGTAGAGTGCTCAACTCTCGTGCCATCAGAAGCTTTCGGATCTTAATGTTATTCTTAAAGACCCATCATCTCTTGAAGTCAAGTATCAAAGCAAATTAAGTCCCTGGCCCTCTGGTTGTGAAAAAAAGCTCAAAAATAGGTCCTTACTATATTCTGAAAACTCAAGAGTCATGCAACAGAGTACTTATTTTTAAAAATGTTGTTTTCTAAGTTATTCCAATATTTGGAATGATTTGTAATTCCTAAGTAGTTAGAGTTATCAGTTCTGGTATTATTCTTTAAGCAATATTCATCTTTGCTATTTCTCTGAAGAATTTGAAGAGCCTCATGTCTCACAAGTTGTGAAGAGTTTTTTGGACTAAGTACGTTAACACAAACATTTACTTAAATGCCTCAGTTATGCATGTTTTCAGGATCAGGATCTGGTTTGTAATAATTATATACTTAAGCAGAATACATGTGTTTTTCATCCTCTCACCTTTTCATCCTCAGGCAACTATATCAATAGCTCTTTACTGGTGGTAGATAAGAAAAAGAAAAGTACAGCATAGTACTAGAAGTACACTATTTGCACTAGAATTAACATGCTGATGCTGATTCCTTCCTCTGTAAACAGCTCTTATTTTCTCTCTATTTGTATGCAAAGCTAAATATTTACTTTATTCTGACATTTCACCACCCGCTTCTAACTTAGATCTAAATACTTCAAGAAATTCTCCGGTGAATATCGTTCCTTTTCAGAGTTAGAGAAAAAATAGGTTTTGGTCAAGAGTTCATCTAATGAATGGCTGTTTCATTAGTGAATACATTCTTGCACTGAAAATCAGCTTTGTTCAACATTTACAATTGCAGTATGTCTTGACTCCCAAACCCCTGAAAACAAAATTAGAGAATATTAGCTTACTAAGCCTAGCTAATACCTGTCTCAAGGCTAATGAAGCTGTGCAAAGGGCCTGCATCCATAAAGAAAATAAAGCTTTCAAATTCAAGATAGGATGTTTAAAAGTTTATTAAAAAGCAAATAGGCTTCTTTTCTGTTCTGCAGAACATCACAGTCCAATAATAACAGCGATCTAAAAGAAACACCTCCTTTTTCATCTGTTTAGTTTAAAATCAGCTGATGTAGATAGATAACCGAGCTAATTTTGTATCAATATGGGGAGCAGGATAGCAACAGCAGCATGGAGCTCCATTCAAAGTGATTTATGTTGCTTCATGTGAATGCAGATAGCTCTACAACTTGGTGAAAATTAAAATTATACTTGAGGTGTGAGAGGAGAAAAGTTAGAGAACAAACTGTGAATCCATCAAAAACAGCCCATGGAAGCATACATACTGTTGCAAAAAAGTATAAACTAAAAAAAATGCCTGGCACGTGGGAAGGAATGTAATAAACTAAAAAGATTACAAGAACATGTAAACACCAGCAGGGGCTGTGTAGCACAAGCAAAAAGGAAAGCAACAGCTCCATGAGCAGCTCAAATTCTTTGGAAGACCAATGGACAAAACAGCAGCAGATGAATGAAGTGCTAGCTTGAAAGCAAACTGAAAATTTATCACTTTTAAGTTGGACACAGATGCACCAGTCAGTGTTGTGCCACTGACAAGATTTCTAAAAAAAAAAAAAAGAAGCCAGAGCAACTTTGATTATTAATAAACCTGGTACAAGGATAGATGGTAGCTACTGCAACACCAGAAAATATACGCAGGGTTCTTTAGTGAGTGGACAGTAACTTCAGATTACTCCAAAAAATCGAGTGCTAAAGTCTTGTTGAACATATCTAAAGGCAATGTCACACCATTCTTTTCCAAATTATCTTAATATTGCTGAATTAGCAAAGAAAGAGTTTAAAAATTGTATTAAATTTAAAATTCCAAGCAGAAATCCAATGGCCAGGTTGTTACCAGGTGCAGTAGTTACATACTACCATTAGTTCAAATTTTAGTTGAGTCATGTTCAACTGGGCACAACTTCTTTCCAAATGATGGCTGCTGCATGAACTCTGTAAAATGAACTTAACTAGTGTCAGATCCTAGTGGTTAATCATTCAAATAAAAGATACTATCACTGCATTAGACTCTATTATTGGAAGTTTTAGTGAAGAAGCCAAGAACTGGCTGGCCAACAATACTGGATCACACTTTGAGTGAGAAGGTGATACCTCCAGCATAGAGCTGTGACAATTTACAGATCAGTAAAACCTCATACCCCAAATCCCATGCCATTTTGAACATAGAGATATGTCTGTCTCTATCATTTTTTTAGACAGGCAACCTTAATTTTCCATTCTTTAAATCTTGCACCTCTCCGAATAGAATTATATCCACTTCATTTTTCTAGCAATTAAACAGAAGTGTCTCTTCAGACATCTGTTACATACTGAAGATGTAAAAGCAAATGCATTTTTACATTAGACTGCATTACTAGCTACTGTGCCTTTAGGGATACCTTTAATCTCACATCTGTATTCTAACAGATGTCATTATTTTTTCAGTAGCAGCTAAAGTAGATCAGGAGTGATAGCATAGTAAATTGTTTACAGCTTCATCACATGGTATACAGACAGATAACAGAAGCACTGTACATTTGTGGAATGTTGTTTAATAATTGCTACACATACAAAAACAGGTCTTTGAGGGACTCCAGGCACAGTCTGCCAAAACTCAGACCAGTGTTTTAGCAGATTAAAAGCTTCCACATGTATTTTAAGAAATTGCATTATGGATTTTATGGAGCAATAAGTAATGTGCTTAACACTATTCAGAAGGGAAAAGTATCTTTATCAGTGGTATCTTGCTGGGATGCATGGTTAAAATAGATATTTTTGGCAATATGTTAAGAATAAGTGAAAAGTAGTATTTTCATCCTTGGGGAATAGGGTACAAGTCTGTTACAACTACTAGCATATTTATTTCAGTCTTGTAACATGTACTGTAGGATTCAAGCTATCTTAATGTACTTTGGCTTATCAGCTACCACAATGAACTTTTTTCTAATTAAACTGAAATAATTTACCATGTTACATTATGATTTTTCTGAAGCAAATGTTCCGTGCTCATTGTTTCACTCCTGATGATACAGAAAATAAGCAGCTGTCGTGGTTTGGCCTCAGCCAGCAAAAAAGAACCACGCGGCCGCTCGCTCAACCCCCACAGCCGTGGGGAAAATCAGAAGTAAAAGGCAAAACTCGTGGGTTGAGATAAAGGCAGTTTAACAGAACAGCAAAGGGAAGAGAAAAACAGTAACAATAACACCGATAAAGGAATATACAAACGCGATTACGGTACTGCTGCTCACTGACCAGACCCGGACTGCCGCAGCCCATTCTGCCCTTCGACTTCCTGCCCCCTCCCCTGGCCAGCTCCCCGCTATAGCCCGGGCATGGCTCATATGGCATGGAATACCTGTGTCCCCTCCCCATCCTTGGGGAAATTAACCCCATCCCTGCCGGAACCAGGATAGCAGCTTTATGCCCAACAGAAGAATCCCATTTCCAGGAAAGGTTAGTCCAAATATCTGGACAAAAAATGATGGCTTTTTAGAATTGCACAGTGCTGGTAGTAGCAGTGTTTTGTTCCCAAAAAAAAGTTATGAGCTGCTATTTTCTGTGTTCCTCGGTCTCTGATTCTTGGCTTGAGGACAGTCAGTCCTTTGTACTCTGTTATTACAATGAGGTAATCAAAGAAAGAGAGTCTTGGTTTGAGACTGTCAGCTATTACTAATCACTGCTCCATGGCTTGCTGTGAATCCCTGCTTGCTTCTCCCTCTTGCTCTGCTTAGCACACATAAAGAAGATAAACTGCTCCCTAGTTTCCCTTCAAAAAGCATATTGTTTGGCACATTCCAATACTGTGAACAAAAGATGGAATAATGCAAAGAGTTAAATGGGTATCTAAACAACCCCACAGCAGGGTCCTTCTCAGGCAGATGTGAGTTTCAGGAAACATACTTTCCTACTGGTTCTGCAAATGTATTCTATTTTCTTGCAACCCTGAAATGTAAAACAACTACACTTTTCAGAACAGTACAGCATATTCCTGCAAGAGGTTTCCTGCAGTAACACAAATACCACTGACACTCAATAAATGCAGCATCTAAGTTTACCATATTTGCATATTTCATTTTACTTGGAGCTGTAATACTTTGGTGCCTAAAAATTATTTAGCAACAACAAGCACGGTCTGAGGAGTTTTACTGAATTTTTCCCTGCCTTCACTGACTGACACTGTCCTGATACAGAGAATTTTAAAGGAAGAAAATCAAGTTATTTGTGCACGTGTAAAAAAGCACCATGGAAGCAAGCAAAATAAGAAGTGAGCAAGTCTGTGGAATACCCTACCATGAAAATAGTTAGGGTAAAAATAGCAACTGATTTGAACCTCAAGCTCAATACATTTATAACCAAGATTGTATATTATATTTGCCTGCTCTATAAGAATGCTATACCTAATGGACCAGGAAATACTTTCCACCATAGATTGCTGTCATATTTTTTTATAAGATAACAACTAATCTTGGTGCACTGAAACCAAGTTGAGTTTCAAAAAGTTAAAGTAACGTTATTCCACTGAAAGAGCATTATCAGTGATGAATGACAACAAAATGGTCTTTCATTCATGGTTAACTGAAAGGTAAAAATCACTGTAAAACCACTAGAGATTATTTGGGGCTCTACCATTCACACCAGTCAGTGATGTTCTGAAAGTATCTTACCATGATTTCACAAACGTATTCTTCCTAATGACAAAACTGTGGTTAGAAGAACATGTGTTTGCAGCCAGGAGGATGAAGGATGAAAAAAACATGGTCAGTTACTAAATATTTTCCCTCAACAAGAGTTAGAAAGGGATGGAGGAAAAAATTTGCAGCTAGCATACATTGCACCTATTTGCTAGCATATTTTTACAGTTTCCATCAAGACATATGGGACCAACAGAAAGTACAATGTTCAATTTTCATCACTTTTGTTTGTGCAAAAGCTTTCAGAATCACTGAGCAGTATCCAGTGTTCACATTCAAATATAATTAAAATCAAGCGCTCTATGGATACCAAAAATAAATATGTATGGCAAGGTTAGGTTAACATCCTCTATAAAAGGGGTTTTTTTTTCATCATACACAACCTTTCTCCTCACTGTGGTAGTGGAGAATCCACAAAGAAAGGCACACCACTTTATTTAAGTGCTTATGTGGACTCTTCTACAGGTTGTTAAGTCCCACCTTTCTGTTAAGGTCTGTGATTTCTCTGATTTACTCATGCAGTGAGAATTATTCTTAAATGTAACAGGAATATTTAAGGATGTTGGCCTCTTCAGGGATCTGCTTGGTAGGGTCCCATGGGATAAAGCCCTGGAGGGAAGAGGGGCCCAAGAAAGCTGGTTAGTATTCAAGGACCACCTCCTCCAAGCTCAGGAGCGATGCATCTCAACTAAGAGGAAGTCGGGCAAAAACGCCAGGAGAGCCTGCATGCGTGAACAAGGAGCTCCTGGACACACACAAAAGGAAAAAGAAGGCCCACAGAGGGTGGAAGCAAGGACAGGTAGCCTGGGAGGAATACAGAGAAACTGTCAGAGCAGCCAGGGATCAGGTCAGGCAAGCTAAAGCCCAGACAGAGGTAAATCTGGCCAGGGACATCAAGGACAACAAGAAAATCTTCTGTAAGTATGTCAGTGATAAAAGAAAGACTAAGGAAGATGTGGGTTCTCTCCAGAAGGAAACTGGAGACTTGTTCACCCATTATATGGAGAAGGCTGAGGTACTCAATGACTTTTTTGCCTTGGTCTTCACTGTCAAGGGCTCTAACCACACTGCCCAAGTCGCAGAAGGCAAAGGCAGGGCCTGGGAGAATGGAGAATTGCCCACTGTAGGAGAAGATCAAGTACGAGAGCATCTGAGGAACCTGAAGGTGCACAAGTCTATGGGACCTGATGAAATCCATCTGCGGGTCCTAAGGGAACTAGTGGATGAAGTTGCTAAGCCACTTTCCATCATATTTGAGAAGTCATGGCAGTCCAGTGAAGTTCCCACTGACTGGAAAAGGGGAAATGTAACTCCTATTTTCAAAAAGGGAAAAAAGAACATGTAAAACTGCAGGCTAGTCAGTCTCATCTCTCGGTGCCCAGCAGGATCATGGAGCAGATCCTCCTGGAAACTCTGCTAAGGCACATGGAAACTAAGGAGGTGATTGGTGACAGCCAACATGGCATCACCAAGGGCAAGTCATGCCTGACAAATTTGGTGACCTTCTACAATGGGGTTACAGTGTTGGTGGATAAGGGGAGAGCAACAGATGTCATCTACCTGGACTTGTTCAAAGCATTTGATGATGTCCTGCATGATATCCTGGTCTCCAACTTGGAGAGACACGGATTTGATGGATGGACCACTAAGTGGATAAGGAATTGGCTGGATGGTTGCACTCAAAGAGTTGCAGTCAATGGATCCATGTCCAAGTGGAAACCAGTGACGAGTGGCGTTCCTCAGGGGTCGGTACTGGGACCGGCACTAACATCTTTGTTGGTGATATGAATGCTGGGGTAGAGTGCACCCTCAGCAAGTTTGCTGATGACACCAAGCTGTGGGGCACGGTCAACACGCTGGAGGGGAGGGATGCCATCCAGAGGGACCTGGACAGGCTGGAGAGGTGGGCCCAAGCCAACCTCATGAAGTTCAACAAGGCCAAGTGCAAGGTCCTGCACGTGGGCCGGGGCAATCCCAAGAACAAATACAGGCTGGGTGGAGAATGGATTGAGAGCATCGCTAAGGAGAAGGACTTGGGGGTGTTGGTTGATGAGAAGCTCAACATGAGCCGACAATGTGTGCTTGCAGCCCAGAAAGCCAACCGCATCCTGGGCTGCATCAGAAGAAGTGTGGCCAGCAAGTCAAGGGAGGTGATTCTGCCCCTCTACTCCGCTCTCGTGAGACCCCACCTGTAATATTGCATCCAGCTCTGGAGCCCTTGACATAGGAAGGACATGGACCTGGTGGAGCGGGTCCAGAGGAGGGCCACGAAGATGATCAGAGGGCTGGAACACCACCCCTATGAAGACAGGCTGACAGAGTTGGGGTTGTTCAGCCTGGAGAAGAGAAGGCTCCGAGGAGATCTTATTGCGGCCTTCCAGTACTTAAAGGGGGCCTACAAGAAGGCTGGAGAGGGACTTTTTACAAGGGCATGTAGTGATAGGACAAGGGGTAATGGCTTCAAACTGGAAGAGGGGAGATTTAGATTAGACATTAGGAAAAAGTTTTTCACTTTAAGGGTGGTAAGGCACTGGAACAGGTTGCCCAGAGAAGTCGTGGAGTCCCCGTCCCTGGAAGTGTTTAAGGCCAGGTTGGATGGGGCTTTGAGCAACCTGGTCTAGTGGGAGGTGTCCGTGCCCATGGCAGGGGGGTTGGAACTCGATGATCTTCAAGGACCCTTCCAACCTAAACCATTCTATGTTTCTATGAACATCTGTGTGTCTTCATAAGGGTATATTTTTATGCTGATTTTTTTTTAAGGCAGTGCTGGTTTGAGTAGCCTTGACCCTCCAGAGCTGTCCTGAGCCCAGGTGCTCTTTCACACACCTTTATTCTCTCCTTGTCATCAAATTGTGGATGCTGTTTGCTCCATTATGTGGTGAGAACAGAGCCAACTTAAAGATAATCCCACATCATCCTCACAGACAAGTTTAGGAAGTGTGGGTTGGATGAATGGACAGTGGGGTGGATTGAACAGTGGTTGACAGATAGAGCTCAGAGGGTTGTGGTTAGTGGTGCAGAGTCTAGTTGGAGGCCAGTAACTAGTGGTGTCCCTCAGGGGTCAGTACTGGGTCCAGTCCTGTTCAATATATTCATCAATGACCTGGATGAAGGGATAGACTGAACCATCAACAAGTTTCCTGATGGTACAAAACTGGGAGGGGTGGCTGACACGCCGGAAGGCTGTGCTGACATACAGCGTGACCTGGACAGGCTGGAGAGTTGGGCGGAGAGGAACCTAATGAAATTCAACAAGGGCAAGTGTAGGGTACTGAATCTGGGGAGGAATAACCCCATGCATCAGTACAGGTTGGGGGCTGACCTCCTGGAGAGCAGCTGTGTGGAAAGGGACCTGGGAGTCCTGGTGGACAACAGGATGACCATGAGCCAGCAATGTGCCCTGGTGGCCAAGAAGGCCAATGGCATCCTTGGGTGTATCAAGAAGAGTGCGGCCAGCAGGTCGAGGGAGGTCATCCTCCCCCTCTACTCTGCCCTGGTGAGGCTGCATCTGGAGTATTGTGTCCAGTTCTGGGCTCCCTGGTTCAAGAAGGACAGGGAACTGCTGGAGAGGGTCCAGCAAAGGGCTACAAAGATGATTAGGGGACTGGAGCATCTTTCTTATGAGGAAAGGCTCAGGGACTTGGGGCTTTTTAGTCTAGAAAAAAGAAGACTCAGGGGGGATCTTATCAATACTTATAAATACTTAAGGGGAGGGTGCCAGGTAGACGAGAATAGCCTTTTTTCAATGGTGCCCAGTGATAGGACAAGAGGTAACGGGCACAAACTGGAGCATAGGAAGTTCCATCTTAACATGAGGAGGAACTTCTTTACTCTGAGGGTGGCAGAGCACTGGAACAGGCTGCCCAGGGAGGTTGTGGAGTCTCCCACACTGGAGACGTTCAAAACGCGCCTGGATGCCGTCCTATGCAACGTGCTGTAGGTGTCCCTGCTGTGGCAGGGGGGTTGGACTTAGATGATCTCCAGAGGTCCCTTCCAACCCTGACGATACTGTGATACTGTGATACTGTGATAATCAGGCGAAAGTAAGGAATACTTAACTTGCTTTAGCTGCCACCAAATAGCAAAGGATGCATTTTAACAATACAGCCAATGTGAAATAATGGCAAATTTCTGCCAAAAAGGCTAGTTTCCTGCTCCTGGACATGCTCTCCTGCTTCCTGTGTACAAGTTCCGATGTTCACATGACACCATTCTGAGATGATTCAGAATTACAAACTGACAGATAAACTAACCCTCCACAAACCAAAGTTAATAGTTTTCTGGTGGCAAGGGATGGGGTAAGACTACAAAGCTGTGGAGCAGATCTAGTCCTTTAGGAGCCACTCTTAGCCATTTAATTAGCTCATTAAATTGCATTACTATATCCAAGCCATCAGTTTCATTAGTCAGCTTGCCTTAATCATCGTCACATAATTTTTGATCAAATACAATTACTAATTTCCCTGTGAGATATTTGTCCAATGTTCTTAATAGGCTTGGAAAAATTATTAAAATATCTAATTTCGTTATTTAAATTTTCATTTTCAAATAAAGATAAGTTAAACTGAGATTTGGAGACAACTTGTCCTATCAGTTCATGCAAAAAGGTATAAAGAGCTATATTTCAGACATGTGGCTTCAGGAAGTCATTAGCTGTATTAATTTAGTATTAATTAACTTCACCAATGCATGTAGTTCTTTGAAAATGTTACTTAGCTCTTTTCTTTGCAATTTTATTATTTTACTGCTACTGCTATTTAAAAAATAATATAGAGTTTACTAATTTTGGACCTGATCTTGCGAAGGCCTCAATTTTCAAAGTTTTAAATATTATTTTACTTTTGTTTTCTGGGAATGCTCAGCATCACTCAGGACATGCTCAGCAGCTATCAGAATAAAGCTCTTGAGCTTAATCACATTAATTAAGCTCAGGCAATACTTCAACTGTCTTTGCCTAACTATTGCTTTTCCTTAGAATTTTTCTGTCAGCATATTTTACTGTGACCTTGCACAGTTATTCATTTCCACAAATCCTCATCAACATACACAAAAGGGATTGTTCTCATGGTCTCATACTGAGAGCTTACTCATCACACAGTGCTTAGTGGATGTAGGGGGTCGGGAGTAGCCTATTTAAGACTGCTTCATTAGGAGAGTGAAAGACAACCTTAAAGAAACAAAATTAGGGACGCTCCTGAATCAACAGTTGCTATTATTGCTGTTCTACCATAAGAGTCTTTAACAAGTGACTGCAATTTCCTAATGAAGGCACTGCAAAAATAAACAGGAAAATAATTAGCAATAAAAAGATGTAAGGTTCATAATGTTTTGTTTTTAAAGACTGAGTCTGAAACATCTAAAGGAAATTTATATAAAAATCTACATTAGCAAGGAAGTGCTATCAATTCACTTCTAATATGTTAAATAAGGAAAGAATTAATAATTTCATAATTTCATAGAAAGCCTCTCTTTTTTATTTCCCGTAGTCAATATTTATGAGGACCAGAATGGACCGTTTGTTCTACACACTCATTCAGAATTAGGTCATCATTTTATATATTTAAAATCTTCATCATTATGTATCAAAAGTAATTTTAAAGAAACCAAAAGTTAAAAATATTGTGGGTAAAATGTTAGATTCTCTTACACAAAACACAACAATTTTAGTATAGGAAAGCAAACACATAAACTTATTTTTTCCAAAAATTTTTAAAGGGCAGCAAAAAGCTTGCATAAACAGGGACTTTTCACATGAAAAGCAGTAGCTGAGCATTTTATTTTCTTCAAACAGAAATGATACACATTGTCCTGGTTTCAGCTGGGAAAGAGTTAATTTTCTTTCTAGTGGTTGTGTCTCAGATTTGGTATGAAAGGAATGTCAACAATACATATTGTTTTAGTTGTTGCCAGGTGATGTTTCTAGTTTTCAAGAACTTTTTTCAGCTTCCTATAGAAGCTGAGAAGAAGCCTAGACAGAACAATGGAATGGCCAATGGAATATTCCATACCATAGCCATCATGCTTGGTATATAAATGGGGTTAGCCAGGGTGGAGAGTGGGTGGATACTTGCAATCACTGCTCAGGACGGTGCCAATTCACTGGGCGGTGAGAGTGACTTGTGTCAGCATTATTATTATTGTTGTTATTGTTATTATTGTTGTTATTTTCCTTTTCTAATATTGTTCTATTAAACTGTCTTTATCTCATGCCACGATTTTTTTTTCCTTTGCTCTCCTTTTCTCCCTCTTCTCCTTACCCTTCTTGGAGGGGGGGAAGGGGGGTGAGCAGTGCAAGTGGCTGCGTGGTCCTAGCTGCTAGCTGGGGTTAAACCACACCAACATGCATATATATATACACTCACATGCACACTCCCTATTCCCAGTGACAAAGCCTTGCTTGCTCTGACAAACGATAAAATCACTGAAGGATCAGTCCTAAGTAGTGACTGTATTTTTTTAGGAAAAGCAAAATAAAATGAATCTTGCTACTTGCCCAGTTCTTCAGTGGCATACTGTTGGGACTATTTGAGGTCGGTAAGTGTAAAGAAAAACATCCCATTTAAAAACTGATAGTTATGGGCCCTGATTCGTCAAACCACATTAGTCAGTGAATAACATTAAGGACAAATTTAAGTCCAAGAATGATTTGCAGACTAGGGGTTTACATGCAGAAAGAGGGCCTTAGTCATACCAGCTGCTGAACAGTCATCATTGTTGTAAATATGTGTACTCCTTCTAATTATGTAAATATCTATATCCCTTCTTTCTAAAAAAAAACACCTACAGACAGAAACTCTTAGGTATTGTAACAGGAAAAGTAGATATATGCTTAAACTCAAATCTCAGACTTAAATAGCTCATAACTTATGTCTTGAGGACATTGGGCTATTCTGCAAGAAATCAGTTGATGCAGTTGCACTAATTAAAGGGAGAAAGTGTTCTGAAGTTGTAGGACTTTTTAGCATAGGCTCTGCTGTTTGGCTTTTAAAATAATTCCTTGGAATTTATTTTTGAACAAGTAAATCCAAACTATTATTGGCTTAAATGTTATCTAAAGAGAATATGCTAAGTGTATTTTATCTTTGATCTTACTGAGGAGAATCATCCCTCTGCTTTAGTGTGCCTGTTATGGTTTGAGAAACCCACAACAATTTATTGTTGTTTAGACAATTCTTCTATCACCCGATGACACCTCCCCACCCACGAAGGGGAATCGGGAAAAAACAAGGAAACCTGAGGCTTGAAATATAAATAGATTTAATAGGATAAGACTAAACAATTAACATTAACAATACCAAAGAACCGGTATTGATCCTGATACCAATATAAAATATACAAGGATTATGCTCAGCCAATTATATCAGTAGGAAGCTGTGCACTCCCAGCAGTGGACACCAAATGTCGAATACTGCGAGCGCGACGGCTTCGGGAGGAAGGGAAGGCCTCAGGGGTCCAGCACCGGAGCAAGAAGTTCTCCGGATCACAGCCATTAAGGGAGAGAAAGCACTTCGCAACAAACTTTCTAATTTATATTGAATGTGATGTTCATAGTATGAAACTATATGACATATATATGACATCACCAGGGCTGCTGGTAGCAGATGGGAAAAGCCTATCTCACAGGGGGAAGAGGGTTCTAGGACTAGAGTTAGCAGGGCTTATTGAGAAAGCTTTAAACTAGATTGGAAGGGGGATGGGGATGTAACTGGGCTCATCAGAGAGGCACCTGAGTGTAGTAGCTCAGCACTTGTGGGGCAGGATGTTGGAACTGTTAAGGATCAGAAGGCCCACCACCTCTCTAGGGCTACACACTCATTGGCCTCTCTGAAATGCCTATACAGCAATGCACGCAGCATGGGTAACAAGCAAGAGGAGTTAGAGATCTGCGTGCAGTCACAGGGCCATGATCTCATTGCAATTACTGAGACATGGTGGGATAGCTCGCATGACTGGAACGCTGTCATGGAGGGCTATGTTCTCTTTAGGAAAGATAGGACGGCAAGGCGAGGTGGGAGGGTTGCTCTTTATGTGAAAAAGCAACTGGAATGTATTGAGCTCTCCCTGGGGGCTGATGATGAGCAAGTTGAGAGCTTGTGGGTAAGGATTAAGGGGCAGGGTAACATGAGAGATACTGTTGTGGGTGTTTATTACAGGCCACCTGATCAGGATGGGGAAGTTGATGAGGCCTTCTACAGACAGGTGAGAACCACCTCACAATCACAGGCCTTGGTTCTCATGGGGGACTTCAACTTCCCTGATATCTGTTGGGAAGGCTACACAGCTAGGAATGCACAGTCCAGGAGGTTCCTCCAGTGCATTGATGATAACTTCTTGACTCAGATGGTGGAAGAGCCCACAAGAAGAGGTGTACTACTGGACCTAGTACTGACAAACAAAGAGGGACTGGTGGAGGATGTTAAGGTTGGGGGCAGACTTGGCTGTAGTGATCATGAGAAGATAGAGTTCAGCATTAAGTGCAGTATGCACAAAATGACAAGTAGGGTTGAAATGTTAGACTTCAGGAGGGCTAACTTTAATCTCTTCAAGAAATTGATGGGAGAAATCAAATGGGAGAGGGCTCTAGAGGGTAAAGGGGCTCAAGAGAGCTGGCTGATATTCAAGCACCACCTCCTCCAAGCTCAGGATAGGTGCATCCCTAAGAGCAAGAAATCGGACAAGGGAAGGAGACCTGCATGGCTGAGCAGGGATCTTCTGAAAAAACTCAGGTGGAAGAAGGGGGTTTACAGGATGTGGAAAAGGGGGCTGATGACTTGGAATGAGTACAAGAATGCTGTCAGGGTATGCAGGGAAGAAACGAGAAAAGCCAAGGCAGCTTTGGAATTGAACCTGGCAAGGGATGTAAAGACCAATAGGAAGGGTTTCTTTAAGTATATAGGAGACAAAAGGAAAACCAGGGAAAATGTGGGCCCGCTCTTGAACGAGATGGGTGCTGTGGTGACAGATGATGCAGAGAAGGCGGAGTTGCTGAATGCCTTCTTTGCTTCTGTCTTCACTGCTCAGGCCAGCTCTTGGGAGTCCCAGACTTTGCAAGTAACAGAGAAAGTCTGGAGGAAGGAAAACTTTCCCTTGGTTGAAGAGGAACAAGTTAGAGAACAATTAAGTAAACTGGACACCCACAAGTCCATGGGGCCTGATGGGATGCACCCGCGTGTGCTGAGGGAGCTAGCAGAAGTCATTGCTGAGCCGCTCTCCATCATCTTTGAAAGGTCCTGGAGAACAGGGGAGGTGCCTGAGGACTGGAGGAAATACAATGTCACTCCAGTCTTTAAAAAGGGCAAGAAGGATGACCCAGGAAACTACAGGCCAGTCAGCCTCACCTCCATCTCTGGAAAGATGATGGAACAGCTCGTTCTGGGGGTCATCTCCAAGCATCTGGAGGAAAAGAAGGTTATCGGAAGTAGTCAACATGGATTCACCAAAGGGAAGTCATGTCTGACTAATCTGATAGCCTTCTATGATGGCGTGACTGGATGGGTGGATGAAGGGAGGGCAGTGAATGTTGTCTACCTTGACTTCAGCAAGGCTTTCGACACTGTCTCCCACATCATCCTCACAGACAAGCTTAGGAAGTATGGGTTGGATGAATGGACGGTGGGGTGGATTGAACAGTGGTTGACAGATAGAGCTCAGAGGGTTGTGGTTAGTGGTGCAGAGTCCAGTTGGAGGCCAGTAACTAGTGGTGTCCCTCAGGGGTCAGTACTGGGTCCAGTCTTGTTCAATATATTCATCAATGACCTGGATGAAGGGATAGAGTGTACCATCAGCAAGTTTGCTGATGACACAAAACTGGGAGGGGTGGCTGACACGCTGGAAGGCTGTGCTGCCATACAGCGTGACCTGGACAGGCTGGAGAGTTGGGCAGAAAAAAACCTGATGAGGTTCAATAAAGGCAAGTGTAGGGTACTGCATCTGGGGAGCAATAACCCCATGCATCAGTACAGGTTAGGGGCTGACCTCCTGGAGAGCAGCTCTTTGGAAAGGGACCTGGGAGTCCTGGTGGACAACCGGATGACCATGAGCCAGCAATGTGCCCTGGTGGCCAAGAAGGCCAATGGCATCCTGGGGTGCATCAAGAAGAGTGTGGCCAGCAGGTCGAGGGAGGTCATCCTCCCCCTCTACTCTGCCCTGGTGAGGCCGCATCTGGAGTATTGTGTCCAGTTCTGGGCTCCCCGGTTCAAGAAGGACAGGGAACTGCTGGAGAGGGTCCAGCAAAGAGCTACAAAGATGATTAGGGGACTGGAGCATCTTTCTTATGAAGAAAGGCTCAGGGACTTGGGGCTTTTTAGTCTAGAAAAAAGAAGACTCAGGGGGGATCTTATCAATACTTATAAGTACTTAAGGGGAGGGTGCCAGGTAGACGAGAATAGCCTTTTTTCAGTTGTGCCCAGTGATAGGACAAGAGGTAACGGGCACAAACTTGAGCATAGGAAGTTCCATCTTAACATGAGGAGGGACTTCTTTACTCTGAGGGTGGCAGAGCACTGGAGCAGGCTGCCCAGAGAGGTTGTGGAGTCTCCCACACTGGAGACATTCAAAACCCGCCTGGACGCTGTCCTGTGCAACGTGCTGTAGGTGTCCCTGCTGTGGCAGGGGGGTTGGACTTAGATGATCTCCAGAGGTCCCTTCCAACCCTGACGATACTGTGATACTGTGGTACTGTGAAATAATTCTGTTGGCCAGCTTGGGTCAAGTGTTCAGGTCTCGCTCTTCCTCTTGGTCCCTGCACCTGGCAAGCTCGAAAACACTGAGACCTTGAAACCCACACACCATATCTGGCTATAAAGTAAATATTTTCAAAAATTCAGACACTGGAGTCTTCTAAAAGTGCAGTCTTCCCAAGCATTAGAAGAGAAATTTGTCCTATGTTGCTCAAACCAGGACATTGCCCTAGTATAATCCAAGATTACATATAGAATATGTACAGCATGCTTAAAATGTTGAGAAAATTAAAAACAATAGAAGCAACTCTGTATTTATAAATTCTAGAATTCTGTATAATCTAGAATCATAAGTACAGTAAATATATATATAATTGGCACAAACCCAGTAATAGTATAGTAGCTATTCAAGAAAGTTGCTACATTTACTTCATGCTAATTTGCAGAACCACGATCAAGTCAGGTGAACAATCAGAACTATCAGATTAACAATTTTTATCAAATTGTCCTAACTAGATTTTTTGTCCTTTTCCATGCATCCTTTCTCTCTTTCTCCTTCTCTTACAATACCCTACTTACTTGCTTGCTGCCTTTCCTACATCCTAAAATATTTTCATTTCTTCTGTAACACCTTTGTTAAAGAACAACATAGTACTTTGCTTTTTGTCCTGACACTCTGGAGAACTCCTTGTCATGTCTTTATTTCACCCACAATATGACTGATTCCTCCCTTATTACTCAAGAGAGAGAAATAGTATGTGAAGGGAGACGACAGGGGTAAGGGCTTGGGTTTGTTTGCAGTTTTACAGACTTATGCCTGCCCCCTTCTTTCTTCCCTTCCCTCCCTCCCCAGAAATACATAAAAAATCATTCCCATTCATGTTGTGTGTGTGCACACACTGGGAGAAATTACAGGTGCTCTGCTCGAGGTTGCCTTGACAACTTCAAGGCTTCCACGTGTGTGTGGACCAGTGGCACAGCAAAGTTTCCCAGGTTCCCTGGGGAAAGGGAGGGGAGGGGAAGAAAGGAGGCAGAGGTGCTGGAGCCAGAAGCTGTGTGGAGGAGAGAGCAGCGAGCAGGATGAAAGGGGCACATATATCTCCTGTGGGACAACGGGAGTTTTGCTGGCTGGCTGTGAAAGGACACGCTGAGGATACAATGGTCTGTGACACATGAAAGCTTCCAGACCCTGACATGAAACCCTTCCAGAGACCCATTCAGCTTAAGAAATCTTGTCAACATCTTAAAATGTAAAGAAAAGAAACCCCTTCATTTTTTCATGTTTTAAAAACAGATTTTAAATATTTTTTAGATAATTCTTGTTGTTGGTATGCTGGAAGCTGTTGCAGTTTTGGCCCTGGAAGAAACTGAGTGTCCCTCTTGTGAGTTCCCTGAGTTCCCATTAATGTCAGTGGGAGGGAAGGCTGCCCAGCAGCTCCCCAGTAAGAGCTCTCTGGGGTGAGAACTTGCTTCCTCCTCATATAGCTTTTGTTCATACTTACATCTGTCATCCCTCTGCTTTGAATGCTTCCTGCTATATATGCCATGAACAGTTAGAGTTCAAGAAGAGGGGAATTGCTGTCCCTCACTTTCAAACTGAGAAGTTGTTTATATGCTAAGCAAGAGCAGAAATGAGACTGACCAAGCTAAAATAAGGGGCTGTGTCGTCACAGCCGGAGTGCGCAATAGGAAACCAAGCTGGAAAGCAGCTTACAAAGACAAGAGCATGACTCTTGCTCCCTGACATATCACTTGCACACAGTTCACCACTCAATCCCAAAATCAGTCCAAGAAAGAAATAGGATCACAAGTGTTAATCATTCAACACAGCAATCTTTAATGGTAAGATATGCCCTACACTGACTCCTAGTAATTTTTGGAGCGTAGGAGACTCAACCCAGTATCAAGTGTGGAGTACAAAGAAAATTAGGCTTGGTTAAAGCAGTAAGCACATATGCCTACAAACCCTCTAGACTGACAGTGCTCAGTATCTGGTCCTAAATCCATTACCTGTCAAGGGGAGGATACTGGAAACTTACTGATTTAACATCTGTGCATTTCCAAATCTTCTCACCAAACTATATAGGTTAAATTTACCTTCTCATACTCAGGTTGTAAACCAAGGTTAAAGTTGTTCTTAGCTAAAATTAAAAAACTACACAGACCATTGCTGCTACTTTAGAAATAGCAAGTAAGAACATAAAAGAGCAATTAAAATATGTAAAGATAAAGTTGACAGGACTAGTATGCATGCATTCATTTTTCACTTTTTAAATTACACTTCTTTTTAAGTTATATACTGATACTTTAAAAATAAAATTTGTAACAAATGCTGTCTGATATAAATATTGTACAACTCAGTAGAAGCTCTGAAAGACTCCAACAATTCTTAACTTTATTTTTATGCACTGATTAATTATATTTGCATTATTTTGAATTTGCATTATTTTAAGAACTCTAAAAAAACAAGCAATACTCCATCCGCCAACAAGACTGGCTATAGGATTTACTTCCTGTTTGTAAAAATAACTATTTCTTACTTGGTAGCATTTACCATTTTCCTCACAGAATTTCAAAACATAAATGTAAACTTACCACAAGCATTATTATCCAGTTTTACTCGTGGAAAAGCTGAGCAGAGAAATGAAGGATCAAGTGTTTCAAATGTTGGATTTCCATTTTCACTTTCTTCCTGTGCCTGTAACACTTTGTTCTTCCATTACAATGGCACATATAAATCAAGCAATTCAGAGTGCAAATCTAGTAATCACCCTTTGCAATTCATTTGTGGGTACAAATCTTACTGGCTCTAATTGCTTCTACTGAAAGGACAGACAAGCCCTAGCTGAAATGAAAGGGTAAGTATGAAGCATGTGATTGGTTTTATACTTTGAAGATTTGATCAGAGCCTGGAACACAGCCTTGATCCCAGTTACATCCGTGACTATCTAGAGTAGTTTCACTGTAACTCCAGTAGCACATATTTCCTCCTTTAGAAGATAGACAGAAGTATGATATATCTACAATGATAAGTATTTTGAGAAAATATTTAGTTTTGCCAGGCAATGATTCTAGTTTTATGCTTCCGTGTTATTTATATTCACACAGACCTTTTGTCTTATTTTAAATGTTTTCTCCTCCGAGATAAGTACCCAGAGCGGAAGGCAGGCAACTTTCATTATCTTCTATACATTCAAAGATGGCATCTAGATAAATATGTGGGCAGTCCGCAAAAGTTTGGATTAGACAGTGCCATATAGAGGTACATAGGAGGAGATAACAAAGTAAAGAGATCTTTTCCTGACCTCTTTCTTCATTCTGCACTTTGAAAGCACGATTCCAACAAGAAACACCATCACTGTTTTGAGACAGATGGTGTAGCCCTCCAGATGAAGTATGGGGAAGTTATTGACTACTTGAAATTTTAAGGAGAAGGAGCAAAGGGGCATTTTAAGGAGAGGAACGCTAACTGCACCTGTTTGGAAAGCGAAAGAGCATTTCCATTTCTGACAGTCCTCATGAGACACTCCTCCTCAGAAATTCAGAGCTCTTTCCCTAGCAGAACTGCACCTTCATTTAAAAAACACAGTGCAGTCGTGTTGGTGCAATCTCATGAACAAATACTTTAGCAGATGCCATACTGAGCACCCTAGTATTCTTATTAGATCAGATGCATTAAGACGAGCCAAGAATTAGGAGCAATGTTGCAAGTTTTGCAAAGTTTATAAAATATTCTAAATGCTTATTCATAAAATAGTAAGGATTTTCTGAAACAAGCTAATAGCATTTAATCTATTTTAAACTCCCATGGCTTGGGACAGAGGTAAACTCAGGTCATTCCATTAGGGATTGAAGAAAACTCTTCATACACATTAATTGTAGCAAACATTATCAACATTACTTGAGAGTACTCTGTTTTCTTTCTTACCATTACAAATTCAGTGCAGCACATCTCTAAGGTACATTTTTCAGACTATGGTAACTATGCTAATCAAAAAACTTGAATTGGCTCACTGGAATATAGGGAATGCCACACTGCATCAGACCAATAATCTTTGCTTTTAACAAGTTTTAACAAAGCACAGAAAGCTATAACTTTTGTAATAGAAAGCATTAAGGGGTGGGATGGGAAGACAGTGGCAGTACAAGCTGCAAAAAAGGGCCAACTTACCTTGGGTAGCTTTAAATGTGTTGGTCATCAAAACTTCCCACAAAACCATTTTCATCATGCTGAGTTTATAGTCTTTACTCACAACCATGTGAGGTGAATGTCCTTGTGCTTAAATTTACTAGGAATTGCTGCCCTGGATAGTAAAGCATCAGGGAAGATGGGAGTCCGAGCAGTAGTCTACTACATGAGTACTACGATCATTGCTGTACTGATTGGTATAATCATTGTGGTCATCATCCACCCTGGAAAAGGTACTAAAGAAAACATGCACAGAGAAGGCAAAATTGTGCAAGTGACAGCAGCAGATGCCTTTCTTGATTTAATCAGGTATGGCTATGATATTGCACATTTTCTGTACTAATAATGACAACTGATATTTAGATTCACACAAGAAGAATAGTAGAGAATTTTAGACAGTGAATGCCTAAATTAGCCAATTTTTTAACCAATATCTCTAACCCCTACAATGCTACAAAACAAATACATGGATTTATTTTCAAATCAGGCTGTTGCAAGGGAATAAACTACTTTTAGTATTCACGCACAAAAGAAAGACTTCTGTTCTGCTATCTGCATGGGTCTTTTCCCCTCCTTCCATACCACAATCCTTATTATCAAATTCCTCTGATTTCCCTTATTTCCAACTTTTGACAGTTTTATCACTTCACTTGAATCCCTGATTTAGCTATCAATCTTAATTTTGAATTGTAGCCACCAGTCTGGGTGCATCTACTCAACCTTGTTAAATTGTATAGATGGGAAATAAATTCCAGGAACAGGCAAGTAAAATGCTTGACATAGAGGGGCACAAATATAAAAGCTTGTTTTCTCCTTGCTCAGACTCTGAAGTGCCTCTTTTATAGAGCTAATATGTCATAGATGTATTCCAGGGAGTAGGGAAGCTGAGGTTTTGAACTCGGGAGCTTTTCCACAGGTAAAGCCACCAAAATTTTGTGTTCCACTAACCTGTTTGAAGAAGCCAGAGACATGGAGAAAGGCCTCCAAGAGTCATGCTGCCAGGAAGGGGAACATCAGAAAGACGCATGAAGAGATTTGCACTCAGATTCCTCAAGATTTATTCAGTTAGGGTGCTTCTAATTCCCTCAGAAATGTCACCATTCTGGAAAGCAAACAAGCAAATCCCCATATGTAACAAGTATACACACACATATATAATTATATGTCTGTGTTAATATTAAAGAATACTCAAACTTCAGAAATATTTAGTTCTTAATAACGAGACTCTAAATTGAGTGATAAATGCATGATGTACTCCACTACATGACTGCAAAAATTGTTTGAGAAGTAGAAATGCATTAAATATTAACTTGTTCATTCATCCAGATTCAGACAACATTAATAAATACAAAGTTAAAAGTCAACACTGACCCATAGAGCTTTGTTCATTTGGTAATTTAGCTAATATTCTGTTCCATAACCAGACATGCTATACAATATTGGATACAGAGATCGCAATTGACAGGATCTATCCAACCCTACTACATTTTGTTGTGATAAAGCTAACCAGGCTAATGCTATATTCATCAATGACCTGGATGAAGGGATAGAGTGTTCCATCAGCAAGTTTGCTGATGATACAAAACCGGGAGGGGTGGCTGACACGCCGGAAGGCTGTGCTGCCATACAGCGTGACCTGGACAGGCTGGAGAGTTGGGCAGAAAAAAAACTGATGAGGTTCAATAAAGGCAAGTGTAGGGTACTGCATCTGGGGAGGAATAACCCCATGCATCAGTACAGGTTGGGGACTGACCTCCTGGAGAGCAGCTGTGTGGAAAGGGACCTGGGAGTCCTGGTGGACAACAGGATGACCATGAGCCAGCAATGTGCCCTGGTGGCCAAGAAGGCCAATGGCATCCTGGGGTGTATCAAGAAGAGTGTGGCCAGCAGGTCGAGGGAGGTCATCCTCCCCCTCTACTCTGCTCTGGTGAGGCCGCATCTGGAGTACTGTGTCCAGTTCTGGGCTCCCCGGTTCAAGAAGGACAGGGAACTGCTGGAGAGGGTCCAGCAAAGAGCTACAAAGATGATTAGGGGACTGGAGCATCTATCTTATGAGGAAAGGCTCAGGGACTTGGGTCTTTTTAGTCTAGAAAATAGAAGACTGAGGGGGGATCTTATCAATGCTTATAAATACTTAAGGGGAGGGTGCCAGGTAGATGGGAACAGTCTTTTTTCAGTGGTGCCCAGTGATAGGACTAGAGGTAACGGGCACAAACTTGAGCATAGGAAGTTCCATCTTAACATGAGGAGGAACTTCTTTACTCTGAGGGTGGCAGAGCACTGGAGCAGGCTGCCCAGAGAGGTTGTGGAGTCTCCCACACTGGAGACATTCAAAACCCGCCTGGACGCCGTCCTGTGCAACGTGCTGTAGGTGTCCCTGTTGTGGCAGGGGGGTTGGACTAGATGATCTCCAGAGGTCCCTTCCAACCCTGACGATACTGTGATACTGTGATACTGTGATATGCAAAGCTCTACTCACTGTATACACAATTATATATTTCTGGTAGGATTCCTTTGAAAATTAGCTGGTCAATTCTTTTATTAGCTGTGCCACTGCTTAAGGTATTACTAGAGTTTTATTACTTCTCATGTTATTTTCTTTCTTTTTCACAGAAATATGTTCCCTCCAAATCTGGTGGAAGCTTGCTTTAAACAGGTAAAAATGTTTTGTTTTTTCCAACTAAAACATATAATAAAGTAAGAAATTGTGCTGCCACTGAAAGGAAAGCAGTTTATGACTTAACTCTTAAGCTGTTCCAACAGGCAGCAGCCATTCAGCCAGGCAGCACACATCTAACACTGTCTAATAGCCATATCATGTCTTGCTTTTGACCTAGTCATATAGGTAGGAATGAGAGAAGGACCTGAGGGTAATGGAGGAGAATCAGGACAAAGTTAGTTATAATGTGTTTAGGGATAGTAGAAAATTAATAGGAAATGTGGTAGGAAATTAGGCTTTAATTCCAGTCCTCATTAAGCATCTTGCTTTTTTGTTTGTCTTAATCTGTATGCCCACAAGCCCAGCATAATTACACCCTTCATATATTCGTATTAAGGAATTTTTACCTAACTTTTTTTTTTCTACTTTAAAACAGTAATAAAAATATACATACATACAACACAATTATCATACCCACACACATTTTTTTAAAAAATGTGTTTTATGTACAGTGTTAGGCAGTATTTTAATACTCCTGTCATGACTGAAATAAAATCCCTTCAGTGATAACTTCTGGATAATTTCCACTCTAATACCTCTCTGTCCCTTAAAGAGGCAATCCCATCCCTCCTCCCCTGGCTGTATTGTCTCAGTCTCAGTGTTTTGCCCTCTCTGGCATTCATCTGATTAATCAGTGACTTGATTCATCTCCACAGCCTTTACCAAAAAATGGCCATTTTTTTGCTTGATAAGTTTTCCTGCCAATTTAAAGAGTAGGATTGACTCATGGAAAGATCAAACTGGAACTGACACAGAAGAGAAATTATCACAGGTCAGATGGGAGCAGGTGAGGAAGTGGAACTGTGCTTTTCCTTTTCAGCCAACTGTTGGAACAGCTCAGCTGTCTACTCTAACCACAGCCCAAATCTTAAAACTTTTTAGCAAATGTCATTTAAAACTCAAGAATATCTAACCTCCACGGAGATTTTTTCTGCTACATCTTATTCAGAAATTTTCCATAAATCTCCTCTAAGCAAGTTTTACTTGAAGTTCTGAAAGACTTAAAGCCTTCAGAGGATACAGCAAATATGTGGAAGGAGTGCATGGAAACTATTCAGGTGTGGAAAATAACAGAAAATTAGGTCAGCAATGCTAGATGCTGGTATTCAGGTTTCCCATCTTAATCATAAGTACTCCATATCACTCAAGTACTTTCAGAGTGTGCAACAGTCTCCAAATATTACTAATAATACTGCAGCTCCTGGACTTAATATTTGGGGGGGGGTTGCTGGCAAGCCCAAAGGAATAAAAATCCAAAGTTGCTGAATAACCTTGACACCAGCATCCCATTGCTTTAATATGTTATTTAGCATCAATATATATCAGAAACATTTTACTAGTGATATTTACTATTCTTTCCTCAAAAGAATTTAATCAGGACAGGACTGCAAGGTTTTTTGAGCCCAGAGAGAAATATTCATGATAAATATTTCTCTTTGGAAAAGTATTAGGTGGTGAAAGACTGGTTTTCAAAGTAGACATTTGGGAGCATATTGAGATTTTGAAATTGATTTGCCCATTCCATAATGGAACCATTTAAGGTCGAGCTTTGTTCTTAATTAAGAAAAGTGGTGATTTGTTACTGCAAAGAAGAGAAAACTAATGGCTTTGCCATAGAAAAGGAAAAAAGAGGTGTGTTATATTTCAGTTGCTTTCACTCTAATTTTTTCTAATTCAAAAAGATGAAAAAGTAAGGAAACTTCAGAGCACATGAAAATATTTCAACTAGCCAAAAAAGGCCCATTTATTTAACAGTTGGGAAAATGTCATAGGGAAAAATAACAATTTATAAAAATGCAAACTAAGAATCAATAGTTTTGTCACAAAACTCATGCGCATGACAAATCTGCATCTTTGATTTTGACATATTTATGAGAAAGCGAGTTCTAGAAGCTAAAGGTGAAACTTTATGGATTTTTGTTGCTTTCAGGAAAGCTAGGTTTTCATAACAGCACATTCTACCAACAAATATTACACAAAGAATTCAAATGTCCTACAATAGTAAATAATAATTTAATGTGTGATTTTTACCTTTTGCTATAATTCACAGAGTTCCTACCTTTTCTTTTTGTCTTACCAGTTCAAAACAAACTATGAAAAGAGACTGTTTAAAGTAGATATTTCATCCAATGACACATCCATGATGGCTTCCATATTAAGCAATGTGTCAGAAACAATGGAAACCCTCACCCAAATGAAAGAGGAAATAGTTCCCGTTCCAGGTTCTGTAAATGGAGTGAATGCCCTTGGACTGGTGGTTTTCTCAATAAGCTTTGGCCTGGTAATTGGAAGCATGAAGGAGCAAGGTCAGGCATTAAAAGACTTCTTTGATAGCCTAAATGAAGCTATCATGAGATTGGTAGCTCTAATAATGTGGTAAGTGCCTCTTTGATAAATTCCATATTAAGTTACTAAAAATATTTTTTCATCACAGTCATGCACCAGATAGCAAGAGTCTGTTTGGCAGGAAGTCGGCTTTTTTCGTAAATGAACCCAAGAACTGTAATTCTGTATATCAATAATTCGCTCAAACATACCTATTCTTTCAGTGTGTTTAGCTTTTGACACAAAAATTCAGGGTCTATGGCAGAATTTGCCAAGCTTATACAGAGCCATTCTAGGTCTTCATAAAGACAGAGATCACAACAATATGATATCAAAGCTTCCTTATGACCTACTCTGACTTCACTAAAAGAAAATGACAAACCTCTCCCATAATCTTATTTCTACACAGCAAGACCTTGTTATCATTAGTTTCCAACACAACTGGTTCCTGCAGTTGTGTAGTGTATATGTATATTACAGAATCATAGAATGGTTCAGGTTGGAAGGGACCTTAAAGATCATCTAGTTCCAACCCCCCTGCCATGGGCAGGGACACCTCCCACTAGACCAGGTTGCTCAGAGACCCATCCAACCTGGTCTTGAACACTGTCCTGGTTTGAGGTAAAACACCAACTTTATTCAGTAATTTCTGGAATTTCTAGGCCTCTTCTAACTACTTAAATTAACAGCATATTGTGCACTGTTTGCTCTCAGAGTGATAAGACCTATGTTTATAGCTGATGCCAAGGCATGGTATGCAGAGAGGCTCTTGCTTATATTTATTGCTACAACAACCAAGGCCAGCTAACTTGTTATTTGCCCTGTTGGAGGGTCAGAAGCAGAAAAGCATAGAGGGGTCCCACGTGTGGGGAGCAGACAGGACAGGTGACCCAAAACTGACCAATAGGGTATTCCATCCCATCTGCCTCATGCTCACTATAAAAGCTGAGGGATCAAAGGGTCAGCTCTCTTTCTTCAATGGCCGGCATCCGAGGAGGACTCTGTCTGTTTGTCTGCCTTTGCTCCCGATCCTGAATGCAGATCCAGAATCCAGTTCCCATCCGTCACTGAGTCCAGTCTGGGACTTCCCCAGTGCTAGCCAGTGTCATGACTGTCATCCTGGGAGCTTGATATGGTTTTGTATATTTCTCATTATTTCCTTTTTATTTTATTATTAATATTTCATTAAAGTAGTTTAGATCCTTCTAAACTCATAAGTCTCTTTTTCCCTGCTCTGCCTCTCTCTTTGAAGAGGGGTAGAGGGGAGCATCTGTCGGTCCCATCTGGTGTGCCCCACATCCCTAGTGGCTGGTTTGGCCTGAACCAAGACAAACAATTCCAGGGATGGGGCCTCCACAACTTCCCTAGGCAACCTGTTCCAGTGCCTCACCACCCTCAGAGTGAAAAATTGCTTCCTAATATTTATTCTAAATCTACCCTCTTCCATTTTGAAGCCATTCCCCCTCATCCTATCACTACATGCCCTTGTAAAATGTCCCTCTCCAGCCTTCTTGTAGGCCCCCTTTCGGTACTGGAAGGCTGCTATAAGATCTCCCCAGAGTCTTCTCTTCTCCAGGCTGAACAACCCCAACTCTCTCAGCCTCTCCTCATAGGAGAGGTGCTCCAGCCCTCTGATCATCTTCATGGCCCTCCTCTGGACCCGCTCCACCAGGTCCATGTCCTTCCTATGTCAAGGGCTCCAGAGCTGGATGCAATATTACAGGTGGGCTCTCACGAGAGCGGAGTAGAGGGGCAGAATCACCTCCCTTGACCTGCTGGCCACACTTCTTCTGATGCAGCCCAGGATGCGGTTGGCTTTCTGGGCTGTGAGTGCACATTGCCAACTCTTGTTGAGCTTCTCATCAATCAACACCCCCCAAGTCCTTCTCCTTAGGGATGCTCTCAATCCGTTCTCTGCCCAGCCTGTATTTGTTCTTGGGATTGCCCCGGCCCACGTGCAGGACCTTGCACTTGGCCTTGTTGAACTTCATGAGGTTTTCATGGGCCCACCTCTCCAGCCTTTCCAGGTCTCTCTGGATGGCATCCCTCCCCTCCAGCATGTCGACCGCTCCACACAGCTTGGTATCATCGTCAGCAAACAAACTCCAACATCCATGTCACCAACAAAGATGTTAAACAGCACTAATCCCAGTACCCACCCCTATTTACAGATACACATAATTTTGCCACTTTCTTTATTGTTTTCAACAGGTAAATAAAACCAATACCTTTTCCTTCAAACATTAGGTATGAAGTCTTTTCAACAATGAAGATTCATTATTTGTCAGGTAGAAAGTTAATTATGGAAAGAAATTATGTCTTGTTGCCTTCTTTACTACAGAAAACAAACAAACAAACAAATCAACTCCAAAAGTGTAAAAAACTACCCAAAAGCACACACACATATGTTGTAGTACTAGATACAAAACTAAAAATAAGTATATTTTTTCCAGGAAAATTCCATTTCTGCCAGGAAACAGCTATACAAAGCAAAAATCTTTTCTCCTTCTTTATGAGCTCACTTTAGATGATAAAGCAGTGGATGAACATTATTACTTCTGAGACATTTCTACATGGATTTGATGGCTGAAAGTGCAATTGAGATATGCTGGATAAATTTTGTTCTGTAGTAACTTAGTATAATATGGCAAGGGGGCATTTATGGAAATAAAGCTGTATCAAAAGTCCAGCTGCAGCAGGATTATGTTAAAGAAATACACTCAGCACTAGCTCCTTCTTCATCTGTAGCTGTGCTTGCCAATAGGAAAAAGCAGCTTATACCACCTTTGTTGCTGCCCCACAATACAGCTAACCTGTCATACAGATGGTTTTATGCTAAAGTATTTATCCAGTGCCCCACTGGATAAAATGGGGCATGGCCAGAAGCAGCTTGAAATCATCAGAAGTTAGCCTTCTGTGTGGGTTCCTTCCCCAACAACATGGAAAACAACCCTGGAGAGATAATAGAACTGGGCACTTGGCATAGTCTCCATCTATGTTGGTTGAGCCTTCGTTCATACAGACAGAATTATAACAGAATTGGCTAAATAAGTTTTTAAATTACACTTGAATTCCAAAGGGAGCTCATTTCCCTACATGTCTGAAAGGCATGCTATACGTCTTCTTGAAATCCTTACCAGATTCTGAATCCAACAGAGCCTATAAGAAACATTCACTGTTTTGGTTTCATCCTGGTTAAACTGTTAAGAGATAGAGTTAAACTCTTGGGCTGCTTCTGAATAATTACAGTCATCCTACCAGCAAAATACTACATTCATGCATGCATATAAACACAAAAGGTATGGATGGGGGAATGGATTTCTACTTTGTTCAGTGCAATACTAATTCGATTTCTTATTTGCAGGTATGCTCCACTTGGAATTCTCTTCTTGATTGCTGGAAAAATTGTTGAGATGGAAGATATGGGTGTGATTGGTGGTCAGCTTGCCATGTATACTGTAACAGTTATCATCGGTTTGCTAATTCATGCTGTCATTGTCCTACCTCTTCTCTACTTCCTGATCACTCGTAAAAACCCTTGGGTATTTATTGGAGGCCTAATCCAGGCATTAGTCACAGCTTTGGGAACATCTTCCAGGTATAATACAATATTTTAAGGCTGTATTTTTTTATAATATTATTGGTTCGAGAAACAATTTTGTCTAATGTAATTGGTTAACTCCATATTCAAATATTCACTTGGGCACTTTATTTAAATTCCGCTGCTCTCCGACAGAGATGATTATTATCATTATATTGACTTGAAGTCTATTTTCTATGAGAACCCTTGAACAGAGATGAAATAGGTCTGGTGATGCAGACTGTATGGCTGGAACCCTTGTGACTTTGATTAACCTTGATGTTTGAGATTTGTAAGTAGTTTGTAACGGCTTGCTGATAAAGGATGCTGCTGGCAAGGAAAGTTTTACGTTTGTGCGTGGCAAAATGGAGCAGCAAACAGGAAGGTTCAGAGGGGATTCTGAGAGAGCTTGAGAGCCCTTTTTGGCAGGTGACATTCTGTGCTCAAAATCCTGATAGCCAATGATGGATATCAGAAATGCAATAGAAGTGCCATTTTTGCTCTTTGTTGATGAAATCATAGGGACTTCATAGGAATAAGAAACCTGTTTGTCTCTATGATGCAAAGAAACATTATTGTAATCAAATATATATTCCTACACCATATGATATTTCATAAAACACCTTCCATTTTAATACATTTTTAAAGCATCACCTAAAGACAGATGTTTCAGTCAGCCATTCCATATAACTAAATTCAAGAGCCTGGTGTTTGGAATTATCCTGAAGATCTGGATGACCATTAATGATTATCTGGGACCATTAATGTAGAGTCTGATTAAGTTTTGTATCACTGGAAAAGCTCTTTAGGACTTTAAAAAATTACGCCAGTGTATTAATGGGTAGAGAGGGACAATTACTAATTTCACATTTGACATTTTAATGTCAATCCTTGCAAATTTGTGCAATGCCTAAAAGGGAATTTGATTAAAAAATATTTTAAAAGGAAGATAATATAACTAATGCCAGTCAACATAGTTTAAGAGAAAATAAACTCGGCGGGGGGGGAGGCAGTGGCTGTGTGCTGCTTAGCTGCCTACTGGGGTGGTTAACCCACAAGTGGTAAAATAATGTAATCATCCATCAGAATGCCCTTTCCAGAGGAGCCAGCAAATAAAGATGAGAAAACATGCTGTTTACTGGAGGGCTGAATAGCTCAATTTGTATAAATTCAGGAAAACAATACTTAGGGGTGATTCAATCATAACTCAATGACATCAAAAACCGGAAGTGTTAATTTTTAAATAGATTTTTCTGCCTAGCATACTAAAGTATAACAAAATCTGGTGACAAAATACTGGTTAGACATATTCAGACTAGGGACTACATAGAGAGTGACAGTAATTAACAATTGGGAAAACCTTCCTAGAGCATCAGGAGAACCACCATAATTAGAAGTGTTTAAATACAGCCTTGGCATTTTTTAAAATAATATTCTGGTTTATCACATAAAAATTAAGACAATTAGAACAATCTATCTTGTCATCAAAAAGCATGACATTCTTTTCATTTGTTCTTTGTAGAATTTATATCATGTATTACCTTCTTTTTGTTTCAGTTCTGCAACACTACCTGTTACATTTAAGTGTCTAGAAGAAATAAATGGAGTGGACAAACGAGTTACAAGATTTGTACTCCCAGTTGGTGCTACAATTAATATGGATGGAACTGCTTTATACGAGGCTTTGGCTGCAATTTTCATTGCACAGGTTAACAACTTTGATCTGAACTTTGGACAGATTATCACAATCAGGTACAGAAGCCATTATTACCTACACCTTTGTGATGACTCCTTCTTGCTGTTATATGTGGGATTAAACAAAAGTGTCTAGAGCTAAAAATGAGAACTGCTACAGTAGCTGAATAACTGTAATGATTTACATCTTCTGCACATATTCTTCATTAGGTAAACCTTTAAAAAACTGTAGCACGACACACCTATCACTGGACTTAGCAGAGTTAACAAGACCAGTTTTTAACGACTTATCGTTAACGACTTTATCAGTACCAGATAATTTCTAATGCATGTGCAAAGCATAAGAGCATCACAGTGGCATGGTACAGGGCTTATGCTAGGAGAGGTAGTGTTTTCCTAGTCATGATGGTCTCAGGATACAAGCAGAGCAAGCTGTGTAAGGAGCAGTAATACCTTTTATTACACCAGCTGATAGAGGTGGAGAAGATAGGTATGTTTTCAAGCACACAAGCCTCCATGTTTGAAACAGAACAGCAAACAACACACTAAGTACCACTCGATGATAACTGACCTGCATTAATTTATTATGTTACTCAAACAGTTTAAGAGAAAAGGGTGATGGGTACAAGTGCAGAAGAAAAAAATGTAAGCAAGGGGAGAGGGGGACAATGTAGGACAGAGAGACAGGTATTTTATCACTCAGAAACACTGAAAGTTCCAATATGGTGAACTGAGAATGTAGAAGATTTTCAAGCAGAAGTGCTTCTCTCCATAAAAAACACCAGTTTAATTCAATATTCATCAACAGAAGGCAAAACTCTGTCTTCACACTCCAAGGCAATAGTTCCATGTTCATTAGTACTAGAGCTGCTCCCTGCCAAAACACCTGACAAAACAAATTCTTCCTAAACTAGGTGTGAACAAGCATATTTCTATCAAGTTACTAGACTGTATGATTCAGGGTTTCTGGCAGATTTCTGTTTTCTGATGGCTGAATGCCAACTGCCGGAGGACAGATACTTCACCTAACATGAAGTTAGAGTGAGAATAAAAGTTCTTGTATTAGATCTGCCAGGACAAAATCACCTCCTCAGCTTTTCTTTTAACATGTTTGAACTTGTGGAGTGAGTTTGTTCAATGGGTGGGGGCATGTAGCTATAATGTTTTTGCCTGGCCCTTAGCATCTAGTAAGGGATTTAACATCTAACAAAAATCATGTTTCCAGGGTTCTGGATAAAGGTTTAGTGTAAACATTTTGGATTAAGATCCACACTCCCCTGCAGCTGTGTAGCATTCAGGTTAGGGACTGGGCTCATCTTTTTCTTTACTACTGAGCAAATGCTTTCTTGCTTCATATCTGTTTTTAATGTTTGCTAGATGATAAGGAGAGTTTATTATGGAAGTCAATTAATTGCTCTTGCCATCTCTGCACAGCATCACAGCTACAGCTGCCAGTATTGGGGCTGCAGGGATTCCTCAAGCTGGACTGGTCACCATGGTCATTGTGCTTACATCAGTAGGTTTGCCTACAGATGATATCACTCTTATCATTGCAGTGGACTGGTTCTTGTAAGTATTTTTATGCAGTCACTAAGGGCTTAGACCATATTTAGAAGTACAATAGCCAGAGACATTTTGGCAATACTGTGATCAGTGGTGTACTTCTTTTGCTGCGGGAAGGCAGTTGGAAAGAAGTGTTAAAAAGAATCACAATTTCTTGCAATTAATGTATTTTCTTAAAGCAGACGGTGAGGGGTGTTACTTAATGATGGTTCCTCTTGCGTGCAAAGGGGTTACTTAGAAACCTGGATCCTTAGGGTGCTAAGAAAACTTTCAAACATACTGTAATTCAATCAGCAAAGAATTATTTTAGTCTTCTATTTTTCGTAGTCTGTCAATGAAAACCTTTCCATCAATCAGGCTCAGAGCTGGTTCAGACCCAACCCAGTTCATTGTAGCCCTGCTGACTATCTAATCCAGGAAAGGTTCATATGTCTATCTCACGGACACAGAATTGAAAACCAGTTGTGTAAATGTTCATGCATCAGTACAGGTTAGGGGCTGACCTCCTGGAGAGCAACTCTGTAGAAAGGGACCTGAGAGTCCTGGTGGCCAACAGGATGGCCATGAGCCAGCAATGTGCCCTGCTGGCCAAGAAGGCCAATGGCATCCTGGGGTGTATCAAGAAGAGTGTGGCCAGCAGGTCGAGGGAGGTCATCCTCCCCCTCTACTCTGCCCTGGTGAGGCCGCATCTGGAGTATTGTGTCCAGTTCTGGGCTCCCCGGTTCAAGAAGGACAGGGAACTGCTGGAGAGGGTCCAGCAAAGGGCTACAAAGATGATTAGGGGATTGGAACATCTTTCTTATGAGGAAAGGCTCAGGGACTTGGGTCTGTTTAGCCTGGAGAAAAGAAGACTGAGGGGGGATCTTATTAATGCTTATAAATACTTAAAGGGAGGGTGCCAGGGGGATGGGAACAGTCTTTTTTCAGTGATGCCCAGTGATAGGACAAGAGGTAACAGGCACAAACTTGAGCATAGGAAGTTCCATCTAGACATGAGGAGGAACTTCTTTACTTTGAGGGTGGCAGAGCACTGGAACAGGCTGCCCAGAGAGGTTGTGGAGTCTCCCACACTGGAGACATTCAAAACCCGACTGGACGCCGTCCTGTGCAACCTGCTGTAGGTGACCCTGCTGTGGCAGGGGGGGTTGAACTAGATGATCTCCAGAGGACCCTTCCAACCCTGACCATTCTGTGATTCTGTAATTGTCTTATCCAGCCACCACAATGTATTACTCTTCAGTTTTTCCATTCCTCTGTCTGTAAAACACTAACTGACACCTGTAGGTATATGGGGAAATCCCTTAGGTCCATGAACTAAATCAAAGGCAGAAGGTTTCCTCCAACCTCTATTTCATCTAACCCCTATTAGTTATAGTTTCCAGAGGCTTTTACCCTTCAGTCTTCTCAAGTGATCCCTGCAAGAAGTTGCCCATGTCATTATCAGAACGTAATGTCTTCAAATGATTATTGGAACTGGTTTCCCAGAGAGGTGGTAGATGCCCCATCCCTGGAAACATTCAAGGTCAGGTTGGATGGGGCTCTGAGCAACATGATCTAGTTGATGATGTCCCTACTCATTGCTGGGGGGGTTGGACTAGATGACCTTTAAAGGTCCCTTCCAACCCAAACCATTGTATGATTCTATGATTCTATGATTTTCTAACCACATGCCCACAACCTTATGTAGATGGACACTTACTGAATAACAGTGCCAGTCACTCCTCGTCAAGCTGTCTCCTACATCTTCTGGGCAGAGCCCTCTAAGATGGCTGAATTGATGTAGTTTACTTTGAATCTTTTTAGCAGAATTCCACCCTAAATTACTGACCGTAGTTTAGAGTCAGGAGGGGAATGACCCTAACAAGGTAGATTCTCATTGGCTTACATGTTCAGAGGATATAAACCCAAACCACTAGAGTATAGAAATGCCTCCGAGAAGCATCTGCCATATATGCTCCCTTTGTTGTCCTCATCACACAGATGTTTCTTGCTGTGAAACTGCCAAGAGTATTAACACATTTTGTGGCTCCAAATCCTAGTATATTTGTTAATTTCTGTAGAAGGAATCATGGCATTAACAGTTCAGATAAATGAATATAAAATTTCTGAATCATCTAGTAGCTATTTAAAGGCCATTTTAACAGCTAGTCTGCATGCTTCCCTGAACAAGTGATCAAGTCAAGGCTAACTTACTATTTCTCCTTAGGGATCGTCTCCGTACCACTACCAATGTCTTGGGAGACTCCATCGGAGCAGGAATTGTTGAACATTTATCACGGCATGAGCTGAAGAACAGGGATGATGAGATGGGTAATTCTGTGATAGAGGAGAATGAAATGAAGAAACCATGCCAACTGATCTCACAAGAGAGTGAGAAACCATTAGATAGTGAAACCAAGATGTAGGGTAAAGAAGGCATGAGTCCAACACTACAAGTGTGGAAAACACACACTTTTTCCAGCCATTTATATGTTGAATTCACCAAGTTCACTTATTCCTTGTTTTCTCCCTTTATGCTAGCACTGGAAAGAATTAATGAAAATATATTCCAAATTAGCGGTAATCAAGGCATATGCTGGCTTCCCACTTAAAAAAAAAATTAACAGGCAACAATATCAGTCCTACTAGACATGTGCTAACTGAGGATAAATAAAGAGAGATTGTCAATTAAATTAAAAAAATTAAAATCGGTATATATGCTACTCAGTCCTGTAAATGTGATCTTATTTTCTTTTTTTTATGAACATGCAAAGTAAAAACAGATAACAGAGCCTGAAAATGGTTTTATTTTTTTTAAATACCTGTTGCAAAATTCCTAACATCTATAAACACACAATTAATGCTTCAAACTTGATAAATGCAACCAGCTAAGTAAATCAACTGTTTTTTTGCTTTTTATCTGATGTTTTTTTTCTCTAGTGTTATATCCTTGTTCAAATACTAGCAGGACAATAAAAAGGAGGACATTAATTAAAAGGATAAAAGAGAAGAGGATGTATAAATAAAGAAAAAAATACTCCCAATGAGCACTTTTATCAACTGAGTTGAAATATTTCTGAGAAAATTATTTTATCTGGACACAGGTTTTTGCATTAGCCTCAGCTGATCTTGACAAAAACTTAGCCTAGTCAGCTCCCACTGACTTGCAAACATCTATGCATGTATGTATGTACCTCCACTCCGTATTTGCCCCCTTAATTTTAACATCACAACCTATCTGAACAATCTATGTGTGTTTTTGTAGGAACAAGGCCCTAGGCTGTATTGACTCTGGGACAGAAAATGTGTCTTCATGTCTCTTAGAAAAAAAAAGATAGCATGCTCTGGGTACACCAATTATCTACTTAATAAGCAATAATAAGAATAGAAGGCAGTGCCAGCCCTCTGCAGAAGGGCTCAGATCCTAAAGGGACTGGTTTCTAAATCTGAATCCCTGAGACCAAGAGGAGGTTTCCTGATTGGAAATCTCCCAAATGCTTGGTCATTCCACTGATAAATTATAAAGCTATTAGCTGGATTTACATTTTTCCATCTGGAGAAGAAGGTTCCCAATCTCAATGTGAAATTTTTAAATCCTTGTGTGTTTATCAGCAGCATCTCAAAAAGAAAAAAATAACCCTTTAGAAAGTAAAACTAATGGGTGCTTTTTTACTTCTTACTAGGAAAAATAGATAAATTGCAAAATAGTAAAAACTATAATAAATATTGACATTTTAATTAGAAAGGACTTTAAAGCGCAATATTGTAGGTTTCTTTCAGGGAATAGATAAGGAAAAATTTTAAAAGGGAGATGATAACGCACTTGTAATCCTGTGGCTTTTTTTGTTCATTTCAATGTTATTCCCTGATGAAGCCCTTTTTTTAGAAATATACATTCTGTATTTTTTCCTTTTTGCCTTGTGTTATTATACTGGAAAGATTTATAATGCAGTTACAGTTGGGGAAATGAAGAAATTAATCAAAAGGCACAATAGTGTTGAGTGATCTTTTTTATTTAAATGTTTGGTTCTCTTCTTTCTCCCTCCCCCCACCAAAGAATTCTGATAGAAATGAAGGATTCCCTTGCAATATCCCAGTTGCCACTCAAAAAATATTCAATAAGCTGCTCTTGTTACTAAAAGAACATAAATATGGTGTATAAGTAGCTGTAGTGAAAATGTCAGCATGCTGGTTGAAGGCAAACCTTTTCCCATGTTTAGAGCAAGGAGGCAAGACTGTTTTATTTTGGATTGAAAACTCCTGCCCATCTTCTCCAGTTGTGTAACCCAGACAATACGAGCAGGAACTCTCCAGTGAATTAAGTGAGCAGGATTTAATACAGAGTATTGAGCAGTCAAACCTACAAAGCTCTAAATGAATCTCTGACTGAAAGAAACCAAGTATGGGGTGGGGTATTTTTGCTAACAGAATGCAAATCTAGGATACAGACAGATATTTTCTGATATGTAATTAGATATTTTTATATAGATACTGTATTCAGAATGTGTGTATAAATGTTAACTGTAGAATTTATGGCATAACAATTTCATTTTTGTTAAGATTTTGTTTGGAAATACATTGCAAAGACAATGTAAATGGCTGTCTTTCTATGACATCAGCTGAGAAAAATGAAGTGTCACAAAGAATGTGATCTTTTTTATACTAATTTTGTTTCTTATGGAAATGAGGTATTATAGAAAGGTTCCCTTCCCCATCCCTCATTGTTTTTGCATTGTTATGCACCCAGAGCAGATTGAGAAACATTACTTTGTAGATGTATTTTCAATAAAAATAGCTTCACATTACTGCTTTTCTGTCATTTAGGATTTCTTTCAAAGGCTCTGTAACAGAACTTTCACACAAACTCAGAGCAAACAAACTCATAATATGGGATTTCAGGAATTCCAGGCCATTTTATAGGGCAGGGCTTTGATATAGCAGGGCTTCCTCACTTCAAATACTTGCTTACGGTTTCATGATAAAAAATAAATAAATAAGTGAAACTGCACAGACAAAAGAAGGTGAGGAAGGGGGGAGGGAGGACTATTAAAGATTAAAAGAATCAACATTATTAATGCTCATTGAATGAGCTTAAGCTTAAGCTTAAGCTCATTGAAATTCAAGTATATAAATTCATATTGATATTAGCAAAATATTAAAAAATTAAGCATTTATATTTTCCTTGATTCAGCTTCTGCAAAGCTGCCAGTTCAGTATAGATGTGTAATTAGATGGTCCAAAACTCAGAAAGGTCATTGTGCCATGGGAAGCAAAATACATCTGTGTATTTTATGTCTCCAGGGTATTACAATGTCATAACATTACAGTCATCCTAGACAATCCACTGTTTTTCTCACAGAAGTGGTTTGTGATGGTGTTAGAGTTCATTTGACAACAACTTCATCTGGCAGAGCTAGCTAGTGGAAGTGAATGTCTTGTCAGAAGGACCGGGAAGGTATAAAAGAAAGACACAAGCTGAATCACTTCCATCTGGAAAGCTGTGTTGGTTAGAGCAGATGGAGGCAGCAGGGAGAAGTCCTGCCTTCCTGAACATACACCAACAAACCACTGGACAATGACCTCTATTAATTTGTCTGCAGTGTTTTGAGTGAAAACAATTTATAAGTTCAAACATTTTTGTAAAAAATAATTTCAGAGAAGACATGGTGTTATAAAGTGCATGAGCATAATTTTTCCCATTTTTTTCTAGTTATCTAGTCATTCATTCACTCATTCTTTGTGTTTCTAGAATTACTGTTATGATGGGAAGAGCTAAAGAAAGAGAGTGTATTACTTGGAGGTATTACCGGCTCAGTGGCCTCATTCACCCTTCTGTGCCCCCACGCAGAATAAAGATCTCTGGTATTACATACTTTTTCAGCAGTGTTTTCATTTGAAAGTTGGGGTACAAAACAGCCACACCATTCTTAGGCAAGAATTTATGTCTCTGTGACAGTGTGTGGCTAGTATAAAGCAAAGTAATCATGCATGTGGAAAACTGGCACAGGAAAGTACTTCTGTCTTCCTTTCTGAAGGACTGGATTTGCACAAGTGACATTTGTGTTCCAATGCAGGGACAACTGATGAGAAATTTAGGGCATTTTTTTTTTTAACTGACACTAGCACATGCTTGATTTAATAAAGTTACAATGGAAACAGTACAGAAGAGTATATCTTGCTTCTCGTATGATCAACTGTGCTAATTGTGCTAGTTGTGATCAACAGTGTGTGATCAACTTGCTTCTGGTGTGATCAACTATTTCCCAGAACAGGATAAAAAATCTGAGATGAACTGATAGATCACTCCCTGTCTGGATTTCTGTGTCATCTTTTTAAGAGGTCAGCTTATACTGGAAGTATGGGGTAATAAAGAAGGAGATAGAGAAAGACTTCTACAGCTCCATGACAAACTGAAAACCCAGACTTGCAACATAAATGAGGCAGCAAGATTCCTCCTGATAACAGAGAGAACTGTAATCAGATGATATAATCTTGCACGGTGAGCCCTTTCCTTTCCTCCCTTCCCCCACCTGGCTCCTTAGATGTCTCTAAGATACCCAAAGGTATCTAAAATTCCAAAATTTTACTACAGGAACACTTGCATCTCTAACCAAAGTTTTTCTTCGGCATGCCTCATTACACAACTAGGGCTGCAAAAAGAATCGATTTTTCACTTCAGTGAGTGAACTGAAAAACTGGGGAGACTAATTTTTCCAGGGCATCATGAAACTTTTTTTACTGCTTAAAAAAAAAGAACAGTCTCTTTCTTTCAGGTATAATGAAATGTTTTGTTCTCCACTTCTTGAAACATCCTATCTCTTTTTAAATTTTATTTATAAAATTTTAAATTAAAACAAACAGCTGTAAAATGAACTGTAACTCTGAAATAAAACATTGAACCATTTTGCTAGGAAAATGTCAAAATTAAATACTTCAACTTTTCTGTAATATCTCCTCACTTTAAAGCCAATTGTATTTACAGAAGTTGGCACAGCTTCACAAGTACTTGCCTCAAAAACTGCATTTTTCAGCAATATATTTTTATATGAATCCTTTTTCTTTGTTCTTTACAACTTCCTTTCTCTAGACATTGCACATTTTTCTGCTTTTCCTGATTGCTCAGATTTTTTCTTCATTGTACCATTGGCTTTTTAATAGTTTTTTAGAACTCCTTAAAATGATAAAAAACAACTTTCTTGATATTTTTCCAATATTATTATTACTTTTGCTCCTAAACTTGTGTTCATTTCCTGCATCATTTTTTTCAGTGCCTCAACCAGATTCACATTTTCTGCAGTACCATATTCCTCTCTCCATCTATCCCACTTTCTCTCTTTACTCTAACCTTCATTTTTACAGTTTCTCCTCCAAGAACTCCACTGCAACAGGTCTCAATAGTACCCTTGGCCTCCTTCATAACCCTAGACAAGACTCTCAGCCTTTCTGTGTTTTGGTTCCACATTAATAAAATGGGGACAGTAGTGTTGCCTTAGCACCAGGGTTGTTTCCAGAAAAATCAAGATTGTGGAGACTGTACAATGGAGATGACAGACATACCTGTATCATTTCTTGTGCACCATCCAAACCCTGAGGATTTGCCCCTAGTGCATAGGACCTTTGTACTATTATGTCCTGTGCTCTAGATACTTGAAGTGTATTTGAGAATTTATACCACCTTTGCTTCAAAACAAAACGATTAATTTGTTCATCATAATTGTACATAAAACCAAGCCAAATCCTGTGGTGCTTGCTAGCTCCTTTCACTGGCAAAACTCCTATGAATAGCAATAGGGAGATGGATAAAAGAAAGATCTGACTTGGATTTCATGCCCAGGGAATAAACTACAGTGCAAATATATTCAGAATAAAATTAGTACTGATGACAGATGGTGACTGTCATTTGGTCTGAGCAGGTGATACACAAATCTCCTCTCCTGGTTTTGTCAGGGTTAATTTTCACAAGAAGCTGGGAGGGAGCTGGGGTGGGGGGGAGGGGGCGAGCGGCTGCAAGCGGCCGTGTGGTACTTAGTTGCCGGCTGGGGTTAAACCACGACATCTCCCTTCATGGATGTGCTGGTTCACCTTGTTCATGACCTGCAGTTCCCCTCCTATTCGAATCCCGCTCCTCTCCCAGGTGGCAACTCCTGGCCATGCCGAATTACCTGGTGGTTTTGTGATATGCACAAATAGGGACTGGGATGAGACCACCCAACTTGCTTTCATTTACAGGCTAAGCCATGATGTAAGATCGAGTCTCCAGAAGTAAAAGACTACAGTACTAACCCACTGTGCCACTTAGCCTCCACAGTGCAAAAGAATTATTTAGTTGCTGCCAACACTTCATTTTTAGATGTACTGTGGCTCTGTAACAATCAGCCTCCTAAAAACTGCAAAATGTTTCCCATCATTGACAGCCAAAATTTTTTTGTCTCATTGGATTATGCTGCCATCGTGTGGAAAATGTTTTTTACAAGTAACATTTTCCCTCCAATTAAAAAAATTAAATTAAATCCTCTGATAAACAGTTTAGCACAGCGCAACGTTTGCTTCAGCTGCAGAATATTATTGTTATTATAATCCAATTTTCCTGGTTTGAGTGACACAGAACTAATTTCTCTTCTAATGCTGGGAAAACTGCACTTTTAGAAGACTCCAGTGTCTGAATTTGTGAAAATATTTACTTTATAGCCAGCTATGGTGTGTGGGTTTCAAGGTCTCAGTGTTTTCGAGCTCGCCAGGGATGAGGAGGCGCAAAACCTGGGCACTTGACCCAAGCTGGCCAACAGGATTATTTCATACTATGAACATCACATTCAATATAAATTAGAAAGTTTGCTGTGAAGTGCTCTCTCTCCCTTGATGGCGGCGATCCAGAGAACTTCTTGCTCTGGTTCTGGACCCCTGAGGCCTTCCCTTCCTCCCGAAGCCATAACGCTCGCAGTGTCCAACATTTACTGTCCACTGCTGGGAGTGCACAGCTTCCTACTGATATAATTGGCTGAGTATAATCCTTGTATATTTTATATTGGTATTGGGATCAATATTGGTTCTTTAGTGTTATTAATGTTAATCATCGAGTCTTTTTCTATTAAATCTGTTAAGATTTCAACTCCCAGGTTTCCTTATTTTTTCCCGATTCCCCTTCCTGGGTGGGGAGTGGTCATCGGGTGACAGAATAATTGTCTAAATGACAATAAATTGTTGTGGGTTTTCTCAAACCATAACACCAATTTATTCACATAAAGAACATGCATACTCATTCATTTTGTCCTTTGTTCAGCACAGCCTTAAAGAGGTTCAGCTGTGAACACCATTCTTCTTATATTGATGCTTTTGTGTGTGTGTGTGTGTTCATTTGTCTGTGCTTTATCTGAGCATCTCTCAGGCAAGACAAAGGGGTCTTCAGGAAAATGTGTGCCACAGTTCCTGAAACACTCTTTATGATACTGGGGGAATGGTGGTGTATGGGCTAATTTGCTAACACTAATTGCCAACACGGTGGCATTTCACACAATTATTAATCTCTCTCCCACTCTCATTGTTTTGATTTGAAGTGGCTTTCTCTTGGTAATCTGATGTCCCCTAAGGTGCTAGGAAAATGCTAGATTTCCACACTTGGAATCTATACCTGCCGAACCTTGTCCCTATTGATGCGTGTAGACGGTACATAGACATAATGCATTTTGAAGGGACTTGAGAGTCAGGTGAAACATTAGTCTTTCTACAGGAACTCTTGATTAACACGTAACTGAAAAGTATCATCCAGGGTGTCATCTGTGGCCAAAGAGCATCTGATGAATAGAAGAACATACAAAACTTTTAAGTTTCCTTACTCCTAAGATGGAGTCTGGCCCAGGCCAGTTCCCTAACTCAACTGCTCTAACCTGCCAACGTTACAGGGCCCCTCAGAGTACAGACAAAGGACAAGCAGGGAATGGGGGTTGCAGTCAGTTCATCACAGGTTGTCTCTGCCACTCCTTCCTCCTCGCACTCTTCCCCTGCTCCAGTGTGGGGAACTTCTCCAACATGGGTCCTTCCCATGGGCTGCAGTTCTTCATGAACTGCTCCAGCGTGGGTCCTTTCCATGGGGTGCGGTCTTTCAGGAACAGGCTGCTCCAGCATGGGGCCCCCACAGGGTCACAAGTCCTGCCAACAAACCTGCTTCAGCGTGGGCTCCTCTCTCCACAGGTCCACAGATCCTGCCAGGAGTCTGCTCCAGCACGGGCTTCCCATAGGGGTCACAGCATCCTTCAGGCACATCCACCTGCTCCAGTGTGGGGTCCTCAATGGGCTGCAGGTGGATATCTGCTCCACCATTAACCTTCATGGGCTGTAGGGGGACAACCTCCCTCTACCATGGTCTTTACCATGGGCTGCAGGGGAATCTCTGCTCTGGCACCTGTAGCACCTCCTTCTTCACTGACCTTGGTGTCTGCAGAGTTGTTTCTCTCACATATTCTCACTCCTTTCTTCCAGCTGCCCTTGCACAGCAGGTTTTTTCCCCCTCTTCTTAAAAATGTTATCACAGATGCACTACCACTGTTGCTGATTGGCTCAGCTTTGGCCAGGGGTGAGTCCGTCTTGGAGCTGGCTGGCATCGGCTCTATTGGACATAGGGGAAGCTACTAGCACCTTCTCACAGAAGCCACCCCTATAGCCCCCCTGCTACCAAAACCTTGCCACGCAAACCAAATACAGTTAGCAAATCTATGAAAGCATTTTATTAAAAGCAAGTTACTTAGAAAATCTAGCAGAAGGGTATTTAAAAATGGCATGCTATGAACTTGCTAAGTTTTCTCTTTCTCCTGTGAGGCACTGAGCATTTTAAGTTTTTATTGTGTTGAAAAGCAATTCTGAAAAAAAGTTTGCAAAAGGTTTGTACCATGTGTCAAATCAGACATGAGTTGATTCTGAACCCCTCTAATGCATTTATTTGGGAGAATTCATGATCGCCACAAATATCATTAGTAGTAAAATCCTGGGGGCTTCAGATATACTGCAATGTCTCTATTCTAACCAGCGTGCCAAGCATGAGGCAATACGAGACTCATGATTTCCTTCCCTTAACAGGTCAAGGTTGTAAATAGTTATAACCCAACCATGGGGTCATCATTCATTGGCCTGATTAGCTATTTTTGCCAAGATTAAACATTCCTTCAGCTGACATCACAGAATAAATTACATATTTATAGCAAACTGTAAAGGATAGCAGCTCTGTTCATTTATTTTTTATCCCTTTTCATTTCTCTCCTTCTTTAATCAGTTTTCCCTCCTGCCTATTGCTCTCTGGAGCTAGGATTGGCATTTTTTGGTACATTGATGTACATTGCCTATTAAGCAGGGGGTCTCCTTGAAGTCCCTCTGGGCAGTGGCCATCTATCCTCATGTCATGAAATCAGTTGAGACAAGAAGCAGCACAGAATTTGTTAGCTCCCATGCATTGGAAATTTTACATCTAAAAGCTGCACTAAATTGGTGAGATTTAAAGCCCTTTCAGCAGAGTGCTTTTGTCCAGAAGATGCACTGTCCCTACAATATCTAATTTCAACCTTTTTAAGGGCAGAGAAAAAGCAGTGAAAGAACGAGCGATAGATGTGGCATACAGTCCTGCAGAGAAAGCCAATCCAAAGGACTGTGACCTTGTTTCCTCCTCCTTTCCTCAAGTGGATTCACAGGTTTTGCAGTAATCCCTTACACGAGGATGAAATTCACCCCAAATCGGGCAGTGTGAATTCTTCGTTCAGCCTGACATCTAGTGGTCCTAAACAGAAACATTTTCAGCAACTCAGGACTTTTTCCTTAAGCTTCCTGTTTGGATAGTATACACTCAGCCTGAACATGATGTGAAACTTTACTGTTTCAGATTGAGTGCATGTGGCCTTTAAATCAGCATTTTGATCTGAATTCTGCTTACCTTTCAAGTGAAGCAAAAAACTTTAAAAGTATAGGGACGTCAATCAATATTCAAAAGAATCAGCTTGCCATGGGTCTTTCCCATGTGTACATGCATGTTGTGAAAGAAGAACAGCTCTGATACATGACAAGTGAAATAAATGTACTATGCTACACAATCGCCCTATTTTTTTTAAAAATATTCAAATTACAGATTTTCCAGAATAATAATGTTACCTTTAGACATGGCACTCAGTACAAGTGATATGTGGAAATTCATCTTGAATTTTATGTACCTTGCTCTTCACTTTTCATTATTTTGATTTAAGGATCTAATTATCTCTTTCAACTATAACTTTCAAAAAGACACCCGAGAACTACTGGTATCAAACGCAGTATCAAAAAAAGTCTATACCCAGAAAGGATGGATAAAAGCAGAAAATAGTTGTGTCTTTTTCCAATGGGGTAAATAGCAACTCCTTGCTGTTCACATTTGGCCACATTATTTCAAAAATTATGCAACAGCAAAAGGGCATTCCAAGAAAGGCAAGAAAAATTATGAGAGGCATGGAAAACTTTCCAGATGAAAGGAGCATAGAAGGAGTAGGATTAGTTGAAGTGCTATTAAAGAGGACATTAAGTGGCCAAGATCTCCATTAAGTGGAAAGATGTGCCACTTATGCTCTCTTCTAATGAAGGAGCAAAGTGGCAATCCATGAAATGAGCAGCTGTAAATTCACACATTGCAGTTAGTGACTTCAGATTACACTGTGGCGAAGATTTCAGCAGAATCCAGAAGAGTTTCCATGTTTATAAAGACAATGAGAACATCCATACTCACATCAGATAAATTTATCTACAAAATTTTAAAAGGGACAGAAATTCTCATGCCTCAGGGTACCCACCAGTCTCTGTGTGAGGAGGAAAATCCACCTGGGGCATGCTAGATCACATGATCCAGGATGGCCGTTCTCATGTCCCCAATTACTACAGCAGCATGTGAAAGCAAAAGACATGTATGTTTATTACTGGAGGAGGGGAAGGCAAGAAAGCAAGAGCCTGTGAGGCAGATGCCCTGTTATAGAATCATAGAATGGTTAAGGTTGGAAGGGACCTTGAAGATCATAGAGTTCCAACCCCCCTGCCACAGGCAGGGACACCTCCCACTAGACCAGGTTGCCCAAGGCCACGTCCAGCCTGGCCTTGAACACCTCCAGGGACGGTGCCTCTACAACTTCCCTGGGCAACCTGTTCCAGTGCCTTACCACCCTCATAATGAAAAATTTCTTCCTAATGTTTAATCTAAACCTGCCCTCTTCCAGTTTGAAGCCATTCCCCCTCGTCCGATCACTACATGCCCGAGTAAAAAGTCCTTCCCCAGCTCTCCTGTAGGCCCCCTTTAGGTACTGGAAGGCCGCAATAAGATCTCCTCGGAGCCTTCTCTTCTCCAGGCTGAACAGCCCCAACTCTCTCAGCCTCTCCTCATAGGAGAGGTGCTCCAGCCCTAGGAACATCCTCGTGGCTCTCCTCTGGACACGCTCCAGCAGGTCCATGTCCTTCTTATGTTGGGGACTCCAGAGCTGGATGCAGTACTCCAGGTGAAGTCTCACGAGAGCGGAGTAGAGGGGCAGAATCACCTCCCTTGACCTGCTGGCCACACTTCTTTTGATGCAGCCCAGGATATGGTTGGCCTTCTGGGCTGCGATCGCACATTGGCTGGCTCATGTCGAGCTTCTCGTCAATCAGCACCCCCAGGTCCTTCTCCACAGGGGTGCTCTCCAGCCATTCCCCGCCCAGCCTGTATTTGTGCTTGGGATTGCCGCGACCCAGATGTAGGACCTTGCACTTGGCCTTGTTGAACTGCATGAGGTTGGCTTGGGCCCACCTCTCCAGCCTGTCCAGGTCCCTCTGGATGGCATCCCTCCCCACCAGCATGTCTGCCTTGCCAAACTGCTTGGTATCATCAGCAAACTTGCTGAGGGTGCACTCTACCCCACTGTCCATATCACTAACAAAGATGTTGAATAGTACAGGCCCCAGTACCGACCCCTGAGGAACGCCACTTGTCACTGGTTTCCACTTGGACACTGAGCCGTTGACCACAACTGTTTGAGTGCGACCGTCCAGCCAGTTCTTTATCCACCGAGTGGTCCATTTATCGAATCCATGTCTCTTCAATTTAGAGACCAGGATATCGTGTGGGACAGTGTCAAACGCTTTGCACAAGTCCAGGTAGATGACATCAGTAGATCTCCCCTTGTCCACTGCCCCTGTAACCCCTTCGTAGAAGGCCACCAAATTTGTCAGGCATGACTTGCCCTTGGTGAAGCCATGTTGGCTCTCGCCAATCACCGCCTTGTTTTCTATGTGCCTCAGCAGAGTTTCCAGGAGGATCTGCTCCATGATCTTGCCAGGCACAGAGGTGAGACTGACTGGCCTGTAGTTCCCCGGGTCTTCCTTGTTTCCCTTTTTGAAAACAGGGGTTATGTTTCCCCTTTTCCTCAGGTGAGGAACCTCACCAGACTGCCACGACTTCTCAAATATGATGGCTAGTGGCTTAGCGACTTGATCTGCCAGTTCCCTCAGGACCCACGGATGTATCTCATCAGGTCCCATGGACTTGTGCACCTTCAGGTTCCTCAGGTGGTCTCTCACTTGATCTTCATCTACAGTGGGTGGTGCTCCATTTTCCCAATCCTCGATACTACTTAACAGGCTGCCCAGGGAAGTGGTGGAGTCACCATCCCTGGAGGTATTTAAAAGACGGGTAGACGTGGTGCTTAGGGACATGGTTTAGTGGTGGTTTTGGCAGTGTTAGGTTGATGGTTGGACTCGATGATGTTAAAGGTCCCTTCCAACCTAGGCGATTCTATGATACATCATACATCTCCTGTCATGAATTTACCAAGCTCCATTTTAAAAGCAATTAGGATTTGGCTTTTTACCTCTATCACTATAATTGGGAAGCTGTTTATTAACCTATCCTTAGGAATTTCCTTTTACTTTCCTGCTTTTATAAAACTATTTTATATCCATTTGTCCTTATTCCAGATACTTTCTAGCATGTAAATAGTTCTTAGTTCCCATGGTAAGTTATAGTACTCCCTCTCAGTCTTCTTTCTGATGGACTAAAAGTAAATCTTTTGCAGTACTCTTCTGTACTTGAGTCCTTACGCTTGCATACAAGTGACCAGAATTGCTAATGGTATTTCAGATGAAGTTAGGGATGCACAAAAATATTAATTCTTCCCAATAGCTACCAAATACCTCATTGACACATCCCAAGATCTCATTTACTGCTTTACTACCATCTCATTATCTCTATATGCAGTCATCCTTTAAACATTTTCAACTAATTATCTCCCACTTTATAGCAAAAATTCTTGTTATTAGTCCTTAAGTGCACTGACTTTGCACTTTGCACAAATGAATTTCATTGCATTTCTTCAATACCTGACTTCTTTTTATATCAAAGTCATTAACAAAATTATTAAGACTTGTCTCAAGCGAGGAACTTTACTAGTGACCCCCCCTTCAATGTTACTCTTCTCTGTTTCTCTTTAAACCAGTGCCTCAAACTCCTGAGCGGTTCTATACAGACCCATCTTCTTCAATTCAGTTAATAATTTTTTTCAAGGCATCATTCCAAACACTAAATTGAATAACAAATAAATGAGATCTAGTAATTTTTTTTTTGTCAAGAAAATTAGCTATATTTAGAAGGAAAATGATACAGCAAGTTTGGCTTGATCTACATCTCGTGAATACATGCTGCATTTTATCCCGTTTCACTTACTCCCCACATCTCACTTCTTTCTGATTTTTGCCATGGCCTTACATTCTACTAAACTCAGGCTAGACTGGTATTGCAGCAGTGGGGGCTTCAGAGAGATCTGTACAGCTTAAATGCATGTGCAGAGGCAAGATCAGGTACAACCAACATTATCTTTGACAGATGTTTGTCCAACCTGCTCTCGAAAACTAACATGGCTGTGAAAATCTTCAATTAACCACATTCAGTGTTGCACTCCACTTAGAAGTATCTCCTACTGTTTGATTCAAGCCCTCTCTACAATAAAAGATGATGTTTTTATCTTGCTTTTTTCCTACACAGAACAGAAAACTATTGATATCCTTCCTTTTTTATAATAGCCTTGCTATATGGATAGACTGTGGCTGTTTCGCAGTCGTCTTTCTTGCAGTTTAAACAAACCCAGTTCCCTCAGTCTCTCTTAATAGCATGTTTTACAAACCTTTTACATTTCTCGTTCTCGCTGGGACTTTCTCCAGTTTATTTAATAATATTTAAACTATTATATGTTCTAACCTATTAATTATAATTTACAGTATAATTTCCATGCAAACCTGTAATTCCCGTTTCAAGCATGAATGAAACTTGGTAACCAGTACAGTGAGTGTTTGATGTGCAACACCTACATGGCATGCATGTGCCTGTATAAACAAATATACACAAAATCTGCCTGAGCCTGGTAACCAGGGTAGCCATTGTTTCACTGTGTATCAGTCACATAGATGCACCTGCTGCCCATTTGTTGTGGTTTAACCCCAGCCAGCAACCAAGCACCACACAGCTGCTTGCTCACTACCCCCACAATTGGATGGAGGAGAGAATCAGGAGGGTAAAAGTGAGAAAATTCGTGGGTTGAGATAAAGACAGTTTAATAAGTAAAGCAAAAGCTGCACATGCAAGCAAAGCAAAACAAGGAATTCATTCACTACTTTCCATTGGCAGGCAGGTGTTCAGCCATCTCCAGGAAAGCAGAGCTCCATCACATGTAATGGTTACTTGAGAAGACAAAATGCCATCACTCTGAACATCCCCCCCACCTTCCTTCTTCTTCCCCCTGCTTTATATACTGAGCATGACATCATATGGTATGGAATATCCCTTTGGTCAGTTGGGGGTCAGTTGTCCCGGCTGTGTCCCCTCCCAGCTTCTTGGGTGCCCCCTGCCTTCTTGTTGGCAGGCCAGTATGAAAAGCTGAAAAGTCCTTGACTGCTTAGCAACAACTAAAATATTAGTGTGTTATCAACATTATTCTCATCCTAAATCCAAAATACAGCACTATACCAGCTGCTAGTAAGAAAATTAACTCTATCCCAGCTGAAACCAGGACACCATTCAAAGTATTTTTTTAATCTCCTCTACATATCTGAAGCCCTGATTCTTATGACTTAGAAACTTAAGTCAGCCTACTGTTTTTGATGATTACTTCAAAAGAATTATTATTAACACACACAAATCTACATTTTCTAGAGTACCTAAAACAGCTGAATACATCCGTTATGTCTATGAACAGCACAAAATTTCTACCAGTTTCTACAGTATTCAAAACTGTTCAAATAATATTCAAATGAAATGTCAGTCAATGTGCAACTTTCCACTCCCAGTCTTCCTACAAGAACTCATCACAGGGTAATCCAGCAGTGACTGCCTGTCTGGTCACAAAGCACCCTGATCTCTCCGGAAGAGACAGATCTTTGTAAATGGCTGCTGCTCTGCCACACTCATTTTGCCAGCAGAAGGGTGCTGCTCTCCCCTTGACTGATTCTTGGATTAAGCAGAAGGAAAGTACCTTACATTACACAGTTGCAGAGGGTGCACCTGCCCTGGAGGAGAGTTGGCCCTGTAAAAGCTCTCAGGATGGGGGCATATGGGAACACTATGGTCTCTTCCTTTGCTTAAAATTGTACTGCTACATGGAAAACAATTTAAGATTCTGAGATAAAAATATCATCATTCTGTTGTTTGGTGATTTAGATATGCGTCTGTGTTCTGGCCTTTACTCCAACGCACACTTACATGTTTATATCAAACAGTCAATTAATACAAACAGGTACAAATAATGGACATAGTTTGAAGCAGGAACTGAAATCTAGAGATTTTCTCTCTGAAGTGGATGAACAGCCATGTAACATTGCCTGCCCACAAATTCATCAAAATTCCATTTAAAACAAGGTACGTATTCTAATCCCATGGTTCCATATGTGATAATCAAAAGAGATGTTCAGGAGACAGAACGTATAAACACAGACATACTAAATCATTAGAATACAGATACTTGGAGACTTATCTTGGAAACCTGAGCCTTGCCATGTTCCAAGATCTCCCATCTTGTCCTGCAAGGGACTCCTAAGGCTTTTCCCATGAAGTCTTTCCCCATGTAGAAGCCTTAGTAAAGTACTAGCACTTTCTAGATTTTATCCTTTTTAAAAAATCAATGTATTATTTTGACAGCAGATATAATTTCATCTCTCTCACACATTTTTTCTGGAGCACTGATTTATTTTGGAGGTCCTCCTTTGTATTCTAATTCAGAGCCTAAATTATATGTTTAGGAGTTTTTCTTTCACTCCTTTCCATTACATTAGTCAGTTCTGTAAGCGCTGTTGCATCAGTTTACAGGCTTGAATTCCAGTCTTGTTGTCAGAATAACCATGATGAAAACGCCCAAGTATCTGGTGCAAGATCACAGTCCCGAAGTGGCAGCTGTACCTGATTAACCACATCTTAACATGAACCCCTCTGTTTATCTGTCTCAGAGAATTCTGCAATCCCCACCCCTAGTCTCCTCTGCTTCTCTTCTGCTCACTATGCTGATTTTGGCAGTAGGACTTTCAGTGACTTGCTCTCATGTCACCTTCTGCTGCTCTGTGCTTAAATTAAATGAGCTGGAAAGGATGTTCATCTGCAGCAATCACAGGTTTTATAACGAGGGTGTGTTCCAGTCCCAGGTAGCTTTCCAAGTTTCCGTCTTTCTGATGCTCTATACTAATCAGTGACAGGATGTCTCAAGGGGTTATAGAAGCCTGGGCTTGCACAGCAACACAGAAGGAAAACTGTCTTCTGCAGCTTAAAAGGCTATGGAAACTCTGTCTTTGTTACTTAAGATGATTTCAGGATCAGTCCTACTTGAAAGTATCTTCTTACAAAAAGTCAACAGAGCTTTCAGCTGCTTTTATCCACTCATTTTCTGAGTACTATTGCTGGGTTTGTTATCACTGTGGGTCACACTGCCCTTACCTACTTACACTACACAACAACTCATTTCAGGAGTAATGAAAAGCTCAGTGTGGAATTTAATCAGACTTTCTTTATTCCCTCCCCTCTCCCCTCTCCTCTCTCTCTTCCCCCCTTCCCTTCCCTTCCCTGGAGGAACTGGAGAGGTGGATGCAGGTCAGAAAGGTGCCCTGTGGGGAAGTCGTACTGTAGGAGCCAGATCTAGTCTTTCCCTTACAGCACCAACCATTGGGACTGCAGCATGTTTTCCTCTTGGAGCCTTGTGCTCTGATTTCCCAGTGATCATGCTATAACCCCCTCCCTCTTTGGAAAGAAGAATAAGAAAATGGACCTGAAATGCTCTGTCCCAGCATAAAAACATTACAGAGAGATGTTTAATCAGCTCTTTTGTTCAAATAATGATTTGTTTTGTCCCTACTCATCAACCTCTATACAGGATTGATCCTGTAGGCTGCTTCACATGGATGAGAATCTTGGGGATGCAAACTACATGGACAATCATCTCAGGAGTCTGGCTTTCTTATTAGAGAATATGAATATCAAAAATAAATCCATGCTGGACCTGGTATGAATTCATACTTATTCCTGTGCAGCTCTATGCCTAGCTTTTCAGTTATATGTCTGACCTCCCAGAAAGATCCTTGCCCTAGACTTTGTGCAGGAAAACAGAATTCATATTTTGCATCTAGATCAATGTTACAGTAACATCATTCCTGTAGACAAAGGCAAACAAGTTTTTGCACACTGGGTGAGCTGCAGGAAACAACCGTCTGAGTGCTCTGGGTGCACAGAAATTGCAAGGCAATATGACTTAGCCTAACTTTCACTGCAGACTGAGCTTATACAGGTGTTATAAAGCTCATATATTGGAAAAGCAAGGTTTATGAGGTTGACAAATAACACAACCTGAACTGGCATAAAAGAGAACTGCAAAACCCCTGCTACTACAAAGACATACCCATAGAGCCAAAGAGGTTTTAAAAAACTGATCTCTCATCACATTACACAACAGAATAGTGGCTCCTTGAAGTGACTAAGAGAAGGTGCTGCCTCTTGCAATCCTGATTCAGTACAGCAGAGAATAAGGTGTTTGGCAGCAGTTAGAAATGGCAAAGATGAAATTTATTTTACAGAAATCTGCAAACTCCAGAATAACTCCAGCTTCTCTGTATGGGTCTCTTTACACTGTTTCTTCCAAAACAAAGCCTTTTTAAGGGATCAAGAATTGCATTATTGATTTCACAATAGACACTACAAAAAGCACTTTTGCTTTGCAGTCTAAAAAAAGCATATAAAACCCCTTAGACATACAATGTGCTCTTTCTCCAGATTTCTTTCCAACTCCTCATATCCCTCCCTGGTAAAATACACCAAAGACAAGTCCACAGAAGTAGGAGGAATGCTACAGATAGGCTGGTTCCCAATGGGCAGGGACAGATATTTGTGAAATGTTTGAGCACCATGTTGTCTAACACAATGTGTTCCAGATTCATAACTAGGAGTTTTAGCTTCTCCACTAGGGATAAATAATGGCCATGCAAAATACCCAGAAAAAAGATGTGCGTACAAGTTACAGTACAATCAAAAAGCCAAGTTCTCAGCTATGACCATTTGGACTACCCGATCAGATTGAGCCTACACGTGTGCTTTAGATCAGACAAAAATGATTCATACATGTCATGTCTCATTCCTTCTGTTGTTGTATCATTCTGTTCTAACTCAACTCCAGGAACTTTAGCCCCACAGAGTAAAGGCTGCTTTTAGCTGATCCTTTTCCCAGTATGTCTTGCATAGCATAGGAGATGGTCCACTAAGGTTGGGGTCCTCTTTATTTCTGGGAGGAAGCTCAGAGTACTGAGCATGCATGGTTAATACACAGTAAGGAGGAGAAATAGGTAAGTATCACTCCCAGTGTGTGCAACTCACTGCATCGGTGGTGTCTTTTGTGGAAAAGCCTAAATGGTTCTTTCCTTGTGCATCTGCTGAAGAAAATAGATGCACTTCCATGGTGCCAAAATGTTGTAGTTGGACTGAATATGAATAGATAAAGCTCTCCTTACCCAAATCCAATGCAAGCGCCACACAAAAAAACAAGAGTGCAGGAAAATCAGCAATGCAGATCTACTTGTTTTATTGGTCTTTCCAGTCAAAAGGTCCTGCCACTTATCACAGACCACTATAACTACAGTCCCTCTGCACACAGGCAAGACTAATCTCATGCTGTGGTAAATCCTGGGATGCTTGGGCTGAAATAAGATACAGGGTAATGTGTTCATGCTACAGGGGTCAGGAGGAGGCCAGCTGGCATTAGGAGCTTTTTAGGAACTGCTGTGTCTCAGGCTAGAGCCGAGTCAGGCTCCACTGCTCTGCAGTTAGTAAAGCTTTGAGCATTCAGCAAGCCAAGTAAAGCTCATTAAAAATAAGGAAGAGTAGGGGGAAGAGAGGGGACAGACAAGAGGGCAAGTGAGAATAACATAGCCGGTTGTGGTACAATGGAAATTTCCTACTGGCTTTAAGCCCAATGGCAGCCATGGTCCTAGTGTTCAGGAGAGGAAACAGGACAGAGGTAGCAGGAGAGAAATGTTAAGAAAAAGGAATGGTTGCCACTGAAATAATTGTTTATTTTGGTCTACTTGTTGCACTTATTACTTCAAATAAATCCTCTTTATTTGTGCTTTTTGTGTAATGATGTTAGTTGTTGGGCTTTTTCCAATAAGATTTTAAATGCTTCCTGCTTGTAAGGTGCCAGAAGGTAAAGGACAGATCTTTAGATTTGGTCCAAATTAATTCAAAAATCTTAAAATAGTCTTCCAAAAAGCTTAGCTGTATGGCAAATACTAGGATAAATTTTTTTCCAGTTACATCTGATGCAATGCTGCTGGGTTCTTCTGCCTACCTCAGATATACTCTGGAACTACATCTATCAGTGTAACAGAAACAGGTAGAAAGAAATTACTTTGCAAGACTAAAGCAATTACAAGGAATGTAAACAAACTTGCCTTTCTCTCTCCAAAAAATGTATGGCAACTTTATGGCTATTTCCATTATCTTCAGAGTTTCGACCTTTAAAGACATCACTGGATGTACTCTAGGAAGCACAATGACCTCTACTGACTTTGCATGTTACAGCCCCTGAGGCTGCTCACTGCAAAGGGGAGCTGTGAGTCAGCCAGAAGCCCTGCACTGATGCTCATGTTCTCCGCCAGTGCTTGGAAGGGTTTGGTTCCTCCACCCACCATGAGGGTACCCTGACATCAACCCCACTGCAAAGATTTCTGGTGACTGAACTGGTGGCTGAAGTGACTCAAGAGGAGAGCAAACCTCAAAAATATCACTTAAATCCACTCCTCTCCATCCTCCCAATCTGATCACAGGCACAAGCTCCACCCTGTTTTCTCTAATTTAAAAGTCAAAATGGAAATATCTTTTCATAAATGCCAATGAAAGAGAAAAATCACTAAAAAAAGCCTCAAAAATAATGCTTTGTGTTACAGCACTCGACTATTTTTTCGATATATGAGAAATAATCCAATGAGATTTCTGCTAGATGACACATTCATTTTCATTTCATATTTAGGAAAACCAAACTACCTTGCTGAGTTCTGTACACAATATCTGAAGTATGTACAGAACAGTAGTGGCATCTTTTTGATCAGAGCTAAGATCAATGGCAGCCTTGTTTGGCTGCTTTGATGGTTTCACTTTCATTCCCAGGTGGAATTTTTTGGAATGAAGGCAATGTTTTCTTTAAGATATGAAAAGTATTTTAAACTACCAATTCATATCACCAGAGGGCAATGTAATAAGATTTTTTACAAGGTACATTATGAAGAAAGAGTGGACTCTAAATTAAACTCTCTTGTATATTAAAAACCCTTTTACAAAACTCAAAATATATTATCTCATTTATTCAACATTTTGATCATTCTAATTTTAATAGAAAACAAGAAACTAGATTACACATCAATATACTAAAGAAAAAATACCAAGGAGCAACCAGAATACATGAAAGAAGGCATTCTAGAGAATATGACAAAAAAAGACAGAGCATCAGTAACAACTTCTGTTGTTCCAACTCACTGAATTTGTACTCTGAGGTGGTGTGGGATGCTGGGGGTCTAGAAGAAACTATGATTTTTTAGTACATTTTCAGGCAAAGTGTTTAACTAACTGTAACTAAGGGCAAACCTCTGTTAACTTTGAAAATTGTTGTTCTGCAACAATCAGGTATACCAGTGCATGATACCTTTACAACCACTGGCAAGAAACTTACAGACAGAATCTTTTCAAATTGTGTATAGCCAAATACTGCCTTGCAGAACAAACCTGAAACTGTGTTTATTATAGAGCTGACTACTCAGTTAAACCTAAGGAAGCTGATATGTAACTGATCAAATTACTGATGAAATGGGGGGGAGAGAACTACAGGGAAATATCTAAAAAAGAGTAGAGAATTTAGGGGGTGTTGTTTATTTTTACAAAATTCATTAATTTCATGTCATTTGCTTGCAGAGTAATTGACTTTCTGTGGTGGGTTGACCCTGGCTGGACACCAGGTGCCCACCAAAGCCGCTCTATCACTCCCCCTCCTCAACTGGACAGGGGAGAGAAAATATAATGAAAGGCTCGTGGGTCAAGATAAGAACAGGGAGAGATCATTCATCAATTGCTGTCATGGGCAAAACAGATTAGACTTTGGGAAATTAGTTTAATTTATTAACAATGAAATCAGAGTAGGATAATGAGAAATAAAAACTAAACACCACCCCCACCCCCCTCTTCTTCCTGGGCTTAACTTTACTCTCAAATTCTCTACCTCCTCCCCGCAAGCGGCACAGGGAGGACAGGGAATGGGGGTTACATTCAGTTCATCACATGTTGTTTTTGCCGCTCCTTCCTCCTCAGGGGAAGGACTTCTCACACTTTTCCCCTGCTCCAGCGTGGGGTCCCTCCCACAGGAGAAAGTCATCCACGAACTCCTCCAACAGAGGTCCTTCCCACAGGCTACAGTTCTTCATGAACTACTCCAGCGCGGGTCCTTTCCACAGGGTGCAGTCCTTCAGGAACAGACTACTCCAGCATGGGTCCTTTCCACAGGGTGCAGTCCTTCAGGAACAGACTACTCCAGCATGGGTCCCCCACAGGGTCACAAGTCCTGCCAGCAAACCTGCTCCACCATGGGCTCCTCTCTCCATGGGGCCACAGGTCCTGTCAAGAGCCTGCTCCAGCGCAGGCTCTCCACGAGGTCTCTTTCGGGTGCATCTACCTGCTCCAGCGTGGGGTCCTCCATGGGCTGCAGGTGGATATCTGCTCCACCATTAACCTCCATGGGCTGCAGGGGGACAACCTCCCTCTACCATGTTCTTCACCATGGGCTGCAGGGGAATCATTGCTCTGGCGCCTGGAGCACCTCCTCCCCCTCCTTCTTCCTTGACCTTGGTGTCTACATAGTTGTTTCTCTCACATATTCTCACTCCCCTCTTCCGGCTGCAGTTGCTGTTGTGCAACAACTTTTTCCCCTTCTTAAAAATGTTATCACAGATGCACTACCACTGTTGCTGATTGACTCACCTTTGGCCAGGGGTGAGTCCGTCTTGGAGCTGGCTGGCATTGGCTCTATTGGACACAGGGGAAGCTTCTAGCAGCTTCTCACAGAAGCCACCCTTGTAGTCCCCTGCTACCAAAACCTTGCCACGCAAACCCAACACACTTTCCACTTTTGGTTTTAAATAAAACCCAGACTTGAGCTACAAAGAAATGCCATTTGGAGGCAGGCTTGTGGATCATCTCTGCTTGTAAGAAAGACAGAATTACCTTAATCCAGAAAATAGGATTTTATGCAGAACCAGTATCTAGACAGTCTTGACATCTATATAAGATCATCCAGGTCAAATGAGGAAGGGAAGACCTTTATCTCAAGACCCATGACAGAAGGAAGTTCTAGGCTTCTTACATTGAAACCACAGGGGTACCAGCTTAGGAACAAAAGCTCCACTTAGATTTCTTCAAAGTTTGAGAGTGCTTAGATCCAAAAGGAATTGACTACTTTCCCACATATGAAAACTATTACAGAAATTAAACTCTCCCTGGTTTCAGTATGGCAACATTTATACTAATATAATTAAGAGAGTCCAAAGACCCGGCTGTGATCCCTCTCTGAAACTTAAGAAACTGTAACTTGCGGGGATGCAGCATAAAATGAACAATATAAGATACGGGAATAGTTTGTTATCAACAAGGATGATTGTTGATAACATTCCATTCACAGGTTTTCAGGGTTCCCAAAGCCTCGTAAAATCAGCTAGATTTTATAAATATTGGATATAATAAGTGCTTATTTTTTACAGACAGACAGGAGTTTCTAGAAAATGGCTTGTCAATCAAAAGAAAGACAGACAGATAATGAAAATTACTCTAAGCTTTGTGCAGTAAAATATGCTCACCAGAGAGAATCGGAAGAGAAATAGCTCATAAGGCAATAGAATTGCAGCAGTGATGATGCTTTGCTTTTAGATGCTATCTTCCATTTAAGGAAAGCATTTTCAAAAGGTGGGAAAACATCTGAGAAAATGAAGGTATAGGATCTGATTTAGCCAAGGTCACACAATGAATCAAAGATTTAGGAACAGAAATCCACATCTGCAGCCACTTGATCTGCTCCCCAATGTTTACTTTAATTTTATTTTTTTTTTTATTAAAATACTAAATTTTATTTTTTTCCATGTACATTTAGTGTCCCCACCATTCCCAGTTGTCTGACCACCACCACCACCATGCCTTATTAAAACATTCCATACATACTGAAAATGAAGCTCAGGGTGGAGTCCCGTCTTTAAAAACTAAACAGACATTTTGGACAACACATTCTTGGCAAGGTAATCTGGATGACATTTATCAGACATGGTAGGGAAAGCTCTATCAGCATTTGTAAAAAGGAAAGCCAAATAATGGTTACAGAAGTAAGACTGCAGATTTTAATGAACTCTTTAAAGTGTTTCCTGTAACTGTTTAAACTGTTTTCTGTAACAGTTTAAACTGGTTTACTGTAAAGTAAAGTAAACTTTACTATTTTGGAAGATGTTAAGATTGGGGGCAGACTTGGCTGCAGTGATCACACAGTATCACAGTATCGTCAGGGTTGGAAGGGACCTCTGGAGATCATCTAAGTCCAACCCCCCTGCCACAGCAGGGACACCTACAGCACGTTGCACAGGATGGCGTCCAGGCGGGTTTTGAATGTCTCCAGTGTGGGAGACTCCACAACCTCTCTGGGCAGCCTGTTTCAGTGCCCTGCCACCCTCAGAGTAAAGAAGTTCCTCCTCATGTCTAGATGGAACTTCCTATGCTCCAGCTTGTGCCCGTTGCCTCTAGTCCTATCACTGGGCACCACTGAAAAAAAGACTGTTCCCATCTACCTGGCACCCTCCCCTTAAGTATTTATAAGTATTGATAAGATCCCCCCTCAGTCTTCTCTTTTCTAGACTAAAAAGACCCAAGTCCCTGAGCCTTTCCTCATAAGAAAGATGCTCCAGTCCCCTAATCATCTTAGTAACCCTTTGCTGGACCCTCTCCAGCAGTTCCCTGTCCTTCTTGAACCGGGGAGCCCAGAACTGGACACAATACTCCAGATGTGGCCTCACCAGGGCATAGAGGGGGAGCATGACCTCCCTCGACCTGCTGGCCACACTCTTCTTGATGCACCCCAGGATGCCATTGGCCTTCTTGGCCACCAGGGCACATTGCTGGCTCATGGTCATCCTGTTGTCCACCAGGACTCCCAGGTCCCTTTCCACACAGCTGCTCTCCAGGAGGTCAGCCCCCAACCTGTACTGATGCATGGGGTTATTCCTCCCCAGATGCAGTACCCTACACTTGCCCTTGTTGAATTTCATAAGGTTTTTCTCTGCCCAACTCTCCAGCCTGTCCAGGTCACGCTGTATGGCAGCACAGCCTTCCGGCAGGAAGGCTCACTTTGATCTCTTCAAGAAACTGATGGGAGAAATCAAATGGGAGAGGGCTCTAGAGGGTAAGGGGGCTCAAGAGAGCTGGCTGATATTCAAGCACCACCTCCTCCAAGCTCAGGATAGGTGCATCCCGAAGAGCAAGAAATCGGACAAGGGAAGGAGACCTGCATGGCTGAGCAGGGATCTTCTGAAAAAGCTCAGGTGGAAGAAGGGAGTTCACAAGATGTGGAAAAGGGGGCTGACCACTTGGGATGAGTATAAGAATGCTGTCAGGGTATGCAGGGAAGAAACGAGAAAAGCCAAGGCAGCCTTGGAATTGAACCTGGCGAGGGATGTCAAGACCAATAGGAAGGGTTTCTTTAAGTATATAGGAGGTAAAAGGAAAACCAGGGAAAATGTGGGCCCGCTCTTGAATGAGATGGGTGCTGTGGTGACAGATGATGCAGAGAAGGCAGAGTTGCTGAATGCCTTCTTTGCTTCTGTCTTCACTGCTCGGGCCAGCTCTCGGGAGTCCCAGACTTTGCAAGTAACAGAGAAAGTCTGGAGGAAGGAAGACTTTCCCCTGGTTGAAGAGGAACAAGTTAGGGATCAATTAAGTAAACTGGATACCCACAAGTCCATGGGGCCTGATGGGATGCACCCGCGAGTGCTGAGGGAGCTGGCAGAAGTCATTGCTGGGCCGCTCTCCATCATCTTTGAAAGGTCCTGGAGAACAGGGGAGGTGCCTGAGGACTGGAGGAAAGCCAACGTCACTCCAGTCTTTAAAAAGGGCAAGAAGGATGACCTGGGAAACTACAGGCCAGTCAGCCTCACCTCCATCCCTGGAAAGATGATGGAACAGCTTGTTCTGGGCGTCATCTCCAAACATCTGGAGGAAAAGAAGGTTATCAGGAGTAGTCAGCATGGATTCACCAAGGGGAAGTCATGTCTGACTCATCTGATAGCCTTCTACGATGGCAAGACTGGATGGGTGGATGAGGGGAGGACAGTGGATGTTGTCTACCTTGACTTCAGCAAGGCTTTCGACACTGTCTCCCACATCATCCTCACAGGCAAGCTTAGGAAGTGTGGGTTAGATGAATGGACAGTGGGGTGGATTGAACAGTGGTTGACAGATAGAGCTCAGAGGGTTGTGGTTAGTGGTGCAGAGTCCACTTGGAAGCCAGTAACTAGTGGTGTCCCTCAGGGGTCAGTACTGGGTCCAGTCCTGTTCAATATATTCATCAATGACCTGGATGAAGGGATAGAGTGTACCATCAGCAAGTTTGCTGATGACACAAAACTGGGAGGGGTGACTGACACGTCGGAAGGCTCTGCTGCCATACAGCGTGACCTGGACAGGCTGGAGAGTTGGGCAGAAAAAAACCTGATGAGGTTCAATAAAGGCAAGTGTAGGGTACTGCATCTGGGGAGGAATAACACCATGCATCAGAACAGGTTGGGGGCTGACCTCCTGGAGAGCCCGGGCATGGCTCACATGGTGTGGAATACCTGTGTCCCCTCCCATCCTTGGGGAAATTAACCCCATCCCTGCCGGAACCAGGACATTATCCACCCCTTATTCCATACCATCTGCGCCATGCCCAGATCCTACAGTTCCCAATCATTTACCACCACTTTCCCCTGTCTTTTATACATATATATACATATGTACATCTGTATACATACAGATTTAATTCCCGCCGTCTATGGGCCATCCCTCTAAAATGTCCACTGAGGTAATTTAGTCCATCACTGTGGGCCCCATCTGTGAAAGCAGTCTCTCAGGGCAGGCGAGATGGTGTGTGGTGCTGGACTGGTGCACGCTGCATTCGGAGCTCGCGGCTGGTGTACCCAGTGTGGCCCATGCCCGCAGTTCGAAGGCTGAAGGTGTTGATCTTTAGGAAGTTGCTGGGCGCCAGCTGATGAGGTCAGTTCTTATTACATCACCGCTGCACTTTACTCCATTTTATCAAAGTCCATCTGTCATTGGTTTGGGAGATTCTTACTGTAGTACCCTTGATAGCAGTTATAGTAATGATGACATGCAGTGACAGGGTTATTTAGCACATAACATCATAAGATTTGATTCATTGAATATTCTCACCTAGAATCAAATCCCCGTGAGGTACACATCGGACCTCCCCATCCTCCCGCATCACCCACCACGTGCACCCAGGTCCTTGTGCAAAAGCAATCCCACGGATGGGTTTGCCTTTGCCTGAGGCAGGGCTAACCCAGACTGTCTTCCCTAACATATTCTTCATGTGCACTACAGGGACTTTATCCCCTTCTACTACACGTGGAAGTTTTGATTGGGCAGGACCAGCTCGATTGGCAGATCCCCTGGTGTTGACTAGCCAGGTGGCTTTTGCTAAATGCCTATCCCAGTGTTTGAAAGTTCCACCACCCATGGCTCTCAGTGTAGTCTTTAACAGTCCATTGTATCGTTCTATCTTCCCTGAGGCCGGTGCGTGATAGGGGATGTGATATACCCACTCAATGCCATGCTCTTTGGCCCAGGTGTCTATGAGACTGTTTCGAAAATGAGTCCCATTGTCTGACTCAATTCTCTCTGGGGTGCCATGTTGCCATAAGACTTGTTTTTCAAGGCCCAGGATAGTGTTCCGGGCGGTGGCATGGGGCACAGGGTATGTTTCCAGCCACCCAGTGGTTGCTTCCACCATTGTGAGCACATGGCGCTTGCCTTGGCGGGTTTGTGGGAGTGTAATATAATCAATCTGCCAGGCCTCCCCATATTTGTATTTTAGCCATCGTTCTCCATACCAAAGGGGCTTTAACCGCTTGGCTTGCTTAATTGCAGCACACGTTTCACATTCGTGGATGACCTGTGCAATAGTGTCCATGGTCAAGTCCACCCTCAGTCTCGAGCCCATCTATATGTCGCATCTCTTCCCTGATGGCCTGAGGCATCATGAGCCCACCGAGCTATGAATAATTCACCCTTGTGTTGCCAGTCCAGATCCACCTGAGCCACTTCAATCTTAGCAGCCTGATCTACCTGCTGGTTGTTTTACACTGGGTGTTCCTCAGTGGCGCGACTCCTGGGTATGTGGGCATCTACATGACATACTTTCACAACCAGATTCTCTATCCGGGCAGCAATATCTTGCCACAGTTCAGCCGCCTAGATGGGTTTCCCTCTGTGCTGCCAGTTGCTCTGTTTCCACTGCTGTAACCACCCCCACAGAGCATTTGCCACCATCCATGAATCAGTATAGAGGTAAAGTACTGGCCATTTCTCTCGTTCAGCAATGTCTAAAGCTAGCTGGATGGCTTTCACCTCTGCAAACTGGCTCGATTCACCTTGTCCTTGAGTGACTTCTGCAACTCGTCATGTAGGACTCCACGCAGCAGCCTTCCACTTCCGATGCTTTCCCACAATCCGGCAGGACCCATCAGTGAACAGGGCATGTTTCCTCTCATTTTCTAGTAGTTTATTATACGGTGGAGCCTCTTCTGCTCGTGTCACCTCCTCCACTGGTGATATCCTGAAATCTTTGCCTTCTGGCCAGTCCATGATCACTTCAAGTATTCCTGGGCGATTGGGGTTTCCCATTTGAGTTCGCTGTGTGATCAGTGCAATCCACTTCCTCCATGGGGCATTAGTTGTACAGTGTGTAGCAGGGACCCTTTCTTTGAACATCCAGCCCAGCACTGGCAGTCGAGGTGCCAAGAGGAGCTGTGCTTCAGTACCAACCACTTCTGAAGCAGCTCGAACCCCCTCGTATGCTGCCAATATCTCTTTTTCGGTTGGATTATAGCGGGCTTCAGATCCTCTGTATCCCCGACTCCAAAACCCCAGGGGTCAACCTCGAGTGTCCCCTGGTGCTTTCTGCCAGAGGATCCAGGTAGGGCCATTCTCCCCGGCTGCGGTGTAGAGCACATTTTTAACATCTTGTCCTGCCCGGACTGGCTCCAGAGCTGCCGCATGAACGATTTCCTGCTTAATTTGTTCGAAGGCTTGTCGTTGCTCAGGGCCCCATTTAAAATCATTCTTTTTCTGGGTCACTTGATATAGAGGGCTCACAATCAGACTGTAATCTGGAATATGCATCCTCCAAAACCCCACAACACCTAAGAAAGCTTGCATTTCTTTTTTACTAGTCAGTGGAGACATAGCTGCTATTTTGTTGATCACATCCATTGGGATCTGACGGCGTCCATCTTGCCATTTTATTCCTAAAAACTGGATCTCCTGTGCGGGTCCCTTGACCTTACTTCGTTTTATGGCAAAACCAGCTTTCAGAAGAATTTCAACTATTCTATTGCCTTTCTCAAAAACTTCTTCTGCTGTGTTGCCCCATACAATGATGTCATCAATGTACTGCAGATGTTCCGGAGCTTCACCCTGTTCCAGTGTGGTCTGGATTAGTCCATGGCAAATGGTGGGGCTGTGTTTCCACCCCTGGGGCAGTCGATTCCAGGTGTACTGGATGCCCCTCCAAGTGAAAGCAAACTGTGGTCTGCACTCTGCTGCCAAAGGGATTGAGAAGAATGCATTTGCGATATCAACTGCTGCATACCACTTGGCTGCCTTTGACTCCAGTTCGTATTGAAGTTCTAGCATGTCCGGCACGGCAGCGCTCAGCGGTGGCGTGACTTCGTTCAGGCCACGATAGTCCACTGTTAGCCTCCACTCTCCATTAGATTTTTGCACTGGCCATATGGGACTATTAAAGGGTGAGCGGGTCTTGCTGATCACTCCTTGAGTCTCCAGTTGACGAATCAGCTTCTGGATGGGAATCAGAGAATCTCGGTTAGTGCGATATTGCCGCCGATGCACTGTCGTGGTAGCAATCGGCACCTGTTGTTCTTTGACCCTCAACAAACCTACCACAGAAGGGTCCTCCGAGAGACCAGGCAATGTAGACAGCTGTTTAATTTCCTCCGTCTCCAAAGCAGCTATGCCAAAAGCCCACCGGTATCCTTTTGGGTCCTTGAAGTACCCTCTCCTAAGATGCCAAGGATGCACGGAGCCTCTGGGCCAGTCACAATGGGATGCTTTTGCCACTCATTTCCAGTCAGGCTCACCTCGGCTTCCAATACAGTCAACTCTTGGGATCCCCCTGTCACTCCAGAAATACAAATGGGTTCTGCCCCTCTGTAACTTGACGGTATTAAGGTACATTGAGCTCCAGTGTCCACTAGAGCCCTATACTCCTGTGGCTCTGATGTGCCAGGCCATCGAATCCACACGTTCCAATAAACCCGGTTGTTCCTTTCCCCCACCTGGCTGGAGGCAGGGCCCCTCTAATCCTGATCATAGTATCCATTACTCAGCTGTTGCACAAATGACTTGGAAGTCCCTTCAAGAGGATCAGAGGTAAGATCAGGTCTTCTACTCTGTTTCGGGAGCTGCCTGCTGGAAATGGGAGCAGCACTTTTCCTACAGGGATCCCCTTTTGTGATTGTTCTTCCTTGCAACTCGTGTACCCGTGCCCGTAGGGTCGAGGTAGGTTGTCCATCCCACCTCCTCATGTCCTCTCTGTGGTCACGCAAGTAAAACCACAGGGTGCCTCGTGGTGTGTACCCTCTATACTCTCCCTCTTGAGTAGGGAAACGCCTGCTCCTAATAGCTGAGATGCTGGCCTGTACAGGTGGGGAGTAGGATATATTCTCTTCAAGTTGCTGGACTTTCTGGGACAGTTTCTCCACAGCTGAGACGAGGGGGGAAGAGAGACTTTCTTCATATTGCCGGAGTCGGCCAGCCACCTCATCCACCCTTGGTCCCTCTTCACCTTTCCATTTCATCACCGCCAAGGAGTTGGCATACGATGATGGTGCGCTCCGTACAAACTTCCGCCATATGGGCCTTGTGCATTGGACTTCATCAGGGTCTGTGGGTAACTGCGCATTATCTGGGTCATAATAAATCATCTCCCGCACGGCTAGTTCTCTTAGGTACTGGATACCTTTTTCCATGGTGGTCCACTTGCTTGGACAGCCTACAACATCTTCACTGAAGGGGTACCTTTCCCTCACACCTGACAGGAGTCGCCTCCAGAGGCTGAGGGCTTGTGTCTTCTTCCCAATCGCCTTGTCAATGCCCCCTTCCCTAGACAGGGATCCCAGCTGCCTGGCTTCCCTGCCCTCTAATTCCAAGCTACTGGCCCCGTTATCCCAGCATCGGAGCAGCCAGGTGACAATGCGCTCGCCTGGAAGTCGGCTGACATCCTTTCGGAAATCTCTCAGCTCACTCAGGGATAGGGATCGGGTGATTATCTCTGGTTCCGTGTCTTCCTCCCGTTCTTTTGATGGCCCTGGTTCATCATCATCCCTGTCTAAGCGAACATATTTCTTGGTGTATTTCTTCTTCTGTACAAGAGCAACTGATACTGGCACAGGTTGGTTGTGGGGTTCAGCTGCAGTGTCTGCCACTGGGGTTTGAGTGGCCACATTGCCCGTCACCAGGGTTTGAGTAGCCACATTGCCTGCCACCGGGGTTGGAGTAGCTGTATTTTCTGCCACTGGAGTTGGAATAGCTGCAGTGTCTGCCGCAGGGGCTTGAGTGGCCACAGGGCCTGCCACCGGGGTTGGAGTAGCTGCATTGTCTGTCGCAGGGGTTGGGATAGCTGCAGTGCCTACTTGTCTGGTTTCCCCCTCTTTCCCCTGAGGGTGCTGCATAATACCGAGCAGTGTTTGGTACATACTGGCCAGGGCCCAGCACAGTGCAGGAAGTTGTGCCTCTCTGGAATAGCCACAGCATTTTCCTTTTAAAAATTCTACCACTTTATCAGGGTCCTGTAATTGTTCGGGGGTGAAGTCCCAAAACATTGGAGGCGAGAAATTCTCTAGATACCTGCCCATATTCTCCCACATGCCATGCCACCCCTGACTATCCAGCCTCGGGGCAGATCTCTGGGTGGTAGTCTTAAACAGTTGTCTAACCCTAAACAAGTCCTGAAACACATTCAGGAGACATAGCAATAGGACCAGACTGGTTTGAGCATCCCAAGGATATTCAAAATTCTCAAAAGCTGTCATACCTGGCCCGAAGGAGAAAAGGGAGGTGAAAGGGCTAGGGAAAGTATCCCCCCCTGTTTCCCCTATAGATCGGGTATGATTATTAATAAATTCTGAGAGACGGCGACCAAGGTATGGGCAGGACAGCAATACCGCATAAACACCCCAACACAGCGACCTGAGCAGTGATGCTATCATATCATATGCTTATATCGCACAGCACAGCAAAATGATAATCCTGATCCCTCTCCCCGAGGTAACAAACATCATCACGGGGAGTACATAGAGCACGTAGGAATTTATATAACACAGCCATGCAAACAAATGAAGCAACATTGTAACCAGCTATTATCTAACTAATATGAGAAATATACATAACAAACTCGTGTTAACAATCTCGGGTCGGATCTGTCGTTATCTCAACCCTCCGAGCCCCACGTTGGGCGCCAAAAAGGACTGTTGTGGTTTGGCCTCAGCCGGCAGCAACGAACCAAGCGGCCGCTCGCTCAACCCCCACAGCCGTGGGGGGGAAATAGGAAGAGAAAAAGGCAAAACTCGTGGGTTGAGATAAAGGCAGTTTAACAGAACAGCAAAGGGAAGAGAAAACAGTAACAATAACACGGATAAAGGAATATACAAACGCAATTAGGGCACCGCTGCTCACCGTCCGGACCCTCACCGCAGCAGCCCGCGCTGAGCAGCGACTTCCTGCCCCCTCCCCCCCCGGCCAGCTCCCCCCTACCGGCCCCGGGCATGGCTCACATGGTGTGGAATACCTGTGTCCCCTCCCATCCTTGGGGAAATTAACCCCATCCCTGCCGGAACCAGGACAATGTTGCTGTGTTATGTTTAGTGTGTTGCACTCTGTGGTTTGAAACTGTCTTTTGTGCAAGCTGAATTAACATCCATCATGAAGATCTGCTTAGCCATTAGTTGTAATATGTGCACACCATATATTCCAGTCATTTGTGGGGGTAGCACAGGCACATTCAGCTTCTAGAGGGGACACCTGACATTCAGACTCTACCTAGGCTTCAGCAGATTTGCACATAGCTTGCACACACTAATCCCATGTTCAAGCAAGGCTTGCAAGTAGTCTGCAGTACCATGTCTGGAGAATGCATCTGTCATTGAGAGACTTAGCCCAGCACAGGAAGCAAAGCTTGCTGCAACTCAAAGTTGAATCTGACCTATATTCTGGGCTCCAGGCTTCTTTTGGATTTCAGTTCAGTTCAGCAGTATTCAATGGCCGTGAAAGAGTATGTGATGAGGAAGGGAGAAAGGAGGAAAGCGATTTAGAAACATGTGGTGTAGCTGGAATTCCATCACCATATGTTGTTTGAGTACTCAGGCCAGGGTCACAGTAGAGCCAAGACGCATCTTTGGGACATACTGCAATGAGAAACTGCTGATCCAAGACATTCAATGGCAATACACAGAGTGGTTACGAAAGGTCAGAATTGTCCTAGATGGTGTCTAAAATGATCACTGAAGACCAAAAGGACACCAAAGCATTATGCTTTGGTTTCTTTCATGTTAGAAAGCTGGCAATGCTCTCTTACCTCTGGGGTGCAGTATTGGACAGTTAAAGTAGATTGAAATCCTCTTATAACACAATAGAGTAGAATAGATGCCCCTTCCAAATATTGTTGATTAATCAAGTTTGACAGGAGCTGCTTTTTATTATTTTTTAAGTCTATTTGGAGGAGAAAACTGTAATACAGTTTCTAAAACTGAAGCACTCAATTTTCCTGAAGTGTGTATTAGGTTTTCTGTAGCCTGGACACCTAGAGCTAAGTAAAGATACACATGGAAAACAATTAATCCATAAAAGGGGTCTGGACCTTACATTATTGTCTGTTCTTTCCCATATAAACAGTCCCTCAGCTGAATGGAAAACTTAATCAGAAAGGTACAGGATTTACTAGATATAAATATGGACATGATTCTGTCACACCTAAGAACAGTTCTTCCCAAAAGTCAGCCTTACAGTAGTTAAGAGTTTGAGTCACATTACCAGTCTGAACAGAGGAGAGTGCCACCAAGACAGATTACTTGTTAGTAACAAAAAAGATTGTGGGGACAGCAGGAAAGGAAAATTAGTCAACACTTAGAGTGATATACAAACATTGTATAGTTATGGCTCCAAGTTTAGAAATTTTCCAGGCACTGAATCAACTGTCATCTAAATGGTGCTGACCTGAGGTGAGCTATGCATGTCCCACAGCAGTCGGTGTGACTGTTCAGATATCTCAAGCTTGAGTTTATGTACCTCTCTGGACTATACTTCAAATCAGAGAACAATTCAGAAAGATGACAATAAATGGACCAGGAGTACACATAGTGGGACCAGGAACACACAAGATCTCAGCTGCTTTTTCATTTAGGAAGCTTATTCTTAAAAAAACCTTATGTTTCTTCCCCCAAGGCTACCTAATTTTGAAATCCTGTTTTGATAATAAATAAATCCTGAAGTAGGAGCCCTTCCCATCTTCTTCTCTTCAGAACTAGTATTTTAAATCTACAAAAATACTCTACCTGCAGCCCTAAGGATGAGTTAACTCAGATTTAAAGTCCTTTGCTTGAAGTACCAGTTGGTGTTTAAGCCCCTTAGTACTGCTTACCCCTCCCAATTCTTGTAATCCTGGCAGAATAGCCACATCTCTCAGGGAAATGATCCTAAAGGCTATTTGAGTAAGAGTTTGAAGAACTGCACTTTTAAGGCTCTCCTATGCTGTCAATTTAGCTTAATTAAACTTGGACAACCTGACTGTACCTATTCCTTCTTCCCAAATATCTCTCTTGGTCCTAGCCTTCGTGATGCAGAGTTGTGTTGTTGTAATCATGAATAATTTGACTGAAAAGGGACCTGAAAAGAGATGATACTCAAGGACCTCTAGGCAAAAACATCTTTCTGTGGAATCTGTCACATAGGCCTGCTCCATATATGTCTGTTCAGAATTTTACATAAAGAAAAGATTGGAGGAATGGAAAAATGATCTAGCTCACTGTTCTTTCTCAAACCACACATTTTCTATCAGGAACTGTCTGATATAATAGCTTTGAGCTCTGCAGTGTAATAGGGTATCTGTTTGTTTGTTGTTACTTTTCGTTAGCATACAACAGCAGCAAGCCTTGGCACTTGTTATTTCAGGTAGTATTACTCTCCACATGACTGCAAGCTCAGGAGCTATTCTTATAAATGTTTTCAGCACATTTACGTTGCTGCAATAAAGTACAAACTTTATGGGATTATGGGTTTTGTAAAACTTAATATTACAAAATCTAACAGAATGTTTCAATGATATTTTTTTTATTCCACATTGAAGAAGTGTGTTACAGAAGACAATCCCTGCAGGGTTTGCAACACATGCATTGGATTTTTTTTAAAGTACATAGTTTTTGAGAAGTTAAGCTATTTTAATTTTCCAAAACAAAACAAGCAAGATACAAAAATTTCTTTCAGTTTTGATTTTCTAAGTAACATAATCAAAGGAATATTTTACACCTTCCGGCTTTAAAAATTCACCTGTGCCTAAAATAACTCTAAAGAGTCAATTAGTGACAATAAAGGAAAGTAGATGTGACCAACAGAACAGATCCTTTTGCTGGGCTGGAATAAGGTGGGCGAGAAATGTGTGGCTCCTATTTAGCATTCTTGCTTCATTCTCCTGTTATCTTAGTGTTTTCTCAGCTTAGTCCTTAGACAAACTCATCTTGAATATGGGCCTTAGGCTGTGATACAGACATAAACAGTAATGAGCTTTTTGGTTAACCTCTCTACAGGGGCAACAAGGCTTCTCCAGCATGGAGAACAAGGCTCTCCATAGACAGGTAACACAAAAATCTTCTTTGGTGCTACAGTAAAGATTTGTGATTTGACAACTGAATTCTGAATATCTGAATTCTGCCCCTGAGCTCTATGAACTTCTAGGCTACCAGAGCAGAAAATCAGACCATCACCTTGGAGAACTGCTGGGGTCTTGCTACAAAACTGCTTTCATTGCTGAGCATTATAGAACAATCTGTTAGTATCAATGAATTATTTAATTTCTTTTACTTATTGAAAACACACACTCTAGTGGCCCCTTTAAGGTTTAAACATTCAGGTCAGTATCTTAAGAACCACTGGAAAAAATTCCTAGCAACACCTCCTGTCACTATGGTAATGTGTTGCAGGAACACTGAATGGAGACCTATCACTTTATAACAGGATAGTGTCGGAGTGGGATTGGAACCGGAGTAACGACGTGATCTCAATGTGAGTATGATCGTCCTCCTTTATTGCATATTTTAGCAGAGTATATATAGACTCGCAGCAAAGCATGCATATTCAACAACGCTATGATTGGTCCAGCTCCCCTGTTCACGTACAACGCCCCCCAACCCGATTGGCTAAGACCCTCTGTTCACGCGCCTCTGTTTAACTCTTCTCCCGGGCAGGGTGATGTCACCTTTCTTGTTTACTTAGATCTTTTCTCCCTCAGTCTGGGTGCTTAGTTCAAACCCTGGGTTGCTCACCAGAACCAAACCATGCCTTTTTTCATTTAAGAATCTCTCCACAGGATAGCATTTTTTGTAGTTGCAAGAGATTTCCTCTCCATAGCATAAAGGCAATATGTAGCTCTAACTAGAAAAAAAAGACTTCTGTAAAATGTAACAGAAGAGGATATACAATAGCATGTGTGAGAGTGAGAGAGAGGAAGAAAGTATGGAAGAGATTTTTCTGAGGTCCCAGAACTTCTAAGGTCAACGCTGCTTGAAGACTCATGTGATGTGTGGCAGCTCATAGCTGTTTTCTTAATAGATTTTGGATTTAGAACCCAGAAGAAAGAGATGTTGAGTTTTAATCAGCCATTTGGCCAAGCCTGCTTACAGCATATGCTAATTTAAATGCTCACATTTCATACAGAAAGTTTCTCATTCAGAGTAATGAGATTTTGAAGCTATTACAAAGATGCTGCAAATGCTCCACCTGCCCAACCAGCATATATTTTCCCAGTTTTTGTACTGTACACTTATGAACATTTTAATGACTATTTTTCTACAGTGCCAAGAAGAGCCATATGCCTTTTTTAGTTGTAAATGACAGCCTTAATTTTCACCTGTGCTTGCTTAAATCCCACAGAAGAGATGGAGGGGGGATGGAAATATTTATTCTACAAACACTAACAAAACCTGACAATTAGATGTAGATTACAGTTAGCACTCAGACATCTTGACAACATCCACTGCACAAACAAAAGTATGGACTCTACAAGTTAACAGAGCTGAGAAGCAGCCCAAATACCAAATGGCATAAATTTGCATTTTAAAGTTCAAAGTGTAGCCATGCTGTGAATGTGTATTAGGGAAAGACTTACTAGGCAAAGAAAGGCAGATAAATTCCACCATTGTTACCTTCTTCTTGACAGCAGATAAATCTGAGAGATGTTGTATAGGAGAGCTCAGGCCTTCCTTATTGGGTTTTTGTTTGTCATGCACACATGGATCCCATATAATGAACATGATGTCTAGTACTCTGAACAGCAATATTATATTAAAAATACCTAGCCTTCACTGTTTAAATGGCACCTCTTCCTTAGTGAAGGACCTTCTCTCACTTCCTTCTCTGATTGAAAAGACACTGGTTCCACCGATTCCCTAATCCACTTTGATCCTGGCAGGTCTGCTAGCTTCCCCACCTTCTCTGTGGTTGACTTGCAGTCCTGCTGTTCCCTCCCAAGTCTTCAGATGATAAGGCTGCAATGATATTGATCTATGCTGGTGATCCAGCACACTACTAGAAGAATGTTGCTCTGTTTCATCAAGTGCAAGTCAACTAAGAAAAGGCAAAAGCTGGAGAAATCAGAGCTTATCATAAAACCACACTATCAAAGTGAACAAATGAAATCAACAGAAAAAATCTTATTTACAGGAATGTAAAAAGTCGTTCTCCAAGGTGTAGATGTGAATTCAGTTGGCTGGACTAGTATTTTAAACTAAGTATCAAGTTATTTAGCAACATCAAAGCAGTGTAAGAGCAAGACCTTCAGAAGGAGATTAGAATTAATGGAAAATAAACCTCAGGTACCCTACATTTCCTTCTTCCTACAGAAGAACCATCAGAAACTGATGGCTTAGTATATTTTTTGGTGTGCCTTAAAGAGAAATCAGTAACTTTAGTTCTCTTATGAACATAATGTTCACTTTTGTTCTCGTTTCAGATTGTCCTTGCTGCTATTATGACCATTTACATATAAATACAGTAACTATAAAAATGTTCTTCACAGCACGTGCAGCTGTAATTGTACAAACAGCTGTGGTACGTGCAGGTACAAATACAGACAGTGACAACACAAATGCTTTTGCATAAAGAACAAGGATCCATTTTCGTCATCTAGCAAGCAAGATCACTTTTCCTTGTTTCCAATGTTCTCTCACTGGATATGGTGTACACATCCCTCCTTTCCTTTTTTGCTTTCATTAATAATAAAAATCATAAATCTCAGTCTGAACTTGACTATACCTCAGGTTTGACAGGACGACTTAATTTCTGACCTTTCTGCCTATGCCTTAGGGACAGTCTATCCAGTATGCTTCTGAGACAATGTGACTTCTACACTGAGTCAGCAGGATGGCTCTTTTATCAATCAAGTACCTCCAAAGAGCAAATTTGCTGTACGACAGCTTGTGGATCATCTTTGCTTGTGAATGGTCTGCAACAGACCAAAGTTCAGTGGTCATGCTGCAAGCCAAGAAAATTTAGACCCTTTACTCTGTTCAGAAAACATAGAGAATAGCTTAATTAGCCGGCTGAAAAATTCTTTGCGAAGTATGACGGAACACGGAGTGACGTGGTTTAGGCTGAATTGGCTACTGGGAACATGGGGGACCCCAGATGGGACCAACAGATGATCCCCCCTACCCCTCTTCAAAGAGAGAGGCAGAGCAGGGAAAAAGAGACATGAGTTTAGAAGGAACTACTCTAATGAAATATTAATATAAAATAAAAGGAAATAATGAAATATATACAAAACCGTATCAAGCTCCCAGGATGACAATCACGACACCGGCTGGCACTGGGGAAGTCCCAGGCTGGACTCAGTGATGGACGGGAACTGGATTCCGGATCTGGATTCAGGATCGGGACCAAAGGCAGATGAACAGAGTCCTTCTCAGATCTCAGCCACTGAAGAAAGAGGGCTGACCCTTTGCTCCGTCAGCTTTTATCCTGAGCATGAGGCAGATGGGATGGAATACCCTGTTGGTCAGTTTTGGGTCACCTGCCCTGTCGGCTCCTCCCCGCAGGTGGGACCCCACTGCGCTTTTCCACTTCCGACCCTCCAACAGGGCAAGTAACAAAGTTGGTTGGCCTTGGGTGTTATAGCAATAAGTATAAGCAAGAGCCTCTCTGCATACCATGCCTGGGCATCAACTATAAACACAGGTCTTATCAGTCTGAGAGAGCGAACATTGTCTGCACGATATGCTGTTAATTTCAGTAGTTAGAAGAGGCCCAGCTAAGAAGCAAAGTTACTGAATAAAATTGGTCCTGTTTTACCTCAACCCAGGTCATCCCACCCCTTATTCCATACCATTTGCATCTTGCTCAGATTACTATTACTTTTATCTATCAAATCTACACACACACAGATTTATATATATATATGCTACATGCAGGTTACTCATTGTCCTGGTTCCGGCAGGGATGGGGTTAATTTCCCCAAGGATGGGAGGGGACACAGGTATTCCATGCCATGTGAGCCATGCCCGGGGCCGGTAGGGGGGAGCTGGCCGGGGGGGGGGAGGGGGCAGGAAGTCACTGCTCAGCGCGGGCTGCGGCGGTGCGGGTCCAGTCGGTGAGCGACGGTGCCCTAATCGTGTCTGTATATTCCTTTATCCGTGTTATTGTTACTGTTTTCTCTTCCCTTTGCTGTTCTGTTAAACTGCCTTTATCTCAACCCACGAGTTTTGCCTTTTTCTCTTCCTATTACCCCCCCACGGCTGTGGGGGGTGGAGCGAGCGGCCGCGTGGTTCTTTGCTGCCGGCTGAGGCCAAACCACGACAGTCCTTTTTGGCGCCCAACGTGGGGCTCGGAGGGTTGAGATAACGACAGATCCGACCCGAGATTGTTAACACGAGTTTGTTATGTATATTTCTCATATTAGTTAGATATTAGCTGGTTACAATGTTGCTTCGTTTGTTTGCATGGCTATGTTATGTAAATTCCTACGTGCTCTATGTACTCCCCGTGATGATGTTTGTTACCTCGGGGAGAGGGATCAGGATTATCATTTTGCTGTGCTGTGCGATATAAGCATATGATATGATAGCATCACTGCTCAGGTCGCTGTGTTGGGGTGTTTATGCGGTATTGCTGTCCTGCCCATACCTTGGTCGCCGTCTCTCAGAATTTATTAATAATCACACACAACCTATGGGGGAAACAGGGGGGGATACTTTCCCTAGCCCTTTCACCCCCCTTTTCTCCTTCGGGCCAGGTATGACAGCTTTTGAGAATTTTGAATATCCTTGGGATGCTCAAACCAGTCTGGTCCTATTGCTATGTCTCCTGAATGTGTTTCAGGTCTTGTTAAGGGTTAAACAACTGTTTAAGACTACCACCCAGAGATCTGCCCCAAGGCTGGATAGTCAGGGGTGGCATGGCATGTGGGAGAATATGGGCAGGTATCTAGAGAACTTCTCACCTCCAATGGTTTGGGACTTTACCCCCGAACAACTACAGGACCCTGATAAAGTGGTAGAATTTTTAAAAGGAAAATGCTGTGGCTATTCCAGAGAGGCACAACTTCCTGCACTGTGCTGGGCCCTGGCCAGTATCTACCAAACACTGCTCGGTATTATGCAGCACCCTCAGGGGAAAGAGGGGGAAACCAGACAAGTAGGCACTGCAGCTATCCCAACCCATGCGACAGACAATGCAGCTACTCCAACCCCGGTGGCAGGCCCTGTGGCCACTCAAGCCCCTGCGGCAGACACTGCAGCTATTCCAACCCCTGTAGCAGACAATGCAGCCACTCAAACCCCAGTGGCGGACACTGCAGCTCAACCGGACAACCAACCTGTGCCAGTATCAGTTGCTCCTGTACAGAAGAAGAAATACACCAAGAAATATGTTCGCTTAGACAGGGATGATGATGAACCAGGGCCATCAAAAGAACGGGAGGAAGAGATGGAACCAGAGATAATCACCCGATCTCTATCCCTGAGTGAGCTGCGAGGTATGCGAAAACATTTCAGCCGACTTCCGGGCGAGCACATTGTCACCTGGCTGCTCCGATGCTGGGATAACGGGGCCAGTAGCTTGGAATTAGAGGGCAGGGAAGCCAGGCAGTTGGGATCCCTGTCTAGGGAAGGGGGCATTGACAAGGCGATTGGGAAGAAGACACAAGCCCTCAGCCTCTGGAGGTGACTCCTGTCAGGTGTGAGGGAAAGGTACCCCTTCAGTGAAGATGTTGTAGGCTGTCCAAGCAAGTGGACCACCATGGAAAAAGGTATCCAGTACCTAAGAGAACTAGCCGTGCGGGAGATGATTTATTATGACCCAGATAATGCGCAGTTACCCACAGACCCTGATGAAGTCCAATGCACAAGGCCCATATGGCGGAAGTTTGTACGGAGCGCACCATCATCGTATGCCAACTCCTTGGCAGTGATGGAATGGAAAGGCTAAGAGGGACCAAGGGTGGATGAGGTGGCTGGCCGACTCCGGCAATATGAAGAAAGTCTCTCTTCCCCCCTCGTGTCAGCTGTGGAGAAACTGTCCCAGAAAGTCCAGCAACTTGAAGAGAATATGTCCTACTCCCCACCTGTACAGGCCAGCATCTCAGCTATTAGGAGCAGGCGTTTCCCTACTCAAGAGGGAGAGTATAGAGGGTACACACCACGAGGCACCCTGTGGTTTTACTTGCGTGACCATGGTGAGGACATGAGGAGGTGGGATGGACAACCTACCTCGACCCTACAGGCAAGGGTACGTGAGTTGCAAGGAAGAACAATCACAAAAGGGGATCCCTCCAGGAAAAGTGCTGCTCCCGTTGCCAGCAGGCAGCCCCCCAGACAGAGTAGAAGGCCTGATCTTACCTCTGTTCCTCTTGAAGGGACCTCCAAGTCATTTCTGCAACAAGTGAGTAATGGATACTATGGATACTATGGATTCTCTGATTCCCATCCAGAAGCTGATTCGTCAACTGGAGACTCAAGGAGTGATCAGCAAGACCCGCTCACCCTTTAATAGTCCCATATGGCCAGTGCAAAAATCTAATGGAGAGTGGAGGCTAACAGTGGACTATCGTGGTCTGAATGAAGTGACACCACCGCTGAGCGCTGCTGTGCCGAACATGCTAGAACTTCAATACGAACTGGAGTCAAAGGCAGCCAAGTGGTATGCAACAATTGATATCGCCAATGCATTCTTCTCAATCCCTTTGGCAGCAGAGTGCAGACCACAGTTTGCTTTCACTTGGAGGGGCATCCAGTACACCTGGAATCGACTGCCCCAGGGGTGGAAACACAGCCCCACCATTTGCCATGGACTAATCCAGACCACACTGGAACAGGGTGAAGCTCCGGAACATCTGCAGTACATTGATGACATCATTGTATGGGGCAACACAGCAGAAGAAGTTTTTGAGAAAGGCAATAGAATAGTTCAAATCCTTCTGAAAGCTGGTTTTGCAATAAAACGAAGTAAGGTCAAGGAACCCGCACAGGAGATCCAGTTTTTAGGAATAAAATGGCAAGATGGACGCCGTCAGATCCCAATGGATGTGATCAACAAAATAGCAGCTATGTCTCCACCGACTAGTAAAAAGGAAACACAAGCTTTCTTAGGTGTTGTGGGGTTTTGGAGGATGCATATTCCAGATTACAGTCTGATTGTGAGCCCTCTATATCAAGTGACCCGGAAAAAGAATGACTTTAAATGGGGCCCTGAGCAATGACAAGCCTTCGACCAAATTAAGTAGGAAATCGTTCATGCAGTAGCCCTGTGGCCAGTCCGGGCAGGACAAGATGTTAAAAATGTGCTTTACACCGCAGCCGGGGAGAATGGCCCTACCTGGAGCCTCTGGCAGAAAGCACCAGGGGACACTCGAGGTCGACCCCTGGGGTTTTGGAGTCGGGGATACAGAGGATCTGAAGCCTGCTATAATCCAACCGAAAAAGAGATATTGGCAGCATACGAGGGGGTTTGAGCTGCTTCGGAAGTGGTTGGTACTGAGGCACAGCTCCTCTTGGCACCTCGACTGCCAGTGCTGGGCTGGATGTTCAAAGAAAGGGTCCCTGCCACACACCATGCAACTGATGCCACGTGGAGTAAGTGGATTGCACTGATCACACAGCGAACTCGAATGGGAAACCCCAATCGCCCAGGAATACTTGAAGTGATCATGGACTGGCCAGAAGGCAAAGATTTTGGAATATCACCAGAGGTGGAGGTGACACGTGCAGAAGAGGCTCCACCATATAATAAACTACCAGAAAATGAGAAGAAACGTGCCTTGTTCACTGATGGGTCCTGCCGGATTGTGGGAAAGCATCGGAAGTGGAAGGCTGCTGCGTGGAGCCCCACACGACGAGTTGCAGAAGCCACTGAAGGACAAGGCGAATCGAGCCAGTTTGCAGAGGTGAAAGCCATCCAGCTGGCTTTAGACATTGCTGAACGAGAGAAATGGCCAGTACTTTACCTCTATACTGATTCATGGATGGTGGCAAATGCTCTGTGGGGGTGGTTACAGCAGTGGAAACAGAGCAACTGGCAGTGCAGAGGGAAACCCATCTAGGCGGCTGAACTGTGGCAAGATATTGCTGCCCGGATAGAGAATCTGGCTGTCAAAGTATGTCATGTAGATGCCCACATACCCAGGAGTCGCGCCACTGAGGAACATCAAAACAACCAGCAGGTAGATCAGGCTGCTAAGATTGAAGTGGCTCAGGTGGATCTGGACTGGCAACACAAGGGTGAATTATTCATAGCTCGGTGGGCTCATGATGCCTCAGGCCATCAGGGAAGAGATGCGACATATAGATGGGCTCGAGACCGAGGGGTGGACTTGACCATGGACACTATTGCACAGGTCATCCACGAATGTGAAACGTGTGCTGCAATTAAGCAAGCCAAGCGGTTAAAGCCTCTTTGGTATGGAGGACGATGGCTAAAACACAAATATGGGGAGGCCTGGCAGATTGATTATATTACACTCCCACAAACCCGCCAAGGCAAGCGCCATGTGCTCACAATGGTGGAAGCAACCACCGGGTGGCTGGAAACATACCCTGTGCCCCATGCCACCGCCCGGAACACTATCCTGGGCCTTGAAAAACAAGTCTTATGGCGACATGGCACCCCAGAGAGGATTGAGTCAGACAATGGGACTCATTTTCGAAACAACCTCATAGACACCTGGGCCAAAGAGCATGGCATTGAGTGGGTATATCACATTCCCTATCATGCACCGGCCTCAGGGAAGATAGAACGATACAATGGACTGTTAAAGACTACACTGAGAGCCATGGGTGGTGGAACTTTCAAACACTGGGATAGGCATTTAGCAAAAGCCACCTGGCTAGTCAACACCAGGGGATCTGCCAATCGAGCTGCCCCTGCCCAATCAAAACTTCCACGTACAGTAGAAGGGGATAAAGTCCCTGTAGTGCACATGAAGAATATGTTAGGGAAGACAGTCTGGGTTAGCCCTGCCTCAGGCAAAGGCAAACCCATCCGTGGGACTGCTTTTGCACAAGGACCTGGGTGCACGTGGTGGGTGATGCGGGAGGATGGGGAGGTCCGATGTGTACCTCATGGGGATTTGATTCTAGGTGAGAATATTCAATGAATCAAATCTTATGATGTTATGTGCTAAATAACCCTGTCACTGTGTGTTATCATTACTATAACTGCTATTAAGGGTACTACAGTAAGAATCACCCAAACCAATGACAGATGGACTTTGATAAAGCGGAGTAAAGTGCAGCGGTGAGGTAATAAGAACTGACCTCATCAGCTGGCGCCCAGCCACTTTCTTGAGATCAACGTCTTCAATCTGCGAACTGCAGGCATGGGTCACACCGGGTACACCAGCCTTGGGCTCCAAAATGCAGCATGCACCAGTCCAGCACCACACACCATCTCGCCTGCCCTGAGAGACTGCTTTCACAGATGGGGCCCACAGGGATGGACTAAATTAACTTAATGAACATTTTAGAGGGATCGCCCATAGACGGCGGGAATTAAATCTGTATGTATACAGATGTACATATGTGTATATATATATAAAAGACAGGGGAAAGTGGTGGTAAATGATTGGGAACTGTAGGATCTGGGCATGGAGCAGATGGTATGGAATAAGGGGTGGATAATGTCCTGGTTCCGGCAGGGATGGGGTTAATTTCCCCAAGGATGGGAGGGGACACAGGTATTCCACACCATGTGAGCCATGCCCGGGGCCGGTAGGGGGGAGCTGGCCGGGGGGGGAGGGGGCAGGAAGTCGCTGCTCAGCGCAGGCTACTGCGGTGCAGGTCCGGTAGGTGAGCGGCGGTGCCCTGATCGCGTCTGTATATTCCTTTATCCGTGTTATTGTTACTGTTTTCTCTTCCCTTTGCTCTTTCCCTTTTTGCCTTTATCTCAACCCACGAGTTTTGCCTTTTTCTCTTCCTATTTCCCCCCCACGGCTGTGGGGGGTTGGGCGAGCGGCCGCGCAGTTCGTTGCTGCTGGCTCAGGCCAAACCACGACACTCATCTACGATTTATGTTTATATACAAAAGTTTAAGTCCGTTTAGTTCGTGATTGCAGGTTCTCATCTCAGGGCAGGAATGTGGTACAAAATTTATTGTGGTTTGTGCCCGTGGGTAGCACTTTCATCTTTAAGAGCTTGCTGGACACCACTTGATGAAGCTAGCTCAGGTTTCATTACCACTGTGTCATCCTGAAAAACACTTATTGAACACTGTTAGGATTATGTAGTGATCAGCATCATACAGCTCAGGATCGAGTATTCTTACCAAGGGTTAAATTCCCTTGAGGTACACATTGAACTTCTCCATCCTGCAGCATCGCCCACCAATTACATCCAGGTCCTTGAGCAAAAACAGTCCCACGAATGGGTTTGCTTTTGCCTGAAGGAGGAAAAACCCAGTTTTCTCTAACATACTCCTTTCACGCACCACAGAGACTTTATCCCCTTCTACTGTATGTAAAAGGTCTGATTGAGCAGGACCAGCTCGATTGATGGATCCCCTGGTGTTAACTAACCAGGTAGCTTGCTCTAAATGCTTGTCCCAATTTTTAAAGTTTCCACCCCCTATTGCTTTCAGGGTGGTTTTTAACAGTCCATTGTATCATTCAATTTTCCCAGAAGCTGGTGCATGATAGGGGATATGATATATCCATTCAATGCCATGTTCTTTTGCCCAATTACTTATAAGATTGTTTTTAAAATGAGTCCCATTGTCTGACTCAATTCTTTCTGGAGTGCCATGTCGCCACAAGACTTGCTTTTCAAGGCCCAGGATGGTATTCCGGGCAGTGGCATGGGGCACGGCATAGGTGTCCAACCATCCGGTGCTTGCTTCCACCATTGTAAGCACATAGCGCTTACCCTGGCGAGTTTGAGGGAGTGTGATGTAGTCAATTTGCCAAGCCTCCCCATATTTATATTTCAGCCATCGTCCTCCATACCACAAAGGTTTTAACCGTTTAGCTTGCTTGATTTCGGCGCATGTTTCACAGTCGTGGATAACCTGCGCAATAGCGTCCATGGTTAAATCCACCCCTCAGTCATGGGCCCATTTCTAAGCTGCATCCATTCCTTGGTGACCTGAAGTGTCATGGGCCCACCGAGCTAAGAATAGTTCACCTTTATGTTCCCAGTCCAAGTCTGTCTGGAAAATTTTAGCAGCCTGATCCACTTGCTGATTATTTCCTTGTTCCTCGGTGGCACGACTCCTGGGTACGTGGGCATCTACATGACGTACCTTTACAACTAGGTTCCCTAGCAGGGCAGCAATGTCTTGCCACCGTTCAGCAGCCCAGATGGGTTTACCTCTGCGCTGCCAGTTGCTCTGCTGCCACTGCTGTAACCACCCCCACAGAGCATTTGCCACCATCCATGAGTCAGTATAGAGATAGAGTATTGGCCACTTTTCTCGTTCAGCAACATCTAAAGACAACTGGAAGGCTTTCACCTCTGCAAATTGACTCGATTCACCTTCTCCTTCAGCAGCTTCTGTGACTCGTCATGTAGGACTCCACACAGCAGCTTTCCATCTTCGATGCTTTCCTACAATATGACAAGATCCATCAGTAAAGAGAGCATACTGTTTCTCATTATCTGAGAGTTCATTATATGGTGGGGCTTCCTCAGCATGTATCACCACCCCTCTGGTGGCATTCCAAAGTCTTTGCCTTCGTGATCACTTCTACAATTCCTGGCCGCTTAGGGTTTCCTATTCAAGCTTACTCTAGATAGCATCGGTGGCATTGTTGTAAAATCACCAAATTTGATTATAGTAGAAATAGTATGTTAAAATGTTGTGTGTTTTGAAACTCATAACAGTATCACAGTATCACAGTATCGTCAGGGTTGGAAGGGACCTCTGGAGATCATCTAAGTCCAACCCCCCTGCCACAGCAGGGTCACCTACAGCACGTTGCACAGGACGGCGTCCAGGCGGGTTTTGAATGTCTCCAGTGTGGGAGACTCCACAACCTCCCTGGGCAGCCTGTTCCAGTGCTCTGCCACCCTCAGAGTAAAGAAGTCCCTCATGTTGAGATGGAACTTCCTGTGCTCCAGTTTGTGCCCGTTACCTCTAGTCCTATCACTGGGCACCACTGAAAAAAAAGACTGTTCCCATCTACCTGGCACCCTCCCCTTAAGTACTTATAAGTATTGATAAGATCCCCCCTGAGTCGTCTTTTTTCTAGACTAAAAAGACCCAAGTCCCTGAGCCTTTCCTCATAAGAAAGATGCTCCAGTCCCCTAATCATCTTGGTAGCCCTTTGCTGGACCCTCTCCAGCAGTTCCCTGTCCTTCTTGAACCGGGGAGCCCAGAACTGGACACAGTACTCCAGATGGGGTCTCACCAGGGCAGAGTAGAGGGGGAGGATGACCTCCCTCGACCTGCTGGCCACACTCTTCTTGATGCACCCCAGGATGCCATTGGCCTTCTTGGCCACCAGGGCACATTGCTGGCTCATGGTCATCCTGTTGTCCACCAGGACTCCCAGGTCCCTTTCCACACAGCTGCTCTCCAGGAGGTCAGCCCCCAACCTGTACTGATGCATGGGGTTATTCCTCCCCAGATGCAGTACCCTACACTTGCCTTTATTGAACCTCATCAGTTTTTTTTCTGCCCAACTCTCCAGCCTGTCCAGGTCATGCTGTATGGCAGCACAGCCTTCCGGCGTGTCAGCCACCCCTCCCAGTTTTGTGTCATCAGCAAACTTGCTGATGGTACACTCTATCCCTTCATCCAGGTCATTGATGAATATATTGAACAGGACTGGACCCAGTACTGACCCCTGAGGGACACCACTAGTTACTGGCTTCCAACTGGACTCTGCACCACTAACCACAACCCTCTGAGTCCTATAACCATAGGACCCTCACCAGGTAGTTACTGTTTTGTATCAAGAAACTAATAGGAACGGGACAAAGCAATGAAAAATTGAATAGAGAAGTTTTGTTTGAGTCCTGTAACTATAGAAACTTGTTATGCACCAGTGATACTGCTTGGAAACCCCCTTACCCTTCCCATCTTGATTTAAATATGAAGAACCGATTAATAGATATTAATCGAAATAATCACTGATTATTTGGATATGGATATTGATAGTAATGTATAATCAAGAGACCAATCAATGAAAATTAAAACCATTATATGTATTTTGTGATAAATAATTTGTGTAATGGTAACTAGGTATGATCTAAACTAACTGTTGAACAATGTAGCTTTGATATACCTGTCAAGAAAGTGATAAGTTGTAGGCCTGGTTAGTAAACTGAGAAAATCTTCTGGAGGTTCCAAGATTAAAGGGGGAATGGAATTTTGCAACCAATCTGAGCATGCGCAAAGATCGGGTTCACTAGCGGACACGATGAGGAAGACGATGGATGACCACCAGAGGACCCTGGACAACCACCAGCATACCTGAAAGCGCACGTGTCACAGACATTTACATATATTAATGAGTTCTCGGAAATCATATATGTTGATTGTTTCTCGGAAATATGATGAATATGTATATTTTGATTTTATTTAATTTTTGTAGTGAGGCAACTCGGCACCCACACTAGGTGGAGTGATCCCCTGTGCGTCCGGCACCGTAATAAAGAAGTGCCTGCTTTCTAAACTTAAATTAAGTCTTAGAAAGTTTTGATTTTGCCATTTTATGGTAACAGCATGATGAGTAGAAGGAACTTTACCCTTGAACATCCAGCCCAGTACTGGTAATCAGGGCACCAGGAGGAGCTGTGCCTCAGTACCAATTTCCTCTGAAGCAGCTCGAAATCCTTCATATGGTGCCAAGATTTCTTTCTCAGTTGGAGTATAATTGGCCTCAGAGCCTTGGTATCCTCGACTCCAAAACCCCAGGGGTCAATCTCGAGTCTCCCCTGGTGCTTTCTGCCAGAGGCTCCAGGTAGGCCCATTGTCCCCGGCTGCGGTGTAGAGCACATTTTTAATGTCTCGTCCAGTTCGGACTGGTCCAAGGGCTACTGCATGCACAATCTCTTGTTTAATTTGCTCAAAGGCTTGTCGTTGCTCAGGGCCCCACATAAACTCATTTTTCTTTCAAGTGACTTCATAGAGAGGTTTCACAATCTGGCTATAACCTGGAATATGCATTCTCCAGAAACCCACAACACCTAAAAAGGCTTGTGTTTCCTTTTTGTTAGTAGGTGGGGACATAGATGTTATTTTGTTAATCATATCCATTGGGATTTGGCGATGCCCATCTTGCCACTTAACTCCCAAGAACTGGATCTCTTGTGCAGGCCCCTTGACCTTACCTCTTTTTATAGCAAAACCTGCTTTCAGAAGGATCTTAATTATTTTCCTACCTTTCTTGAAAACTTCTTCTGCTGTGTTACCCCACACAATGATGTCATCGATGTATTGTAGGTGTTCTGGAGCTCCATCCTTCTCCAGTGCAGTCTGAATCAGCCCATGGCAAACAGTAGGGCTGTGTTTCCACCCCTGGGGCAGTCGATTCCAGGTGTACTGGACACCCCTCCAGGTGAAAGCAAACTGTGGCCTGCACTCTGCTGCTAAAGGAATAGAGAAAAAGGCATTAGCAATGTCAATTGTAGCATACCATTTGGCTGCCTTTGACTCCAGTTCATACTGAAGTTCTAGCATGTCTGGCACAGCAGCACTCAGTGGTGGTGTGACTTCATTCAGGCCACGATAGTCTACTGTTAGTCTCCAGTCCCCATCAGACTTTCGCACTGGCCATACAGGGCTGTTAAAGGGTGAGCGAGTTTTGCTGATCACTCCTTGGCTCTCTAGACATCGAATCAGGTTATGGATGGGAATCAAGGAGTCTCGGTTGGTGCGATATTGTCGTTGATGCACCTGTGGCAGTAGCAATTGGCACCTGCTGATCTTTAACCCTCAGCAGTCCCACAACAGAAGGGTCACCTGAAAGACCAGCTAAGGTAAACAGCTGTGTAACATCCTCAGTCTCTACAGCTGCTATACCAAAAGCCCACCAATACCCTTTGGGGTCTTTAAAATACCCTCTCTTGAGATAGTCTATGCCAAGGATGCACGGAGCATCTGGGCCAGTCACAATGGGGTGTTTCTCCCATTTATTCCCAGTTAGGCTCACTTCGGCCTGCAATACAGTCAGTTCTTGAGATCCGCCTGTCACTCCAGAAACAGTGATGGATTCTGCCCCTTTATGATTCGATGGCAATAGGGTACACTGTGCACCAGTGTCCACCAGGGCTTTTTACTTCTGTGGCTCTAACGTGCCAGGCCATCAAATCCACACAGTCCAATAAACTCGGTTGTCCCTGTCCTCCTCCTGGCTGGAGGAAGGGCCCCTCTAATGTTGACCACAGCACCTACGATTAGCAGATGAGTTCCTACCTGGACCGTAGGATCACCCACCATAGGTCAGAGCAGCCATCCTCCTGTAAGAATTCTTTCTTCCATCTGCTTCATTTTGCAACTCAAGCACCTGTGCCTGTAGGGCTGAGATGGGTTCTCCATCCCACTTCCTCATATCTTCTCCATAGTCACAGAGGCAAAGACACAGGAAATCTCGGATCGAGTTTGATTGGTCTTGAGTCGGAGGGTGGTTTTTCTCTTGAGTGGGAGGACGTTTTTTTCTTAGCAGCTGCAACATGGGTCTGTGCAGGGGAAGAATGGAATTTTTCCTCCACCTTGGACAGTTTATCAAACAGTTTCTTGGTTTGCTCAACTATTTTCTTGGTCATTTGCTCAATTGTCTCAGTCATTTTCTCAGTGACCACAGTCAGCTTTTCCACAGCTGCCACAGAGAAAGGATGGGAGAGACTGTCTTCATACTGTCGTACCTTGTTAACCACTTCATTTACAGTTGGTGTGTCGGTATCAGATCCTCCCCAGACCATTGTTGACAATGCGTGGGAAAACATTGATGGTGCACTTTGTACAAACTTTTTCAGCATGGATCGTTTGCATGGCATCTTATCAGGATCTACAGTCACTTGCCTATCACTATAAATCACCTCTCGCACAGCCAATTCTCTCAGGTACTTAATACCTTTTTCCATGTTGGTCCATTTACTTGGACGGCATTTGATATCATCCTTGAAGGGATACCTGCGCTTTATGGCTGACATCAGTCGCCTCCAGAGACTGAGAGTGCTTGTCTTTCTCCCAATCCCTTCATCGATACCTCCATCCCTGGCCAGGTTTCCCAATTGCCTAGCTTCTCTGCCATCTACGTCTATGGTATCAGCCCCACTATCCCAGCATCGGAGCAACCAGGAGATGAGTGTTTCACCTTCATGACGACTAAAGTCCTTCCTAATATTTCTCAAATGCTTCATAGAGAAGGATTTAACAACTACCTCTACATCTGAGTCCTCCTCCTGTGATGAGGCTGCCCAAGAAGGACCCTCTCCTTTATCTGTTTTGAAAGGTCTCTTTCCTTTGTCTGGTCTTGAAGGACCCTCTTCTGAATCTACTCTAGAAGGTCCGTCTCCTGAATCTCTGTCAGAACTCTCTCCCAAGCTATCTGGCTTGATCTGGTCTTTCTCGTAAGCGACGGGGGAATGAGCTGACTTCTTTTTCTGCTTCCTGGTGACTGGGGCAACTTGTACCGGTTCTGATGGAGTTTGAGTAGCAGCGGTACTCGTTGTCATGGCTGGAGTAGCTTGTGCCGGGACAGGCAGCCGTGGGGCCTGTGTTGTTGCAGTGGGGGGGGGCGGCTGACGGTGGTGCTGGTGCCGCTGCAGGCGGTGGCGGAGGCGCTTGTGTCGGACCTGCCTTTGATCCCAATCCTGAATGCAGATCCAGAATCCAGTTCCCGTCCGTCACTGAGTCCAGCCTGGGACTTCCCCAGTGCCAGCCAGTGTCATGATTGTCATCCTGGGAGCTTGATACGGTTTTGTATATTTCTCATTATTTCCTTTTATTTTATTATTAATATTCCATTAAAGTAGTTTAGTTCCTTCTAAACTCGTAAGTCTCTTTTCCCTCCTCTGCCTCTCTCCTTGAAGAGGGGTAGAGGTGGGCATCTGTCAGTCCCATCTGCAGTCCCCCACGTCCCCAGTAGCTGATTCAGCCTAAACCATGACAAAAAGCAAAGCATTTCATCCAGTCCCCCAAAGAACAGTGTTCCCTTCCAAACCCACAATACTTCATCATCCCAATTCTGTTCCAAAAGAATAACTGATATTGAGAAGTTACAGTATTCTTTTCATAGCTAAGACTGATACCAGGTTACTCTTCTGGCCACTTTGGTTTAGTACTATTGTAACCTGCACTGGTATTTTTCCTCTGCCTAGAAATTACAAAATGTACACTGAATATGAAGTAGTCTCTTCCTTTGAACTTTGAAAGAGAGTCATCATACTTTTTTAATGCAGAGCATCAGAAAGTTATATGACTAAAACATTTTCATTTTGTTTCACGTTTCTTTGACCCTAGATCAAAGATAACTTTTTACTGGTCTGTCATACTTCCTGTAAGCTTCATTTCTTTGTAAACGCATGTGCTGTCGATATATAACAAAAATCTATGAACAAATTTTGCTGTTCACAAATTATTGTCTCAGTTCTGCTTCTATTGATATCAGCAATTATTTTGCCATTGATTTGACAATATATATAATTATGATCTGTGCGATTACATAGACATGGCACCTTTTCTTTAAATCTCTTCAGCAGTTTCCACTTAAGGCAGATTACATGACTTTCTCAGCCATAATCAGGAGCTTCAATGCTGAACTCTACCTAATCTTGTCCAATTAGAAAGCTAATGCTCTGTTCTGGTGATAGGATTTATTGCGTTCAAGATTTCAGCATGAGAGTGTCTCCTGATAATTTCTCCTTTAAATTCTCAAGGTGAAGATCTTATATTGCCTGCATCATTAAATACAAGAAGAAACACTTACAAACTGCCTTCTTAATTTTCATGCAGCTGATAAATAGAATGATTTTATTCTTGATAATGATTTCCTTCTTTGAATTACAGGCTCAGCAACAGAATCTTCAGAAACACCATGATTTGCTAATTTGTGAGGGAGGTTTTGATAACTGTAAATATAAACACAAAGGTAATCTATTTTTCAACACTATTTTAAAGGACTAAGGTATTTAGAAGACAAGATATTAATTTTGTCTGTAAAAAAAATTAATAATGTAATTTTCTTAGCTTACAGAATAAAGATAGTGAACACAATGCAGTATATAGTAAAATTTATATTAAAATTATATCCAGTTAAATCTTCCAATCCTACTTGTCTTAGAAGAACTTCTAAGAGAAACATCTTACCACATTAGAACAGCTGTCACTCAAAATATGTGACGATCTACAACATTCTACTTGAATAAATATCCAGTTAAGAAGAGTATGTAAGTCTTCAGTGGAGTTAAACACAAAGCCACGTTCATAATCAACAAATACATTGGTATTCTAAATATGCTCTTAGGGCCCTAACTTACATCATTGAAGTTCATGGAGTTTTAGTCATTCTGGTTAACATGAGCAGGATCAGAAGCTGTCACAGAGTTTTAACTCAAAGACAATGGTCTGTCATAATATTTATCTGAAGTTCATTAAATCCTTTGAAATTTTTTGACACAAGTTACCAATGGAAAAGTTGGATAATCAGGGAATACACCTAAACTTCCAGACTGAAAATTGATTCATTAATTTTACTGAGGCAAAACCAAACGTATATGAAGATAAACATGATTATTATTGTTATTTTTCTTATTCAGGAACAATTTTTGCTTTTCTCAGCCCCTAACTGAAAGTGTTTCTCACGTGCATTATCCTTAATTACCTCAGTCTCCTTAGATACCCTGCTGCAAGAATGGGGATCATTATTTTGTTATGGTTGTGTACAGCATTTCCCAGTGTGGGAGGGTAGGAAGGAATGGCACTGACCTGCAATAAAACCAGTAAGCAGGAACTCTGAAGAAAACTTCAAACTGTTATGTTTAGGTGAAGTCTTGTAGATAATGTTATTCCACCCTTATTTTGGGGTTTTTCCCAAATAAGTTATTAACAGAAGAAAGGGATTCTGCTTTTAGCTTATATTTGAAAAATCATACTTTATTGAGTAACATGTTATTGTCTTTAGAAATAAAAAAGCAATTTATCTTTTCAGAAGGTGGACCTGAAGAAATCAATTTCTCAGAAAATGATGGTAGAAAAAAATTAAACCTTTCAAACAACAAAGTTATTTCAAAATTCCTTTGCAGTAATCTCCTTATAAATTATAATAAAATAACTACAGCAAAATTACATGATTGATAAAGAAAATCACACAAGAAAATGGAAATATCATTCATTAGCTAAGGCATTTGCATCAGACATTATCAGTGCTGGCAGTGGATGTCCAATAAAAAAAAAATCTGATTTTTTGAACAGATAATGTAATCTTTCTATGTGTCCAAGCATTGAATTTCACTTTGTAATATAATATAGTCTTCATCCATTCCTTGCTGTTTTGTAATATTCATAATATGTATAATATTATGAAACAATAAGGAAAGGCCGAAGACAAACAGACAGCTCTAAAGTGAGATCATAGAATCATAGAATCATAGAATGGTTTAGGTTGGAAGGGACCTTGAAGATCATCGAGTTCCAACCCCCCTTCCATGGGCAGGGACACTTCCCACTAGACCAGGTTGCTCAAAGCCCCATCCAACCCGGCCTTGAACACCTCCAGGGATGGAGCTTCCACAACTTCTCTGGGCAACCTGTTCCAGTGCCTTACCACCCTCATAATGAAAAATTTCTTCCTAATATCTAATCTAAATCTACCTTCTTCCAGTTTGAAGCCATTCCCCCTCGTCCTATCACTACATGCCCTAGTAAAAAGTCCCTTTCCAGCTTTTCTGTAGGCCCCCTTTTGGTACTGGAAGGCCACAATAAGGTCTCCCCGGAGCCTTCTCTTCTCCAGGCTGAACAGCCCCAACTCTCTCAGTCTGTCCTCATAGGGGTGGTGTTCCAGCCCTCTGATCATCTTCGTGGCCCTCCTCTGGACCCGTTCCACCAGGTCCATGTCTTTCCTATGATGTTGAGGGCTCCAGAGCTGGATGCAAAAGCAAAAATTTACGTATTTTTTTATAAATTAGTGAGACTGAAAAAGACATGTTTTTACTCTCACTCTTGTATCTTTATCACAAGATTACATGAGAAGCCCAACACTTCAAAGAACGAAACAAGTACTGTCTGTGTTAGCAAGTAGCACAGGGCAATAGGAGTCCATTTGTGCAGTGAAATAATTGATGCTGAGGACCAATGTCCTTTCTGTCTATGTTGCAGGCCTTGGTCTTGTGAACTGAATAACCATTAGTGTTTAGACTGTTAGGTGCACTAGCACTGTTTTGCAATGCAGACCAAAGCTAAGTGAGATAGTTGCTTCAAAACTAAAAAATTAATGAAGGTGCACCTTTAATTAATTTAATGATGCTCAGTGAATATTGAACCAATACCATGCCCTAATGATAGAATAGTGTTGTAGAAAGCACTTCTTTAAAGAAACACCACCTTAAAGGAAAGTCATTGTGGACATTGAGAAAATCAAGAGATGATGAAGGGAAATAAAAACCTGATAAGGTCTATCAAGGTTTACTTTTAAATATGTGTCACTTTTCTACAGAGAAACTAATTATTTTCATATGCAAGTTTAGGCTTTACAGATTAATTTGAATCAAATTTAACTAAGTGCTAATGCACCCAAACTTGCTAACTTTATCCCTGGAAAACATTGAAGATGCCCCAAAAGGAATATGATTAAGTAAGTTTTCAGACCAGATATTCAAATCATGTAAAGCATGATTTGAAGTTCTACTGAAACCAGCAAGGAGTCTCTTTTCTTGTTTACTATTATTATCTGGGTTATCTACCACCCAACAGCCTTGATCATGGTCCTAAATAATGAGCAAAAATAAAGACGTTACCCATTTCGAGAAGATTACAGTATCACCTTCAAATACAAGGAAATTAAATAGATAAGGTGGGTGCAAGGAAAGAGACAACAAAGTAAGAGTTTAACAAGAAACAGTTATTCAAAATGATATAACTGTTGCTAAAAATGAGCACAGTATAGTCATTATAAGCATCGTGGGAAAAGATTTGGAAAAGAACTGTGAAACAAATTACTTCATTGGTTTTGTCACAAGAGTTTTTCCCAATCACAGGGACCAGAGGAGAGAAAGCATAATGGATGCTGCCTGAAGGAGTAGATACTTGTTGGGCAGAAGAGACTGTGAATGTTGCTGGGGTGAAGACTGAAATCAGCTTTCCCATATATCTGTAATCCAGCGGAGCAGGACAGGTGCTAGTAATAAAACCTCTAGAGGACAGACAGTGGTTGTTTTTACTGCAATAAGTAAAAACTAAAAGAATATGACATGAGAATACTGTCCATTTTTTTCACTTTGGAAAATGCAACAGAACTGAGTTGCTACATTATTCTCTAGAAAATGTTTCCTCCTGTACTTCTTGAAGATTCATCCTCTACGTTTGTGAAAAGTAAAATACAAAATAAGTTAAATATAGGTACTTGGTCATTTGCTTCAACTGGTCCACTGTAGGCACAAAAAAACTGTATCAAATATACAAAGAAATAAAATCAGATCAGTCTGGATTTCCTTTTATGGTTACCCTTCCTTGGAAAACGTTAAAAAGCAGAAGTAAAAATCACGAACTTGGAAAAAGTGAATTTCCATTCTGGAAATGACCCCTATATTCCTTGTCTTTCCTAATATCACAAACATACAAAGGTTGTGTTATACAACATAAGAGCAAAATTGTAATAGCTTGTTGGAATAACAGCTGCTCATTAAAGCCATGCTAACTTCTTTAGAGCCTGGCTCTATTTCCTTTTAAGTGCATAGGAAATTCTTACTGACAGTATTGGATTTTAGGTCAGGCCCCTTATCATCCCTGAAAAATTCATCAAGCAAATGCATCAAATACACAGAGCAAAACTATACCACAACCATAATACATACCTTAACTAAAACACAGAAGATACTGAAATGTGTTATTTGAAATAGCATCCACCCAACACACACAAGAAAAGAAAGCGGACTAACCAGTGGGAGCTACTCCCAATGCTTACACAGGAAAGTCATCATCACCACAACTGGATTTAAAATCTACAACCCATGATTACCTTGGACAATTCCAGGTTTGCTTATATCCTTAAATCATCACAGATAACACACCACTCTTATAACATCTGAAACGCAGCTTGTTGATAATAAAGTAAATATAATAGTAAAGCAGAAAGTATCAAAAGCAAATCAGTAAATCAAAGGCAATTTTTGATAGCAAACCCCTTACTGTTTTCAACTTGAGAAGGACTTGTATCATCTATGAGTTGCTATAGTCTGCGGAAAAAAAATAAATAAAAAGTTAAGAGGCAATAAAATTTACTATTCACTAATGTGCATAGTGTTAATGGTGAAAGAGCTTCTTGACAGCAGCTCCATACTTTAAATTTCATTTAATATAGTTTGATATTTTAAATGTAGTACTACAGTCAAGACCATCCTTGAGACAGCCACTGCAGTGGCCAGGGAATCAGATTTACAAGTGATGCTCTGCAGTTGTTGCCTAATGCTAGAAAGAAATTATTTCAAGATAGGTATAATCTGAAGGGTTTTATAGCAAAAGAGTACATCAAATCAGTCCTCCTTGAGAAAGAATTCTGGCTTTACTTTCCTTATATTACTGTGGATCTACAGGTTACTTGGAGGAAATACATTCATATAGGCCACAAAAAACATGTTAATCATCAGTGTCTCATTAGGGAGATGAAATTTGTTTCATAGAATCATAGAATCATAGAATAAGTGAGGTTGGAAGGGACCATTAAGATCATCAAGTCCAACCGTTAACCTACCCTGATTTAAAAACACCCACTTCTAAACCATGTCCCTAAGCACCTCATCTACCCTTTTCTTAAACACCTCCAGGGATGGTGAATCCACCACCTCTCTGGGCAGCCCATTCCAATGTTTAATAACCCTTTGAGTGAAAAAATGCTTCCTAATATCCAATCTAAACCTGCCCTGACATAACTTGAACCCGTTTCCTCTTGTCCTATCACTTGCCATGTGGGAGAAGAGGTCAGCCCCCATCTCTCTAAAACCTCCCTTCAGGTAGTTGTAGAGGGTGATAAGGTCACCCCTCAGCCTCCTCTTCTCCAGGCTAAACAACCCCAGTTCCCTCAGTCGTTCCTCATAAGGCTTGTCCTCCAGACCCCTCACCAGCCTGGTAGCCCTTCTCTGGACACGCTCCAGCACCTCAATGTCCTTCTTGTAGTGAGGGGCCCAAAACTGAACACAGTACTCGAGGTGAGGCCTCACCAGTGCCGAGTACAGGGGGATGATTACTTCCCTACTCCGGCTCACTACACTATTCCTGATGCAGGCCAGGATGGTGTTGGCCCTCTTTGCTGCCTGGGCACACTGCTGGCTCATACTCAGCCGGCTGTCCACCAACACCTCCAGATCCTTCTCTGCCAGGCAGCTTTCGAGCCACTCCGCCCCCAGTCTGTAGCACTGCATGGGGTTGTTGTGACCCAAGTGCAGGACCCGACACTTGGCCTTGTTGAACCTCATACCATTGGCCTCAGCCCATCTGTCCAGCCTGTCCAGATCTCTCTGCAGAGCCAATCTACCCTCAGGCAGATCAACACGCCCCCCCAGTTTAGTGTCGTCTGCGAACTTACTGAGGGTGCACTCAATCCCCTCATCCAGATCATTAATAAAGATATTAAAGAGAACCGGTCCCAGCACCGATCCCTGGGGGACACCACTTGTCACTGGACACCAACTGGATTTAACTCCATTTATCACCACTCTCTGGGTACGGCCATCCAACCAGTTTTTTACCCAGCGAAGGGTACACCTGTCCAGGCCACGAGCAGCCAGTTTCTCCAGTAGAATGCTATGGGAAACGGTGTCAAAAGCCTTGCAAAAGTCCAGGTAGACAACATCCACAGCTTTTCCTTCATCCACTAAGCGGGTCACCTCATCATAGAAGGAGATCAGGTTTGACAGGCATGACCTGCCTTTCACAAACCCATGCTGACTGGGCCTGATCACCTTGTTCTCCTGCATGTGCCGTGTGATGGCACTGAGGATGATCTGTTCCATGACCTTCCCAGGCACTGATGTCAGACTGACTGGCCTGTAGTTCCCCGGATCCTCCTTCCGGCCCTTCTTATGGATGGGTGTCACATTTGCCAACCTCCAGTCAGCTGGGACCTCCCCGGTTATCCAGGACTGTTCATAAATGATGCAGAGTGGCCTGGTGAGCACTTCCGCCAGCTCCTTCAGTACCCTTGGATGGATCCCATCCGGCCCCATAGATTTGTGCACCTCCAGGTGCTGAAGCAGGTCCCTCACCATTTCCCTTTGGATTACAGGGGCTTCATTCTGCTCCCCATCCCTGTCTTCTAGCTCAGGGGTTAGGGAACTCAAGGAACAACTGGTCCTACTGCTGAAGACTGAGGCAAAGACGGCATTAAGTACCTCAGCCTTTTCCTCGTCCTTGGTCAATACGTTACCAGCCTGGTCTACTAGAGGACAGAGATTATCCTTAGTCCTCTTTTTATTGCCAATATATTTATAGAAACTTTTTTTGTTGTCCTTGACAACAGAAGCCAGGTTTAGTTCTAGCTGGGCTTTGGCCTTCCTAATTTTTTCCCTACATAGCCTCACTACCTCTTTGTAGTCCTCCTGAGTGGCCTGCCCTTCTTTCCAAAGGCCATATATCCTCTTTTTTTCCCTAAGCTGCAACACTAGCTCCCTGCTTAGCCAGGCCGGTCTTTTTCCCCGACGGCTTGTCTTCCGGCACATGGGGACAGCCTGCTCCTGCGCCTTTAGGACTTCCTTCTTGAAAAACATCCAGGCTTCCTGGGCTCCTTTGCCCTGGAGGACTGCCTCCCAGGGGACTTTTTCAACCAGGCTCCTGAAGAGCCCAAAGTCCGCCCTCCGGAAGTCCAAGGTGGCAGTTCTGCTGACCCCCTTCCTTGCTTCTCCCAGAATTGAGAACTCTATCATTTCGTGGTCACTGTTGCCAAGACGGCCTCCGACCATCACATCCCCCACAAGACCTTCCCTGTTGACAAACAACAGATCCAGCAGGGCACTTTCCCTAGTTGGCTCTTTCACTAACTGTGTTAAGAAGTTATCCCCAGTACCTTCCAGGAACTTTCTAGACTGTTCCCTCCCTGCTGTATTGTATTCCCAGCAGATGTCCGGCAAATTGAAGTCACCCACGAGGACTAGAGCTCGCGACCTTGAGACTTCTCCCAGCCGTTTATAGAATATTTCATCTGCCTCCTCATCCTGGTTGGGCGGTCTATAACAGACTCCTACTACAATATCTGCCTTGTTAGCCCTCCCCCTGATCTTTACCCGTAAACACTCAATCCCATTATCACCATCTTCTAATTCAAAGCATTCATAACACTCCCTGATATATAGGGCCACACCCCCGCCTCTTCTTGCTCGCCTATCCTTCCTGAAGAGTCTATAGCCATCCATGGCAACATTATAGTCATGAGAGTCATCCCACCATGTTTCTGTGATGGCAACTACATCATAATTACCCTGGTGCATGATGGCTTCCAGCTCCTCTTGTTTGTTGCCCATGCTACGTGCATTAGTGTATAAGCACTTCAGGTGGGCTATAGGTCCTTTCTCCTTTTTACTGGAGGGAGCTAAAGTTCTGCTATCCCCAGACATCTTCCTAAGGAGCCCGGTTACACCCCCTGTCTTTTCCAAGTCTAGTGCCAGCCCACCAATTTCAGGATTTTTGCTAGCAACCTTGGATCTATCCCCATCCCCCTTCGAACCTAGTTTAAAGCCCTGTCAATGAGCCCCGCCAACTGCTGCCCTAAAACCCTTTTCCCCCTCTGAGACAGGCTTTTGCTGTCTGTTGCCAGCAGGCCTGGTGTCCTGAAAAGCAGCCCATGGTCAAAGAACCCAAAATCTTGCCGACGACACCAGTCTCTGAGCCAGGCATTGATTAGCTGGCATTTCCTGTTAATCTTCGCATCCATCTTTGCAATTGTTGGGATAGAAGCAAACACTATTTGTGCTCCTGATCCCCTGACCAGCCGTCCCAGGGCCCTGAAGTCTCTCTTTATCGCCCTCAGACTCCTTACTGGAATTTCATCATTACCCAACTGAAAAACCAATAAAGGGTAGTAGTCGGTAGGCCTAACTAGGGTAGGGAGTTTCCTCTGGACATCCTTAACCTTGGCTGCAGGGAGACAGCAGACCTCCCTACAGATTGGGTCCGGTCTACATATGGGACCTTCCACTCCCTTCAGAATCGAGTCCCCTACTACAAGGACCCGTCTTTTTTTCCTAAATGATGATGTTGTTATACGAGGTGTAACCTGTCTTGGCTTCAGTGGCAATTCAGAGTTTGGCAAGGCACTGTTATTGTCATCCTCCACTTCCCTTTCCAGAACATCATATCTGTTCTGTAACAGCACCTGGGATAGTGTGGGGGTTTCCTGGGAGGCACGCCTGCCACGTCGGGTGGGGACTTGTTGCCACTGGCCCCTGTCTTCTGAATCTTCACGTTCAGATTCAACGCTAGAGGGTGTTGGGCTCATTGTATGTGGAGCTCGATCTTTCTGGGGGGCTTCTCTCAGGGAAGACAGAGCATGACTCCAGCTATCTATCTCCTGTTCACTTTCCCTTATACTTCTTAAGCAGCTTACCTCCTCGCGGAGCTCCATCACTAGCTGAAGGAGTTCCTCTACTTGGGCACACCGCCCACAGGCCTGCTCACCGTTACTATTCAACACCGGCGCAAAAGCAGGGCACTCCCTGCAGCCCGACACCTGGGTGGCAGCATGTTGCCATGCTAGCTCTGTCTGGGTGGCCACTTCGGAGCTGCTCGGTGCAGAGCTCAGGGAGGCCATGGTCTTCTGCCGAGTTCTTACCATGATGTTCTGGCCGGGTCAAGAGTTTTTTAGTAAGTTACCTTTTGAAGAGCTGCTCCCTGTTCACCCCCTCTCACTGCAGTGACGCCCTGGGTGACGCCCACCAGTTGCCCTTGTGCTGGGTGTGCAGCGGCTAGCCGCTGCGCTCCTGGGCAGCCCGTTTAGAACTGCCCAGTTCTTATCGTATTTCTCTTCTTCTGTCTGTCCTTCCTAATAAGATTTACCATTCTATATTCCTATTTCAATCATGAGAATTATCCTATGAAGTCACTGTTAGGCCAAACAGATGATAATCTTGATTAGGTAATAAGATTTCCAGCTTCTCCTCTTTATTTTGATACTTTTTGCATAAGTATACCGTACTAGAAGAAATTACTTAACAAGATGGTTTGCAAATAAAACATAAACTCAGTCCTATACCTATTAAATTGAATTTAATTAATCTTCGACAGCTAGTTTTTATCTGCTTAATTTGTTTTTGTTCTCACTGCACAAAAGGGTGCTTTACCAACTAGGTTTCCAAACAGCGCAAACTGTTAGTATGCCTTTTATACCAGGCAAAAACATAACACTAAAACAAATCATCCATATAAAAAAATAAAAATTATTAATATTAAGGGTAATAGAACTTTATCAAAATGAGAAAATGACTGATGCAAATCTTAGATGCAAAATTTTTCAACAACTCAATAACACTGGGAAAATGTCATGCTATGGTAATGTCATTATTAGCCTGTCACCAAATACCTATCGCAGTGTGAAACTATATTTCATAGAATCATAGAATGGTTTAGGTTGGAAGGGACCTTAAAGACCATCTAGTTCCAGCCCTTCTGCCATAGGCAGGGACACCTTCCACTTAGACCAGGTTGCTCAAAGCCCCATCCAACCTGGCCTTAAACACCTCCAGGGATGGAGCTTCCACAACTTCCCTGGGCAACCTGTGCCAGTGCCTCACCACCCTCAGAGTGAAAAATTGCTTCCTAATATCTATTCTAAATCTCCCCTCTTCCATTTGGAAGCCATTCCCCCTCATCCTATCACTACATGCCCTTGCAAAAAGTCACAGAATCACAGAATGGTCAGGGTTGGAAGGGATCTCTGGAGATCATCTAGTCCAACCCCCCTGCCACAGCAGGGTCACCTACAGCAGGTTACACAGGATGGCGTCCAGGTGGGTTTTGAATGTCTCCAGTGTGGGAGATTCCACAACCTCTCTGGGCAGCCTGTTCCAGTGCTCTGCCACCCTCAGAGTAAAGAAGTTCCTCCTCATGTTAAGATGGAACTTCCTATACTCAAGTTTGTGCCCGTTACCTCTAGTCCCTCTCCAGCTTTCTTGTAGGCCCCCTTCAGATACCGGAAGGCTGCTATAACTCTCTCAGCTTGTCTTCATAGGAGAGTTACTCCAGCCCTCTGATCATCTTCGTGGCCTTCCTCTGGACCCACTCCACCAGGTCCATGTCTTTCTTATGTTGAAAGCTCCAGAGCTGGATGCGGTACTCCAGGTGGGGTCTCACGAGAGCGGAGTAGAGGGGCAGAATCACCTCCCTTGACCTGCTGGCCACGCTTCTTTTGATGCAGCCCAGGATACAGTTGGCAGTCTGGGCTGCTCCCTCGATCAACACTTCTTTTGATGCAGCCCAGGATACGGTTGGCATTCTGGGCTGTGAATTATAATATTTATTATTTATTATTATTTATTATGTTCTTATCTTAGAAAAAATAATATTTTGAAGTTGTTTTATAGACCTGCAATTCTAAAATATATCAGCTACAATGAATGGACTGTCTGGTACAATTTCAAGACTCCTTACACTTTCATTTAATTTCCCTTAAGATCATTTAGAGTCCAACATGAAAACCTTTTAAGCCCATTGCTTCTTTTTCAGAGTTCCGTTAATTACTGTTTTAGTAAGATATTTAACTTACTAATATAAAATAGAATGTATCTTTTGTGGAAAGTGCAACTTAATTTGAAGGTTATTTTAATGTATTGTTCATTTTAATGTATTTATTTTTATGTTTTGTTCAATGAATCATTTATGATCATTCTAAGAGGTAAATAATAGGATTGTAAATAATAGGATTATAAATAATAAGTACCCAAAAGTACTAGTAAATAAGTGATTTGGTTCAAAATGGAAATAAAGAATATAATACTGGTATAGGGGGAAGCGTGAACTTGACTTTCTAGAGGCAAATCATGTTTCACAAATCTTTTGGACCACTCTAGGTACATTTCACCTCTTAATTTTTCCATTACACATGGTCTTCCCATATCCAACTCTCCCTCATTCTTAATATACAGAATGCTCCTATACCCTTTCTGACGTGCGGAAAACAGACTTCACAACCGAGAAGGTTGTAAAGTAGGTATGTTTATTCAGCGCCAGGCAGCACGGGGGGTCGCCCCACCACAATCATGCGCGCCCAATGCAGCAGCTTTCTCAAATATATATATTACTTAATTACATAATCATGAGATTTCCCAATACACCTATACATATGCATGACCTGTCCCCGCTTTGTATTAAAATTAGCTCTAAGAAATCATTTTCATAAACTCCTCCCAACTGTGCTTGCACAGTGACTCCTGGTGGTGTTGGAGATTGTTGTGAGGATGAAGGCTGATGATTCCTCTTCATCACCGCAAGTAACCTTTTGTCTTTGCGCAGACTCAGTTCTTCTCTGGTCTTTGTCCAGACCGCAGGGTTGGTTTCAACTGCTTTTCGAGACATGTTCTTGTTCATTATCAGGAGCTGTCCTTGGCGATGTCACTAGACTTCTTGCTTCGTCTAGTTTTCAGTAAACATTTAACCGTGGGTTTTATCAGGCCTGCCTTTAAGTTATATCACTACTGCTACCCCCTGACTCATTTCTTATATTATCTAAATATATTTTCAAATGTTAGCTAGCTCCTGGCACAAGCCCTGTCCTGGTTTGAGGTAAAACAGGACCAATTTTGTTCAGTAACTTTGCTTCTTAGCTGGGCCTCTTCTAACTACTGAAATTAACAGCATATTGTGCAGACAATGTTCGCTCTCTCAGAGTGATAAGACCTATGTTTATAGCTGATGCTCAGGCATGGTATGCAGAGAGGCTCTTGCTTATACTTATTGCTATAACTCCCAGGGCCAACCAACTTTGTTACTTGCCCTGTTGGAGGGTCAGAAGCGGAAAAGCGTCGAGGGGTCCCACCTGCGGGGAGGAGCGGACAGGACAGGTGACCCAAAACTGACCAACAGGGTATTCCATCCCATCTGCCTCATGCTCACTATAAAAGCTGAGGGATCAAAGGGTCAGCTCTCTTTTCCTTCAATGGCTGGCATCCAAGGACGACTCTGTTCGTCTGCCTTTGATCCCGTTCCTGAGTCCAGATCTGGAATCCAGTTCCTGTCCATCACTGAGTCCAGTCTGGGACTTCCCCAGTGCCAGCTGGTGATGTGATTGTCATCCTGGGAGCTTGATACGGTTTTGTATATATTTCATTATTTCCTTTTTATTAGTTTGTTTTTAATATTTTATTGAAGTAGTTTAGTTCCTTCTAAACTCATAAGTCTCTTTATGTCCCTCCTCTGCCTCTCTCTTTGAAGAGAGGTGGGGGGAAGCATCTGTCGCTTGCCCGGTGGCCAGTTCGGCCTAAACCATGACAAGCCCACATTTGGCAGCAGGTGACACACTTAATTAAAAGATGGAAAAATCACTTCTTTGCTCAACACTGACTACTTTTTTTAATGCTGCTGCTTTACCACTTTGTTAACTTGCCTGCTATACACTTTACTTTTCCACTTTTTTTGCTACATTAAATCTGTTTCAAATTTGGAAATCTGATGTCTAAAACAGTGGTTCCACAAATCATTTATTTCAGTGATGAGACTGTGGAATGTTAATTTTACCTGTATTTTTTTTTAATGGAGGGTATCTAGCGGTCTCTTGAAATGTTCTTTCTCAAATGCAATGTACGTTGTAAAAATGAAGAAAAACTTTGGATTAGAAGCAGAAATTACTGTGGAACTAAGTAGGACATTAGAAAAAAGTGCTAAAAATAAACATGTTCCCAGAGTAAGAAGGTGGACAGGACCATTCTGCAGTAGCTGATGTTTGACCACTTGTATCAGTCAAGGTAAGAGGGGAAATGAAATTGTATGTAGAAATTCCAGCAAATATATGCCACAATCTTAAAGAAATGTCTGTATGGGATTTTTTTATTTGTTTGTTGTTTTCCTTCCACTAATGCAGCTCTATTGGTGTTTCTAACAGTGGAGGCTACAGTGGAGGCAGGATGCAGGTGTTATCACCACGTCATCTGGTCCTGCTCAGGGCAATACTCATAGAGAAAAATGCCTATAGATTTCCCTAGAAAAATGCATTTTATTGCCTGTAAAGATGAGGTAATAATTATCGATGTTGTGAAGAGAAAATTTTTGCAATCATAAGAGATATGGCAGGATGGGATGAAGGATAACATCAAGGTACCTCTCAAGGAAGTCAAAAGGAACATCTGAACTGGTAAGGTTCAGACAGAATGTGTTGGTATCTGATACTAATAATCATATTGGTAACAAACCAATCCATACTGGCAAATCTCTTCTTTCCTAAAATGTCTCACTTCCTGCCTATTTCTGATAGCAACAACTTGTACCAGAAATTTTTCAACAACCGCTAATATTTCAGAAAATAAACTAGATGCTGACAAGGAAAACTGCAAAGCCCAATTTAAAATTTTCAGTGCAGGGAGTGAAGCTATTTTTTGATTAGTTTTCACAGAATCACAGAATCACAGAATGGTCAGGGTTGGAAGGGACCTCTGGAGATCATCTAGTCCAACCCCCCTGCCACAGCAGGGTCACCTACAGCAGGTTGCACAGGACAGCATCCAGGTGGGTTTTGAATGTCTCCAGTGTGGGAGACTCCACAACCTCTCTGGGCAGCCTGTGCCAGTGCTCTGCCACCCTCAAAGTAAAGAAGTCCCTCCTCATGTCTAGATGGAACTTCCTATGTTCAAGTTTGTGCCTGTTACCTCTTGTCCTATCACTGGGCACCACTGAAAAAAGACTGTTCCCATCTACCTGGCACCTTCCCCTTAAGTATTTATAAGTATTGATAAGATCCCCTGCCACCGTCGCGGAGATCTGTGAGTCATGCAGGACCGGAACGACAGGACACACCGATGCGATGCAAAGTCGAACATTTATTTCCGCTACAAGCCCGATTTTATAGACAGATCAGCTTAGTTTGCGCAACTAGCTAAATGTTAATTGGCTAATTCCCCCGGGCACGAACTGTCTATGCGACCCATCTTTGTCTTCCATTGGTTCCTTTTGATGTTGCCTTTATGTTGCAAACATCTTGCAATGTCCCGTTATCATTCCGTCCTTGATGGTTACTCCAACTCTTGGCTCCTTTTCCAGCTGCCAGCTGTCTCTTCTTGTGTCCTTCCCGGCCTCTGTACCCGAGATAAAGGTGCAGCCTAAAACTATCTAATGCCTTGCAATCTCATGAGGAGTAGAGGCTTACACATTCTGTTTAGACAAAGAGGTAGTTATCATGTTTATACTGATACTCTGTAGCTTCTGAAGATCAAGGGCAAAGAGGGCTACAGTATTCAGGCACAGCTGCTACTCTGAGCAATTTAAGGTGATGTCAGAGGCATTGCAGTTTCCTTGGCCTACAATGTTAAAAGTTTCATGTTCTATTAAAAGTTTGAAAGCTCGGTTAGTCAGGACCCGGCATCTCCCCCTCTTTTATTCATTTATGGCACAACTGTAAGCGGTTGTTCTACTATGGCAATCAATGGTGTTTGATTAAAAAAGACTCGCCTCACTAGTCGTTCTATCATTTGTTGTAGGCATTGCAATAGGCAGAGTAGAAAAACCAAAAAAATGACAATGATTAGTAAGATCAATAAGCCGGTCTTAACTAGCGAAGCAAGCCAGCCCGTGATGCCCCAAGACTTAAACAGCGAGTCTAGCCATGATGCATTGTCTGTGGATACTGCATGTAAGACATGCGCATGTTCCCATATTTTCTGCACACTAGACAAAACAATCCCTGATTGGTCGACAAATGCACAGCAAGAAGCGTTAATAAGGGTACAGACACCTCCTGCTTGAGCAGTGAGGAGGTCCAGAGCCTCACAGTTCTGCCAAACTGTTTCTCTTAGTGATTGAACTTCAATTTGTAATCCGGTGATGGCTGTTGCAGTGGCATTAGCAATAAACTCCATTTCAGCAGAGATATTGACTATGGCACGCTCTAACTGCTGGACACCTAGCGAGGGGAAAAGTGCCCGTACAAAACTATGAAAACCAGTGCTATAGGTAACCAAGGGGTTCACATACCTCTTATAGCGAGTCTGAGCCCAAACTCCTCTTAGAATACTGCGCAGGTCACTGTGGTTGAATATTTGTAGGTTGGGCATTAACATGCCCAACGTACAGTGCCCAGTCCAGTTCCCGGGAAGCTGTTTTTTGGCGTAGCCATCGCCACATAACCACCATAAACCTGCTGGTAAATCACATGTGGCATTAATCTGGAGTGACCGGTTGACACCGCTTCGGGCGTAAAGGAAATCACTCCACTGTTGCACATTCTCACCCTTGGTACTATTTGCAGGCCCTGCCATGATTGGGTCATACTTTCCATATTTTAGCTTCAGTGAAGTCCAATTACCTACAGAAGTATTAAACTTTCCGTAATAGGGAGCGGTGGCTTCATTCCACAATACAGCAGGATTGCCTTGGGTGTAGTTGATAAAAACAACAGTATTATTCAATAGCTGTAACATGAAAGGATGGTGCACAATGGGACTGGACAGGGTTCGGCATTGATAGCTCGTGCTTAACATGGAATATGGGCTGTACCGACTCCAATTTGTAATCGGGATTCCTAGAAGCGGGTTATTAAACTGATCAGACGTCCCACAAACCCAACATGACTTTAACTTGGTCACATTGACAGCCTTCTGTACTAACGCGACAAGCGAATTCCCTGTAAATGCGGCAAGCCCTATAGTAGCAAGAGCACAGAGCAGGACTGCCCAACTGCGCCACAGAGCGACACTAATGTAGCGAGAGCAGCACCTAGCAAAGCGTTGCTGATAAGCTTTCTTCTTGCCGCCGGTGTCCCCCCCACACCCAGGACACCATTCTGGCCCGGCCGCCTCCCGAACCAGCCCCACCGGCGTCCCCCGCCGCACCGGGGCAGGCCGCGCTCGCCCCGGCAGGCTGAGGCTCCTTGCCGGCAGGGCGGCCCGCGGCAGGGACTCTCTCCGGGCGCTTTCCCGCCCGCCCGGCCCCGCACAAGGCCCCGGGCTTTCCCGCCGCGCACCCGCAGCTCCGGCCCTGTCCTCTCCCCTCTTGCTCCAACTTTCCTCACCTCTGTCCCCCCCCGCTCCCCGCCTGGGCCTCTTCTCCTCGGCTTCCTCCCTCCTTTTCGGCGCTTCCCCCTTCTCGGCTCCTCTGTCCCCCTTCTCTGCATTTTTGGACTGATATTCCATGGTCCGGCACTCCATTCCCCGTTTCCACGCCGCTTTTTCCTCCTCCCCCACTCCACTACCGAACCTGCCCCTTAAGTACTCATCTGCATCCTGCAAAGACATTTCCCGTCCTGCAACATGCGGCAGATCCAGTTACGCTGCTTATGCTCAGAAACCTCCCTCAAAGGCTCCTCAGCAGACCTTGCTTTCGGCGCCTCCGCTTCATTAAGCGCGACCTTTTCACTCCCCCCCACTCCATCAGAACCCTCCCCAAACACCGCCCGTTCCAAAGTTTTAATTCCAGTAACTATGGGTTGTTGTGCTCGCTTATAAGCGTCCTTCACCACGGCGTTTTTCGAGCCTTGGTCTAGTCGTTTCATTTCCTCTAGTAGCCCCAGCATTAACTCTTCCTGTCCTTGCAGCATCTGTCGCAGGTCACTCGCTGGGTAAGTGTTGTCAGCACTGTCGTACTCCATGGGCTCGTCGCACACCGGGTCCGTGGTGTTTTTATACTCTGGGTTTGCTGGTGCCGCAGGAGTCACGGGCTGCAGAGCAGCAGGGACACTTGGTCCAAGGGGAACGTGATTGATATCGTCTTCCTCTTCCCAAAGCCCTTCTTCCTTTCGTTGCGCTGGCCAGGCAGTTAAATCCTCCTCTCCGCTCGTCTCCGCCGAGAGGGAGGCTCTGGCAGCCAATGCGATGGCCGCTTCCCCTCTCAGGGTAGCCACCATAGTTTTGACTCGCCGGTATATGGGAGCTAAGTGTTTAGCGTCCTTATTGCCCGTTTGCACCGACTCCCATAACTCCATGCCCACCTTCTTCCAAACTTCAATATCATATAGCTGGCTAGGGGTTTTTAGAAGCCCACGACGCCGACACCACAGTAACAATGTCTCTATCTCGGCTGTAGTGAGGTCTTCTCCCAGCCTTTTTGCCACTCGCAGCAAACTTTGTACCGCTGCTTTTTCAACCGCCGATACGGCGGACGCCATACTGCCACAGTCCCTTAATTTCCAAGGGGCGGATCCGCTCCTGCCTCTCTCGGGCAGCCCGGCTTACCTCAACACCGGCCGGCAGTATCCCTGCTTTCTTCGGCACGTAGGCGAATCACGTCGGGGTCACCAATTGCCGCCGTCGCCGAGATCTGTGAGTCATGCAGGACCGGAACGACAGGACACACCGATGCGATGCACAGTCGAACATTTATTTCTGCTACAAGCCCGATTTTATAGACAGATCAGCTTAGATTGCGCAACTAGCTAAATGTTAATTGGCTAATTCCCCCGGGCACGAACTGTCTATGTGACCCATCTTTGTCTTCCATTGGTTCCTTTTGATGTTGCCTTTATGTTGCAAACATCTTGCAATGTCCCGTTATCATTCCGTCCTTGATGGTTACTCCAACTCTTGGCTCCTTTTCCAGCTGCCAGCTGTCTCTTCTTGTGTCCTTCCCGGCCTCTGTACCCGAGATAAAGGTGCAGCCTAAAACTATCTAATGCCTTGCAATCTCATGAGGAGTAGAGGCTTACACATTCTGTTTAGACAAAGAGGTAGTTATCATGTTTATACTGATACTCTGTAGCTTCTGAAGATCAAGGGCAAAGAGGGCTACAGTATTCAGGCACAGCTGCTACTCTGAGCAATTTAAGGTGATGTCAGAGGCATTGCAGTTTCCTTGGCCTACAATGTTAAAAGTTTCATGTTCTATTAAAAGCTTGAAAGCTCGGTTAGTCAGTACCCGGCAATCCCCCCTCAGTCGTCTTTTCTCCAGGCTAAAAAGACCCAAGTCCCTCAGCCTTTCCTCATAAGAAAGATGCTCCAGTCCCCATATCATCTTAGTAGCCCTTTGCTGGACCCTCTCCAGCAGTTCCCTGTCCTTCTTGAACGGTGGAGCCCAGAACTGGACACAGTACTCCAGATGGGGTCTCACTAGGGCAGAGTAGAGGGGGAGGATGACCTCCCTCGACCTGCTGGCCACACTCTTCTTGATGCACCCCAGGATGCCATTGGCCTTCTTGGCCACCAGGGCACATTGCTGGCTCATGGTCATCCTGTTGTCCACCAGGACTCCCAGGTCCCTTTCCACACAGCTGCTCTCCAGGAGGTCAGCCCCCAACCTGTACTGATGCATGGGGTTATTCCTCCCCAGATGCAGTACCCTACACTTGCCTTTATTGAACCTCATCAGGTTTTTTTCTGCCCAACTCTCCAGCCTGTCCAGGTCACGCTGTATGGCAGCACAGCCTTCCGGCGTGTCAGCCACCCCTCCCAGTTTTGTGTCATCAGCAAACTTGCTGATGGTACACTCTATCCCTTCATCCAGGTCATTGATGAATATATTGAACAGGACTGGACCCAGTACTGACCCCTGAGGGACACCACTTGTTACTGACCTGTCAGCCACTGTTCAATCCACCCCACTGTCCATTCATCTAACCCACACTTCCTAAGCTTGCCTGTGAGGATGATGAGGGAGACAGTGTCGAAAGCCTTGCTGAAGTCAAGGTAGACAACATCCACTGCCCTCCCCTCATCCATCCATCCAGTCATGCCATCATAGAAGGCTATCAGATGAGTCAGACGTGACTTCCCCTTGGTGAATCCATGTTGACTGCTTCTGATAACCTTATTTTCCTCCAGAACTTGCTCCACTCTTTGCAATTCATTTAGTCTCTCCATAAAAACTTCTAACTTAATAATGATTAACAAACCTTTTACAATCTGGTTTAGAGTCACAGATAAAGTGTTACCCATAGAAAATATTAATTAAAATAGCAGTAATTCTGTGTGTATACCTAATTCTGGAATGATAAATGCGGTGATTTTCAGATAGCAGTATGCTGGAACTGAAAACTTTTCTGTGGAACCTTTTCATATATTTTTAATTTTTCTGTAGGCAAGATAATGAAAACTAAGATATAAAGTCTGTTCTTTCTAAACAAAAGTCTTTCAGATAACCTAATTTTAAGTGATTTCAATACCACAAAAATACTAACATTGTGGCATATATTTAATTCTAGTTTTCTCTCTACTGTTAATTTTTTCAAGTTGTACAGCATTTTGAATTCAGAGTTACCTATTGTTTAATTATTAAAACATTCAGTTCAGGTTTAAACTATTTTACAAATATAGTATATGCTTATTACAAACAGTATTATAAACATAAATATTGCATAAACACAGATGTAACAGCATAAATATTAGCTATTCATGAGGCCTAATGAGATAGGAAGGGAAATGAATGTCTCCATCATTTGATTGACAGGATTCAGATTTCTTTTTTAACCAGAGCAAGTCAAAGTAGGAATAAAACCTGACTCCCTATTTTAGAGACACTGAACTACTGCAGAGTAACATCTCAGATGTTCTTGCCTGTGGCTTGTAAAATTTCTCAGATTCATTTTTTTTAGAAAATATTATGAATGATATCCTTGTCTCAGAGACAACCATGGTGAAAGTACCCTTTGATTATGATAAGTTCTCAATTTCAGCCTGTATTTAGAGATTTCTCCTCTACTTAGATGATTTACTTAGATGCAAAATTATCTTTCTGGCCCAAAACCCAAGCTTTCCAAACTAATTTTATTATTCAGTGCTCCTATATACCGTGTTATATTTTCATGGGTGTAGCCTGCATCTCAGATAACCAACACCCTTTTAGAACTATCAGGCCTTCAGAATAAGCACTTAGAAAACATGTAGAGGATCAGAGGAAGAAGGAGGAAAACTACTAGGGAGTAAGAGCTGTCGAGTAAATCTTTTGTATGCAGCCCACACTTGTAAAACTGCTCAAGTGAAGAGGATTCTTGTCTGCTTATTTTAAAGAAACTAAAGTTCCACATGTGAGAAAGAAGTGAGTGAAGCTTTGAATTGTTACCAGTTACTTTCCATATGTACCATTACTTTCCCACAGCTCTGTAACATCCAGTTGCCTCATGTTTATACTATGTATTTTTTGTTATAAATACCTGTCTTTCTAAATATATTCACAGCTCCTGTTTCTGCTTCTTTCTTTACATACCTAAGTCCCTATATGACAAGCAGTTCCACACACTGCTCTCTCTGATATAACTAAGGCCCTTTCATGCAATCATTCATGCCGTACTGATTGATAGATTGCTATGCGCTGAAATAAGCCATTCTTTTTTAGTTAGGCAAAAGATTATGACTGATGCCATTTAGAATGTCAAATTTCTAAAATATATCTTCCTCCATAGTGTCCTAATAAGTTTTGCATATTAGTATTATTACCACACATATTTACACATTATTTGTAATTTGTAAATTGTAATTTCCTGCCCGATGCAACAGGCACCGCAGGCACATCAGTCTGCCAACCACTATACCGTCTGAGGTCCCATTGCAGAACAAATATAGTGCTCTGCAAGAGGAACCGAGCAACAATGAGGATGATAATCCTCCCCGTACGGAGGTGCCATCGAGGCCTCGTCGGACCACCCCCCGACTTAAAACTGCCTCAGCAAAAACCAAAAGACGGGTCATTGTAATAGGTGACTCAGTTCTGAAGGGCACGGAGGGCCCGATTTGTAGACCAGACCCGCTATATAGGGAGGTTTGCTGCCTCCCTGGGGCCCGGGTTGATGATGTTAAGAGGAAGCTTCCCTCCCTAGTATGACAATCCGACTATTACCCCCTTCTAGTTTTTCAGGTAGGAAGTGATGACGTAGTGAGAAGAACGCTGAGGGCAATGAAGAAAGATTTCAGGGCCTTGGGACGACTGGTTAAGGGATCGGGAGCACACGTCTTGTTCTCCTCTATCCCTCCAGTTGCAGGGAATAATGAGGGGGTAAACAGGAAAGGCCAGCAGGTCAATGACTGGCTCCAAACCTGGTGCTACCAGCAAGGTTTTGGGTTCTTTGATCATGGCCTGATTTATAGAACACCAGGCCTGCTGATAGCAGATGGGAAAAGCCTATCTCACAGGGGGAAGAGGGTTCTAGGAATAGAGTTAGCGGGGCTTATTGAGAAAGCTTTAAACTAGATTGGAAGGGGGATGGGGATGTAACTGGGCTCATCAGAGAGGCACCTGAGTGTAGTAGCTCAGCACTTGTGGGGCAGGATGTTGGAACTGTTAAGGATCAGAAGGCCCACCACCTTTCTAGGGCTACACACTCATTGGCCTCTCTGAAATGCCTATACACCAATGCACGCAGCATGGGGAACAAGCAAGAGGAGTTAGAGATCTGCGTGCAGTCACAGGGCCATGATCTCATTGCAATTACCGAGACATGGTGGGATAGCTCGCATGACTGGAACGCTGTCATGGAGGGCTATGTTCTCTTTAGGAAAGATAGGACGGCAAGGCGAGGTGGGAGGGTTGCTCTTTATGTGAAAAAGCAACTGGAATGTATTGAGCTCTCCCTGGGGGCTGATGATGAGCAAGTTGAGAGCTTGTGGGTAAGGATTAAGGGGCAGGGTAACATGAGAGATACTGTTGTGGGTGTTTATTACAGGCCACCTGATCAGGATGGGGAAGTTGATGAGGCCTTCTACAGACAGGTGAGAACCACCTCACAATCACAGGCCTTGGTTCTCATGGGGGACTTCAACTTCCCTGATATCTGTTGGGAAGGCTACACAGCTAGGAATGCACAGTCCAGGAGGTTCCTCCAGTGCATTGATGATAACTTCTTGACTCAGATGGTGGAAGAGCCCACAAGAAGAGGTGTACTACTGGACCTAGTACTGACAAACAAAGAGGGACTGGTGGAGGATGTTAAGGTTGGGGGCAGACTTGGCTGTAGTGATCATGAGAAGATAGAGTTCAGCATTAAGTGCAGTATGCACAAAATGACAAGTAGGGTTGAAATGTTAGACTTCAGGAGGGCTAACTTTAATCTCTTCAAGAAATTGATGGGAGAAATCAAATGGGAGAGGGCTCTAGAGGGTAAGGGGGCTCAAGAGAGCTGGCTGATATTCAAGCACCACCTCCTCCAAGCTCAGGATAGGTGCATCCCGAAGAGCAAGAAATCGGACAAGGGAAGGAGACCTGCATGGCTGAGCAGGGATCTTCTGAAAAAACTCAGGTGGAAGAAGGGGGTTTACAGGATGTGGAAAAGGGGGCTGATGACTTGGGATGAGTACAAGAATGCTGTCAGGGTATGCAGGGAAGAAACGAGAAAAGCCAAGGCAGCTTTGGAATTGAACCTGGCAAGGGATGTAAAGACCAATAGGAAGGGTTTCTTTAAGTATATAGGAGGTAAAAGGAAAACCAGGGAAAATGTGGGCCCGCTCTTGAATGAGATGGGTGCTGTGGTGACAGATGATGCAGAGAAGGCGGAGTTGCTGAATGCCTTCTTTGCTTCTGTCTTCACTGCTCGGGCCAGCTCTCGGGAGGCCCAGACTTTGCAAGTAACAGAGAAAGTCTGGAGAAAGGAAAACTTTCCCTTGGTTGAAGAGGAACAAGTTAAAGAACAATTAAGTAAACTGGACACCCACAAGTCCATGGGGCCTGATGGGATGCACCCGCGTGTGCTGAGGGAGCTAGCAGAAGTCATTGCTGGGCCGCTCTCCATCATCTTTGAAAGGTCCTGGAGAACAGGGGAGGTGCCTGAGGACTGGAGGAAAGCCAACGTCACTCCAGTCTTTAAAAAGGGCAAGAAGGATGACCCAGGAAACTACAGGCCGGTCAGCCTCACCTCCATCCCTGGAAAGATGATGGAACAGCTTGTTCTGGGGGTCATCTCCAAGCATCTGGAGGAAAAGTAGGTTATCAGAAGTAGTCAACATGGATTCACCAAAGGGAAGTCATGTCTGACTAATCTGATAGCCTTCTATGATGGCGTGACTGGATGGGTGGATGAAGGGAGGGCAGTGGATGTTGTCTACCTTGACTTCAGCAAGGCTTTCGACACTGTCTCCCACATCATCCTCACAAGCTTAGGAAGTGTGGGTTAGATGAATGGACGGTGGGGTGGATTGAACAGTGGTTGACAGATAGAGCTCAGAGGGTTGTGGTTAGTGGTGCAGAGTCCAGTTGGAGGCCAGTAACTAGTGGTGTCCCTCAGGGGTCAGTACTGGGTCCAGTCTTGTTCAATATATTCATCAATGACCTGGATGAAGGGATAGAGTGTACCATCAGCAAGTTTGCTAATGATACAAAACTGGGAGGGGTGGCTGACATGCCGGAAGGCTGTGCTGCCATACAGCGTGACCTGGACAGTCTGGAGAGTTGGGCAGAAAAAAACCTGATGAGGTTCAATAAAGGCAAGTGTAGGGTACTGCATCTGGGGAGGAATAACCCCATGCATCAGTACAGGTTGGGGGCTGACCTCCTGGAGAGCAGCTGTGTGGAAAGGGACCTGGGAGTCCTGGTGGACAACAGGATGACCATGAGCCAGCAATGTGCCCTGGTGGCCAAGAAGGCCAATGGCATCCTGGGGTGCATCAAGAAGAGTGTGGCCAGCAGGTCGAGGGAGGTCATCCTCCCCCTCTACTCTGCCCTGGTGAGACCCCATCTGGAGTACTGTGTCCAGTTCTGGGCTCCCCGGTTCAAGAAGGACAGGGAACTGCTGGAGAGGGTCCAGCAAAGAGCTACAAAGATGGTTAGGGGACTGGAGCATCTTTCTTATGAGGAAAGGCTCAGGGACTTGGGTCTTTTTAGTCTAGAAAAAAGAAGACTCGGGGGATCTTATCAATACTTATAAGTACTTAAGGGGAGGGTACCAGGTAGACGAGAATAGTCTTTTTTCAGTTGTGCCCAGTGATAGGACAAGAGGTAACGGGCACAAACTGGAGTACAGGAAGTTCCATCTTAACATGAGGAGGAACTTCTTTACTCTGAGGGTGGTGGAGCACTGGAACAGGCTGCCCAGGGAGGTTGTGGAGTCTCCCACACTGGAGACGTTCAAAACCCGCCTGGATGCCGTCCTGTGCAACGTGCTGTAGGTGTCCCTGCTGTGGCAGGGGGGTTGGACTTAGATGATCTCCAGAGGTCCCTTCCAACCCTGACGATACTCTGATACTGTAATGCTGGAGGGAAGGAATGCCATCCAGAGGGACCTGGACAGGCTGGAGAGGTGGGCCTGTGCAAACCTCATGAGGTTCAAGAAGGCCAAGTGCAAAGTCCTGCACATGGGTTGGGGCAATCCCAAGCACAAATACAGGCTGGGCGGAGAATGGATTGAGAATAGCCCTGAGGAGAAGGACCTGGGGGTGTTGGTTGATGAGAAGCTCAACATGAGCCGGCAATGTGCACTCACAGCCCAGAAAGCCAACTGTATCCTGAGCTGCATCAGAAGAAGTGTGGCCAGCAGGTCGAGGGAGGTGATTCTGCCCCTCTACTCCGCTCTCGTGAGACCCCACCTGGAGTACTGCATCCAGCTCTGGAGTCCTCAGCACAAGGACATGGATCTGTTGGAGAAGGTCCAGACAAGGGCCACGAAGATCATCAGAGGGATGGAGCATCTCTCCTATGAGGAGAGGCTGAGAGAGTTGTGGTTGTTCAGCCTGGAGAAGAGAAGACTCTGGGGAGACCTTATAGCGGCCTTCCAGTACCTAAAGGGGGCCTACAGAAAAGCTGGGGAAGGACTTTTTAGAAGGGCATGTAGTGATAGGACAAGGGGGAATGGCTTCAAACTGGGAGGGGAGATTTAGAATAGATATTAGGAAGAAATTTTTCACTCTGAGGGTGGTGAGACACTGGAACAGGTTGTCCAGAAAAGTTGTGGATGCCCCATCCCTGGAGGTGTTTAAGGCCGGGTTGGATGGGGCTTTGAGCAATCTGGTCTAGTGGGAGGTGTCCCTGCCCATGGCAGGGGTTTTGGAACTAGATGATCTTTAAGGTTCCTTCTAACCTAAACCATTCTATGATTCTGCGATTCTATTTTATTATTCAAACTCAAATACCTCCTCTCTCTTGAGCAAGTTTATCCTTCTTTATAATCCTATCATAGACTGCGCTTTCTACAAAACGGGAAAGAATTTTGTTTGGAAGAACTTTTAATTGTTCACTTACATCTAAGAGACTATGCATGAGTGAGAATGTATTGCTTTTTCCTAGCCCATAGGAGATTAACCTGCTGTCCTTCAAATAGGGAAGCCAGAGCTTTTCCTCTATCACCATCTAGTGGAGAAGAAACAGGAAGTCCTGGAGGACCGTGCAGTGGCCGTGGACCGGCAGAGGGAGCGATTACTTTCTGTAGACTCTGCTCCTGTGAACAGCGCTTGGGAATACACTCAGTTCCAGTCGCTTTCCACAGACATGCACATAACGTATCTGAACTTCATGAGTATGAAAGCAGGTTCTTGACTGAATGCCCTAACTGATGGATTTCACATTACCTGCTTTATCTGAATCTTTATATCTTGACATCAGATAACTCTCAGATAGGAGACTGAACTGAACGTTAGATCAGAGATGTTCAAAAAAACCAGCCCAACAGCTCTGGGTACATCACCTTTTTTAACCTTTTACCGTTTTGGACAGAAGTAATCAGAATATTTTTGAATGCCATAAATACCATGCATGGAGGTTAAAAATTAGAAACTGTTCCCTACCTATTATTGGGAGTAAACATTCGCTACAAATAATGGGTTTCTTGTAAATTAACAAGCCACAAAACTGGCATGATTATTTAAATATATATATGACAAATATATATATTAAAAAACTGGACATAATTTGCTCAACCCCTGAAACAAGGGCAAGAGGAAGTCATTATGGAAAAACATGTCTTTGGGGTAAAAATTCAAAGAATAGAGGAAGACTTCTAACACTTATTTCCCTTTTTGCAACTTTAAAGCAATAACTATAACAAAGTGGTAAAGGAAAAATGGATTTCAGGACAAATTTTATATCAAATAGGGCTAAAATTTAAAAGATTTATTGATATTTTCAGATACATTAGAGAGACATGGCAACTATTCAGATAATTTTACTGGGGCTAGGATATTTTAGTGTACAGGCTTACAAACTAGATTTAAACTATTAAAGGGTGTAATTTCTCTCTTCACATGTCAATATAGAATTTATATATCAAAATCCATAACATCTTACCATACACTTAAGTGCTTAAATGGAGAAATGCAGGTTAGGACCTCCATGTCTCTAGTTATTGTTTAAGAGAAAAAAAAGTTGTTTCTGAAAGGTGACTTAACCCACCTGAGAGGAGTAACCACTCTCCACTGACTGAGGGCAAGTATGTTCTCAAGGGATGAGGAGATTGTTGACCTGGGGCGGCAGGTATGCCACAGTGTCTACAAAGTTTTCCACTACAAAACTTAAAAAAGAAAGAAAAAAAATCAATTTACCCAATCGATACTTAAACATTGACACATATCTCCACAACACTTAGTAAGAAGAAAACACGATGGATTACTCTACCTGATGACATTTAAGTCCATCTCGAGAGTCAGTCAGTAGTCGTTTCCCCCATTTCACATTGCCTATATGAGACAGTTCTTACAACCCGACCTGTCTGTGGTGTTGAAGTGTGACAGAGCTTGAGGCAGGATCCAAATCTCTGAAAGAAATAACCTTCTACAGGGGGAGGCTGGGATTTGGCAGAAAAGGAGTTAAAAGTTGAATGTCGGCGATGAGGAACCCAGCAGACTGTTCCATTACCTGGGGAGGGGGAAATCTACTTCCACACTATTAATTATTCGCTATAAAATTAATGAAAAAATTCAAAAGGAGAGCGATAAACAGTCATTATAAAGCGCGAGGGGTTTTGAATTAAAAGAGGTGAACCTGAGGTAAAATCCTGAGGGCACCTCTCTCTTTTCTCCTGCATGGGTAAGTTCCACTCAGCAGCCGGATTGGTGTCGCAGCCTGGTTTGAGGGAGAAGGCGAGGCAACACCCCGGTAGGGTGTTTGGGGCTGGCTGGGTGTTTTAGGATCTTTTAGATCCAGTTTTGTTTCTCCCTCCAGCATCACCAGAGTTTCCCTCCTCACTGGCGCTGTGGCTGCTCATAATAGGCCACATTTACCTGAACGGGACTGGGAGGAGAGAAGAAAGGGAGGGTACAGGAGCAGTGATGGGAGATGGGGTTTGGAGTGACAAAAGCGCGGGCAGCGGCCACCGCGGGGGCAGACGGGAGTGCCGCTCAGTCAGGAGTCTCGTGGCTTTCTTTAGTGCAAATAGTATAATCTGACGCACTGAGCCAAAATCTGCTCAGTAGGAGAGGTGTAACAAATAGGCTTGGCTAACAGGAGTCCTGAGCATAAATGCAAGTAACTTGACCAGATTTCATACAAAGTGTTTAAGAACCAGGGTCTGAGTGGCTGAGACCCACCACAGGCAGTTCTCAGGAACATGCTTGGGCATTGAGTGCTTCTCCAGACACCTGATTGCACTAATGTTTTGGAGTATTTTAGATATATTGATTGTGTTCTTTAAGGTCGATTTAAAATGTCAGTGTATACAAAAAATACTTTTTGCTCTTGTGTGGTGTCTTTGATTTAGAAGCCCATAATAAAAATTTCTCAAGAAAGTGAGGAACTGGGTTCTTTGATCTGCACTTAGAAGAAAACTGAGGGCACTTAAAATGTTCATGAAGTAGCTGGTGTAAGAGCAGCTATTAGTGATAAACACGAGAGCTTTCCATCATACTAAAAATATTTCTGTAGAATCATAAGCATGTGCAGTGCTTCCCAGGCAACTATAAAATGCCAAGCCCACTTCCTCTGAGAAACTCTGAAACTTAAAAGCAAACCAAAACCACACAGAATAAACAAATTAGGAGCATAAAATGAGGTGAATAGGAGGGTATCATCTTTGGGAAGACAAATTAATTTTTTTTAATGTGATATTTTCTTCTATGTGATTAATAAGAACAGTTCTTGTCTGCCCAATTACTCCTAAGAACCAGCTGAGTAGTATAAGCAGTAATACTGTGGTAACATGATATCTATGGAGAGTCCACATACTAAAGAGAAAGAAGTAAGAGATTGAACTACATTATAACAATTGTGGTCCCTCTGGGGCACACCAGTGAAACAGCACCAGGAAGTCTGCATTAATAATTGTTCCTGCACTATTTGGGTTTTTTTTGTGGATAAATAAGGACTTCAGTGCACTAAGTTAGCAATCCAGAACCTTTCTTGAGATATACGTTAAGACAAAACCAAAAATAGCATTTAATTAAGAAAAAGTTGCAGTATGTTTTTGCAGTCAAAGGGAAGTGTGTATGGTGGAGGAAACCTATTAGATTAATAGTACTGTAACTTTTTGCTTGGCACATGCACAGTTGTAAGAATTTGTCCTTTAAATTTTTGCAGATTAAAATATTCCTAAAGGCAATAATTAGCTATTATTCTACAGCTACCAAAACATGCATTTGTATTTCTATAGCCTGATTATTACAGCTCTATAACTTACCTAAAATTACATGTGAAATTTTCTATTTCAGGCATTTTGGCATCAGTATATAGAATTTTGAATGAAATTTTGGGGAACTGGACAAACTATATTTATTACATGTGAAGAGCACCAGCCATAAAGAAGACTCATATAGACATCTCTGAACTGCTTTTAGAAGAGGGTAAAGCTGTTACGAGGCCTAGTAAGAAAAACCTTCATTTAAATATACACATTTGATTTTATTGTTGGGAGGGAAGATTATTAAAGGAGTGAGAAGGAGAAAAAAGATGTAAGTAACTGCTAAGGATAATAAATTTGATAGACTGTAAATGTTCAACAGTTATGCAGTTTTATATTAACTTCATAACACTATGAAGGTCATCAGAGTGCTGTGTAACACAATGTTCATGATAATGAAACAAAGCCTCACAGGCAATAAAATATGTATGTGACACTCTTTCCCCCATAGGTCATGTTATATTTTTGAGTTAATCATCAACAATATAGGAATACTAAGCATTTTTCTCTTTTCAAGCTCTAGCTGGTATTGAGAAGATGTAGAAAATAAGGGGACCATAAGGATATCATGTGACTAACTGTAAAATAAAAACTGATGCTTTGCATGCAAAATTCAAATGGACTAGAAAAAGCTGCATTTACCTTTATTAATCTAGATTCTAAAAACAAAACAAAATCCCCAAACTTCTATTAGTACTTGTTTAGGTGATCAATTTTTCATGAAACTGCATTCTTAAGGAAAACTCAAGTGAGGTTAACATCAAAATACATAGTCTGTACAACTCTACTTGCCCCTAGACTACATGCCCCTAGACTGGACAGTCAACTTCAGTACTTCTGAAGATTACGTGGAAACATCCAAGTTTTCATAGTATAAGTAATACGCTAAGCTTTTCACAGACAATCATAAACACAGCACATTTACATTTTAAATAAAAAATAAATAAAACATTTGCACTCTGTAGTCTAAATGAAGTTTCTGAAACTAGGTGTGAAAAAACTGAAAATGGAAAGATCATATTTTCAAGTCTGCACATATATATTTTTTTCTGAAACAGTATTTTCATGTAAGTACTTTTTATGCTATACTATAAATATAAATTTTATAGCATGGGTTTTACAATTAATCTCTTTACCAACAGATTATCCTTTATTTAACTGACTTTTTTATCCAAATGCTATTCAACACAAATAATTCTATAGTATTAAAATGGCATACCCACCAAAGCAAATTTTACATTCGCTTTCTACTCAAAAACATAGCAAATTCTTTTTCCTCTATGGGCATTTGACTAGTCTGTAAACAGGATTATGAGAAAAAATAAAACCAGTAAGATCATTGCTTATAGACAGATCCTCTTTTAAGCCAGTGGATTCTTTAAGAGAAACAGGTAGAGATTCATATTTTGGATTATTTTTGCCAATGAAGAAGAGTCAAAATAGGAAAAGAAGGCAAGTAAGGGCTTTTATATGCTGTCTCTATCTTTGGGAGCAAGTGAGAAGGAAACAATCCAAAACATTAGGGAAAACAGTCTAATGGCAGAGAAAAGATAAACATTGCCCAAGGAAATGCAGGAGAAACAAGCACTTTGACCAGAAGAGAGTGATAACTAGCGTAGCCTGGAGTAAACACAAGACAATTAAGTCTGGAAATGAGGGGAGACAGCAATAGAACCATGGAAGATATGAAAGGAATGAGTAACTTCAGGGAAATATCTAGTGAATGAAAGTATAAAAAATATTTTATGGGGCATGTATATATATTTTCCTGTCAGGAAAATTCATATTTTGAATGCTGGCAGGTTACTGTAATTTATAAATCTATTTAGAAAGGAACTGTCTTTAAAATTGGAAACGTATTCTTACATGCTTTGACTTGAATGGCTAGTGGATTGTCTCTGTCAGAAAAAAATATATGATGCCATCAGATATTTTGATGCACTCTATTTATAAAGATTGTGCATACGTTCTTTTCCTCAGAAACCATGGAAAAATTTCACTCAGAGTCTCAAGTCCTTTTTGCTTGACAGTCATCTTGTATCTTTCTTGGTCCATTTTTCTTAGAGCTATGTTCCCAGTGATTGCTCAGGCCTGTGTATGGGTTTCTATGTCTTCTCTGCATCTGTTTCTATGGCATTTTATATCTTTTTTCTCACACATGCATATCCTCAAAATATCCAAAAAAGCATGTTCTGCCCACATGTGCCTTTGTTTTGTGTGGTGACATAGAATCATAGAATCGTCTAGGTTGGAAGGGACCTTTAAGATCATCAAGTCCAACCATTAACCTAAACACTGCCAAAACCACCACTAAACCATGTCCCTAAGCACCATGTCTATCCATCTTTTAAATACCTCCAGGGATGGTGATTCCACCACTTCCCTGAGCAGCTTGTTCCAATGTTTGATAACCCTTTCTGTGAAGAAATTTTTCCTAATATCCATCCTAAACCTCCCCTGGTGCAACTTGAGGCCATTTCCCCTTGTCCTATTGCTTGTCACTTGGGAGAAGAGACCAACCCCCACCTCGCTACAACCTCCTTTCTGGTAGTTGTAGAGGGTGATAAGGTCTCCCCTGAGCGTCCTTTTCTCCAGGCTAAACAACCCCAGTTCCCTCAGCTGCTCCTCATAAGACATTCTCCAGACCCCTCACCAGCTTCATTGCCCTTCTCTGGACACATTCCAGCACCTCAATGTCTTTCTTGTAGTGAGGGGCCCAAAACTGAACACAGTACTCGAGGTGCGGCCTCACCAGTGCCAAGTACAGGGGGATGATCACTTCCCTAGTCCTGCTCACCACACTATTCCTGATACAGGCCAGGATGCCATTGGCCTTCTTGGCCACCTGGGCACACTGCTGGCTCCTATTCAGCTGGCTGTCCACCAACACCCCCAGGTCCTTTTCTGCCAGGCAGCTTTCCAGCCACTCTTCCCCAAGCCTGTAGCGTTGCATGGGGTTGTTGTGACCCAAGTGCAGGACCCGGCACTTGGCCTTGTTGAACCTCATACCATTGGCCTCGACCCATCCATCCAGCCTGTCCAGATCCCTCTGTAGAGCCTTCCTACCCTCAAGCAGGTCAACACTCTCACCTAACTTGGTGTCTTCTGCAAACTTACTGAGGGTGCATTCGATCCCCTCGTCCAGATCATTGATAAAGATATTAAACAGAACTGTCCCCAGTACTGAGTCCTGGGGAACACCACTTGTGACCAGCCACCAACTGGATTTAACTCCATTCACCACAACTCTTTGGGCCTGGTCTTCCAGCAAGTGTTTTACCCAGTGAAGAGTACACCCATCCAAGCCATGAGCAGCCAGTTTCTCCAGAAGAATGCTGTGGGAAATGGTGTCAAAGGCTTTACTGAAGTCCAGGTAAATGACATCCACAGCCTTTCCCTCAACCACTAAGTGAGTCATCTTGTCATAGAAGGAGATCAGGTTAGTCAAGTAGGACCTGCCTTTCATGAACCCATGCTGACTGGGCCTGATGACCTGGTTGTCCTGCATGTGCTGTGTAATGGCACTCAAGATGATCTGTTCCATGACCTTCCCAGGCACCGAGGTCAGACTGACTGGCCTGTAGTTCCCTGGATCCTCCTTCTGGCCCTTCTTGTGGATGGGCGTCACATTTGCTAACCTCCAGTCAACTGGGACCTTCCCGGTTAGGAAGGACTGATGATAAATGATGGAAAGTGGCTTGGTGAGCACTTCTGCCAGCTGCCTCAGTACCCTTGGGTGGATCCCATCCACCCCCATAGACTTGTGTATGTCTAAGTGGTGTAGCAGGTCACTCACCATTTCCCCTTGGAGTATGGGGGCTTCATTGTGCTCCCCATTCCTGTCTTCTAGCTCAGGGGGCTGGGTACTCAGGGAACAACTGGTCCTACTGTTAAAGACTGAGGCAAAGAAGGCATTAAGTACTTCAGCCTTTTCCTCATCCTTGGTCACTATGTTTCTGCCCCCATCTACTAAAGAACATAGATTATCCTTAGCCCTCTTTTTATTGCTAATGTATTTATAGAAACTTTTTTTGTTGTCCTTAAGAGCAGAAGCCAGGTTAAGTTCTAGTTGGGCTTTGGCCCTTCTAATTTTCTCCTTACATAGCCTCACAACATCTTTGTAGTCCTCTTGAGTGGCCTGCCCTTTCTTCCAAAGGCCATAAATACTCCTTTTTTCCCTGAGTTGCAACCACAGCTCTCTGTTCATCCAGGCCGGTCTTTTTCCCCGACAGCTTGTTTTTCAGCACATGGGGATGGCCTGCTCCTGTGCCTTTAAGACTTCCTTCTTGAAAAACATCCAGCCTTCCTGGACTCCTTTGCCCTTCAGGACTGCCTCCCAAGGGACTTTGTCAACCAGGCTCCTGAAAAGACCAAAGTCCGCCCTCCAGAAGTCCAAGGTAGCAGTTCTGCTGCTCCAAGAATTGAAAACACTATCATTTCATGATCACTATGCCCCAGACAGCCTCCCACTGTCATATCCCCCACAAGTCCTTCTCTGTTCACAAAGAACAGATCCAGCAGGGCACCTTCCCTAGTTGACTCCCTCACCAGCTGTGTCAGGAAGTTATCCTCAGCACACTCCAGGAACCTCCTAGACTGTTCCCTCCCATCAGATATCTGGTAAGTTGAAGTCCCCCATGAGGACAAGGGCTTGCGATCATGAGACTTCTCCCAGCTGTTTATAGAATATTTCATCTGCCTCTTCATCCCGGTTGGGCGGTCTATAACAGACTCCCACCATGATATCAGCCTTGTTGTCCCTCCCCCTGATTCTTACCCATAAACACTCAACACTATTGTCACCATCATTAAGTTCTAGACATTCATAACAGTCCCTAACATACAGGGCCACCCCACTGCCTCTCTTTCCTTGCCTGTCCCTTCTGAAGAGTTTATAGCCATCCATTGCAGCACTACAGCCATGTGAGTCATCCCACCACGTTTCTGTGATGGCAACTACATCATAGTTTTCCTGCTGCACAGTGGCTTCCAGCTCCTCCTGTTTGTTGCCCATGCTGTGTGCGTTAGTATAGAAGCATTTCAGTTGGGCTATTGGTCCCATCACCTTTTTGCTGGGAGAAGCCCTAATTCCTGCCTGACCATTCCCAGGCGCAGCCGTAGTTTCTAACCCATCAATGGCCCTCACATCTCTGCTGCTGCGTGAATCTCCATCCCCTACCTTCACTGAGTCAACAGACCAAGGGACCTCACTAGCATCCTGTCCCATAGACATTGGCACGCCACCCCCAGGTTTATCTCCAGCGAGCCTGGTTTCATCCCCTTCCCCCTTCAAATCTAGTTTAAAGCCCTTTTGATAAGCTCTGCCAACTCCTGTGCCAAGAACATGTACCCATGTTCTCGTGGAGGCTGTTCTTGTTCCAGAAAGTTTAACTACTGACAGTGATTTTAAAGAGCACTGTCTATGATAACTAGCTGTAATATGTTTTATCTAACAACAATATTATGGATAACAGGCCATCTTAATACATTGAACTCTGCATGGAAAACATACTAGCAAAAGCACAGGTATACATATCACAGCCTCTTTAGGAGAGTCACGATATCATCTTTCATATGAGTACTTGCACTGCCAAAATTTTCTATGCTGTTCTCTTCAAAGATGAATTATTTTTAGGGAACCTGAGGGAAATCATGTAGGTATTTTAAAAGTGGGAGGACAAATAGAGAAATTTAAACATCAAAAACTAGAATTTAAATACATCATGATACAGAAAAGGACATTTTTCATAAATAGATCATTTTGACTTGATTTTTAAGTTATGGTGTTACAAGCGAAAAGCAGGTGCAGATTCCCCAGGGCCAAAGCACAATGCTCAGCAACTGAAAGCTTTAGCTTTAATGAAAGCATAGCATTACCACTGTGAGAGCCCTGGGACACCATCGCTAATCAAGTAGGGACCCGACACAGTAGAGCCCTGCTAGGAAGTGAAGCTCAAAGGAAAGCACTGCAAGGATGGAAAATAAAACTTGCGCTGATTAACATATCATACATATGCAGTGTCTTGTTTTGCTCATTAGCGAACTAGCTGATGTAATGCAGGTGGTGTTTGAATTCCAAGAGCCACAGCTGGCTGCCCTCGTTGACGCCTGCGCAAAATGGGGGGGGGGGGGGGGGGGGGGGAGAGAACTATCCTGGGTTACCGTGACAACGAGATAAGATGTGCTTGGGACTCTACATACTCGGATGGGAAGAAGGGGACTATCCCAGGTTACCGTAACAACAAGATAAAATGTATTTGGGACTCTACATACTCAGATGTTGGAGGCGAACTATCCTGGGTTACCGTAAAAAAATCTTCTCACGCCCTACATATGGCTATTTGAAAATTCCATGCTAACCATTCCTAAAAGGTATATTCTTATCTCAGTCTTTTTTTTTCCTACTGTAACTGAGTTGCACCACCTAGGCGGAGACATTTATCTGTATTTAATTGCATTGATTGCATTGTAAAAGCCCAGGCAGCTTCTCCAAGTCAACAATTCAATTTTATGGACCACTTATTGTCCCCATGAAAAGTTAAAAAAAAAAAAGGCTTTGTGCAACAGAATGCATGGTATTGCAAGTGTGTGAGAAATGAAATCTGTGACAAGTTAATACTGGTTTCTGGCTCACTAATGGAGCACCCACACATCTTTTGAAGTGCTGACAAAGCAGATGGACTGATGTTTGTCCCTATGACCAAACTGAGAAGCAAGTTGCCAATATTTGTCCAGTTAGTTACAAAATGGATTTTTTTTAAAGAAGTTATAAGAGGAATACTCAACATTCAGAAAATACCCAATGGTGTTTTATTTATCCTTATTCCTTTTCCATTTTTATCTTAAAATCAATAAATTACATTTTAGAAGTTATTTTCATTACAAATTGATATTAACAGCCATAATTTAAAAGAGTGCAAAAGTTACTTGTGTTTATTTCATTTTATTGCACAATGTATGTTTTCTGTTCCTGTTCTCACTAACATCCTTTCAAAAAGGCCACAGGATGTCTAAAAGAAAGAGGGGCGTCTGCTGCAGGTTAGAAGGCTGTTTTAGCCACCGTATAGGACTTTCTAAAATGTCTTCACAGGAACAAATATCTAACTTGATAGCCAAATTCCAATCAACTTTCTTTTGTCAGGTTTCTGGATAAAAAAAAAAAAAAGGTGATTAATTGCTTCAATAAAGAATTAATTGGAAATATGAACGTGATTTATCTCTAGGTGAGGGACCACATTTCCCTCTTACTTACCTTCCTTTTGGCTAATCACTCTAAGGAGACTGCACTAGGTGTGTCTATAAAATGCAATATAAATGAAACCACCACAAAACATTCACAGGCATTGGAAATAATCTGTCTAAAAACTGTGTATTAAATGTTTGAACAGACCTTGACACAGGCTAAAAGCATGCCAGTTAGTACTTTCCTAAATAATTCCTGGGCACAGTTTGGGAGTTAGTGTGAGTCAGAAACCACTCCCAATGGGCAGTAGATGTATGTGACTATCCTGTCATTGTATGGTGACCAGCCTCAATGCCAGAGAACAGTCCCAGGCATGTTTAACCTATTAGCCATTTGTGACGGTGTGCTCTTCCCCCCCACCCCTAACCTGACCTTTATCTCCCATAACCCTGCCCAAGCGATAACCACCTATGGTGGTTATAATGGGTGCATCTAGTCATGATGGTGCATCCGGCTCAAAGGTGGTTTGGGGGAGACAGATAACAACACAATAGCCAAGGGCTAACTTGAGCAATGCGCTCACCTAACCACAATACTGGTACTGTGGTCAATATGCAAATATGACTATAAGTCAATCATCTTACCCCCATAAATAGTGAACAGCCCAAGAGCCTTTGGAGCTCTCCTGAATGGCAGAGGGCTGCACACCAGGATCTCCCCCTGAGTAGGGATGCCTCTTAAGATTACTCCTCAAGGTTGAGAGATTCCTTGCCCCAACAGATCCTCGGTAAGTGGTTTATAGCATGCTAAACTTTGAAATTCTTAGCTAAGTGATATAAAAGGATTGATTGCACATATATAATCCTTTAGACATAAACCGTTGACCAAGTCTGGGACTAGGATTGGACCCAGCCGCATCTAGACTCCTCTCTGAGGAGGAGTTTAGAAAGCAAGGGGGTCCTTTCTGGACCTTGACTCAATGGGAGAGTCTCCCTGACAGTTCTGTCTGACCCTGTCCTCTATGCAGTAAATAACCAAGCGTACCTTGCCACCGAATCTTGTTAAAACACTGTTGCATTTACTATTAAATTTTGTTAAATTGTTGTTTTGTATCAATAAATATATTGTTGCTTCTCTCTTACAAATGAAGTGCATCGCTCCTTCCGTGACAAATTGGTGTAGTCAGCAGGATAGCAAGTAGTATCACTGATTATTTACGGAGGCATAGAGTGAACCCGAGTCCCAAATTCTCAGAGGAATGACAACTGGCACAATTGGGAAGTCATTGAAGAGCACTTAAAAGCAATTACGGGCCACACAAAGGATGGAAAAGGGAAAGGAGTTATCTGCAAGATGCTAGGTACCTGTTTAGAAGCTGCGTATTTCACAGAATCACAGAATGGTCAGGGTTGGAAGGGACCTCTGGAGATCATCTAGTCCAACCCCCCTGCCACAGCAGGGTCACCTACAGCAGGTTGCACAGGATGACATCCAGGCGGGTTTTGAATGTCTCCAGTGTGGGAGACTCCACAAACTCTCTGGGCAGCCTGTTCCAGTGCTCTGCCACCCTCAAAGTAAAGAAGTCCCTCCTCATGTTAAGATGGAACTTCCTATGTTCAAGTTTGTGCCTGTTACCTCTTGTCCTATCACTGGGCACCACTGAAAAAAGACTGTTCCCATCTACCTGGCACCCTCCCCTTAAGTATTTATAAGTATTGATAAGATCCCCCTTGAGTCGTCTTTTCTCCAGGCTAAACAGACCCAAGTCCCTCAGCCTTTCCTCATAAGAAAGATGCTCCAGTCCCCAAATCATCTTTGTAGCCCTTTGCTGGACCCTCTCCAGCAGTTCCCTGTCCTTCTTGAACCAGGGAGCCCAGAACTGGACACAGTACTCCAGATGGGGTCTCACCAGGGCAGAGTAGAGGGGGAGGATGACCTCCCTCGACCTGCTGGCCACGCTCTTCTTGATGCACCCCAGGATGCCATTGGCCTTCTTGGCCACCAGGGCACATTGCTGGCTCATGGTCATCCTGTTGTCCACCAGGACTCCCAGGTCCCTTTCCACACAGCTGCTCTCCAGGAGGTCAGCCCCCAACCTGTACTGATGCATGGGGTTATTCCTCCCCAGATGCAGTACCCTACACTTGCCTTTATTGAACCTCATCAGGTTTTTTTCTGCCCAACTCTCCAGCCTGTCCAGGTCACGCTGTATGGCAGCACAGCCTTCCGGCGTGTCAGCCACCCCTCCCAGTTTTGTGTCATCAGCAAACTTGCTGATGGTACACTCTATCCCTTCATCCAGGTCATTGATGAATATATTGAACAGGACTGGACCCAGTACTGACCCCTGAGGGACACCACTTGTTACTGACCTGTCAGCCACTGTTCAATCCACCCCACTGTCCATTCATCTAACCCACACTTCCTAAGCTTGCCTGTGAGGATGATGAGGGAGACAGTGTCGAAAGCCTTGCTGAAGTCAAGGTAGACAACATCCACTGCCCTCCCCTCATCCACCCATCCAGTCACGCCATTGTAGAAGGCTATCAGATGAGTCAGACATGACTTCCCCTTGGTGAATCCATGTTGACTACTTCTGATAACCTTCTTTTCCTCCAGATGCTTGGAGATGACGCCCAGAACAAGCTGTTCCATCATCTTTCCAGGGATGGAGGTGAGGCTGACCAGCCTGTGGTTTCCCGGGTCATCCTTCTTGCCCTTTTTGAAGACTGGAGTGACAAGAAAGGGAGAACAGAAATAGGAAGGAGCAAGACCTAGAGAAGAAATAGAGAGTAGGAAAGCAACTGAATTACTGCTGTCTTTAAAAACTGAACGGCTGCAAAAACAATTGCAGGAAGAAAAGAGGAAAAGGCAAAAATTGGGAGAAAAGGTCGAAATGATGCTTATACAGGCTCCCCGCCCCCCTGACATTGTACATATCAGGAAACTAATAGTATGCCCTGAAGATTGGGATGGAGACATTTGGGGTGATCCCAATGATAGCGAACCAAAAGATGACGATCCTTTGTTCCCCACAAGTTCTCCTGAATATGAAGCCAGAGAGAAATAAAACAAAAATAACTGTGGGACCTCAGGGTTGTCATCCGTGACATACTATGTGAACCATCCCCTGGGATCCGTTGCCATTGACAAATTTGCAAGAGAGATATAGCAGAAACCCAGGTGAAACTGAAACTGAATACTCGTGGCGAGTATGCTTAAGTGGTGGCAACCGAATAATGTTGAGTAAAAATGAAGCAAAAGGCTATTGGGGTCTGGGAGTTTTCTTAAAATTAGGACCTGAGAGATACACCCCATTCTATCACCATCTTATTGGGCTGGAGGAATCGACACCATGGAGTGGGGTGAACCCTCCTATTAATCCCTATTAAATCTCTAAGTGAGCTATCTACAGCTGTCACAAAAGCCACTTGCATATAAGCCATGCATGAACAAGGACACCACGATGTCCCACTATCTGCTACAGTAGATTTCACAATGTTAAAACCACTGATTAGAGGAGCCCCAGCAATTCTTAAACCCCATCTAGTTGCAAAATGGGATGAGATTAAAAGAGATACTGAATATAATAAACTCCTCCTGTGACACCATTGAATCTTTTGGCTGAGATGGTTAACATTTCAGTATCTGAAGAATGGAGAAGTTCTGCTTTCTTTCAAAAAAGCAGTTTTTAAAGGCCTAAGCCCAAGAAGCTCTTTTAGCATACATGATTTAGATAATCATCTCTCTGTCTTAAATCTTCTTTTTACTGGCAAGTTCATTAAAAAGGGAATGGCAAGGCATTTTAAGCATGATATGATGTTTTCAGATTTCTGTAGTCCATACAAGTGTGGCTTTCAGCTTGCGCTGAATACAACAGTCCATTAGGCCAATTCTTAATTTCTGTCCTTTGCCAGAAGATGAATGTCCACATTAACTTACTGGCCCATGAAGCCGTATCAATTTACCTTTACACCTTAAAAAGTGGAAAAAAAATTTGCCTGAATGTTTTTATCTTAATCTCTCAAAATAATCCATAGTGGCCCTCACAGCTTTTGTATGAAATTGCACAGGATTTGTTATGCAACTGATATGCAGTTGTATATCTCTATTATAAAACATGACAGTAAGTTGTTTCCCAGTGCCTGTCCAAAACAAGGCTTTTGAGAGGATAGTCATATGAGGCTCAGATTAAAGAAAAAAAATAACATTGTGGGAAGTTCAGGAAGTTATAGCAGGAATAGTACCTGCTTCCTTTCTGAAGTTCACCAATAGTGAATCCACAGAAAAGAGCCTAAAGAGCATCTTTAGCCACATTTCAGATTTCTTTCAATGATAATGTATATCTGATCATTTATCTTCCCTATAAAACCAACTGTTATTAGGTCTGTTCTTACAGCCCTAATATAACAATACCGGGACAGTCTACTCATCCAGCAGAGTAATCTATCACTGACCTCTTTTTCTGTTATATAATGTATTTTATTGTTATATATATTTTATAGTCTAAATTACATATTTTACATTATCTATATTTTAACTTTATTCAGAATCCCTAGCACCTTGCATAATCAAAAACTGACTGTAACATTCAAATGAAAATACTAGAGCTTTGTCTTCTATCATTTTTCTTCCATAGAGAACTGGTTTTTACAAGTATACGTTTTAAAAGATATATCTGCCATAGAATTTATATCCCTTCTTCATACAAACAGAAATTCATATGTGTATGTGAACTCTAAATAGGTAGTTTATTAAACTTTAGTTTGTTACCAAAAGAAGGTGGTAAATATTTTCCCCCTCGACTTAAAGAGTTGCACTGTATTAAATTAAGCACAAAGACTTATGAACATACTTCATTTACTACACCAGTTATTTATCTTT
>CM030043.1:14275973-14419299 GCA_017639485.1 Pluvialis apricaria
ATGTTACCCTGCCCCTTAATCCTTACCCACAAGCTCTCAACTTGCTCATCATCAGCCCCCAGGGACAGCTCCATACATTCCAGTTGCTCTCTCACATAAAGAGCAACTCCCCCACCTCGCCTCACTGGCTTATCTTTCCTAAAGAGAACATAGGCCTCCATGACAGCATTCCAATCATGTGAGCTATTCCACCATGTCTCAGTAATTGCAACGAGATCATGGCCCTGTGACCACACACAGATCTCTAATTCTGCTTGTTTGTTTGCCATGCTGCATGCATTAGTGTACAGGCATTTCAGAGAGGCCAATGAGTGTGTAATTTTTGCCCTAGAGGGGTGGTGGGCCTTCTGATTCTCAAAAGTATTAGCATCCTGCTCCACAAGTGCTGAGCTACTACACTCAGGTGCCTCTCTAGTGAGCCCAGTTACATCCCCATCCCCCTTCCAATCTAGTTTAAAGCTCTCACAATGAGCCCTGCTAACTCTAGTCCTAGAACCCTTTTTCCCCTGTGAGACAGGCTTTTCCCATCAGCTACCAGCAGCCCTGGTGTCCTATAAATCAGGCCATGATCAAAGAACCTGAAGCCCTGCTGGTAGCACCAGGTTCAGAGCCAGTCATTGACCTGCTGGCTCTTTCTGTTTACCCCCTCATCATTCCCTGCAACTGGAGGGATAGAGGAGAACAAGACTTGTGCTCCCCATCCCTTCACTAGTCGTCCCAAAGGCCCTGAAATCTTTCTTCATTGCCCTCGGTCTTCTCACTAAATCATCACTACCTACCTGGAAGACTAAAAGGGGATAATAATCTGATTGCTGTACCAGGGAAGGAAGCTTCTTCTTAACATCATTAACCTGTGCCCCAGGGAGGCAGCAAACTTCCTTATATAGCAGGTCCTGTCTACATATTGGGCCTTCTGTTCCCTTCAGAAGTGAATTACCTATGACAATGACCCATCTTTTGTTTTTGACTGAGGAGTTTTTGATTTGGGGGGTGGTCCAACTAGACCCCAATGACACCTCCAAGCTGGGAGGATTATCATCCTCACTGTTGTCCAGTTCCCCTTGCAGAGCACTGTACCTGTTCTGCTATGGGACCTCAGAAGGTGTGGTAGTCAGCAGGCAGATACACCTGCAGCGCCTGTTGCATCAGACAGGAACATCTCACCATTGCCCCCTATCCTCCAAGCTACCCCATTCAGTCAGTCATGGAGAGGACAGGGAGTTCTCTGTAGCAGGGGCTCTGTCTGCCTGCTGGGTTTCTGTAATGGGAGACAGGGTATGACTCCAAGCATCTATCTCCCTCTCGCACTCCCTGATAACCCTCAACCTACTTACTCCTCCCTGAGCTCCATCACCAAGCATAGGAGCTCCTCTATCTGGGCACACCTGCCACAGGCCTGCTCACCACTGCCATCCAGCACAGGTGTAGGAGCAGGACACACCCTGCAGCCCAACACCTGGATGGCAGTGTGACCACCCAAGAGCTCCATCTGCAAACCAGCATCAGAGCTGGTGCATGCACAGCTCATCGGGGCCATGGTCTTCTGCCGGGTAGATACCATGGCTACTTGACCAAGTTGGTAGATTTTCAGCGTCCTTCTGTGCGCCCTGTAGGCCTGGTCTGTTCGCCCGCCCAGGGGGGCGGGCCCACCCTTGCTGCGGTGCTCCCAAGTGCCGCCCACTCGCTGCTTGCTTACTCAGTGCACAGCGACCCGGGTTGCTGCGTTCCCGAAGGGCTCCTTTAGACTTGCCGCGGGTGGTGCTGGCTCCGCCCCTGCCATGTCAGCAGCCCTCCCCCAAGCTGCCGGTCCCAGCACGGGGTAGTCGCTTTTCCCGGCTTCGAAAAGCCCCAAAAAGAGCCCCTTGCCGGCCTTTTTCGCTTCGATTCCCTTTCCCAGTGTGGACTTACCTGCACTGGAGCCGGTCTCCTTGGTGAGGAGGTGACTCCCTCATGAAGGGAGCGGAAGGCCCAATATGCAGACTGGACCAACTTCTCAGGGAAGTCATCTGCCTCCCTGGAGCCTGGGTTAAAGATATAAAGAGAAAGTTTCCTTCCCTGGTATGTCCTTCAGATTACTATCCATTACTGATTTTTTTCAGACAGGCAGTGATGAACTGGCAACAAACCCAAGGGCAATCAAGAGACAGTTCTGGGCCTTGGGACAACTGGTTAAAGGATCAGGAGCACAAGTAGTGTTCTCCCCTGTCATTCCAGTTGCAGGGAAGGGTGAGGGAAGAAACAGGAAGAGCCAGCAGATCAATACCTGGCTGTGAGCCTGGTGTCAGCAGCAGGACTTTGGGTTTTTTGATCATGGGTCAGTTTACAGGACACAAGGCCTGCTGGCGACTGATGGGGTACACCTGTCTCAAAGGGTGAAAAGGTTCTTGGCACAGGAGTTGGCAGGGCTCATTGAAAGGGCTTTAAACTAGATTTGAAGGGGGAAGGGGATGAAATCAGGCTTGTTAGGAGTAAGGTTGGGGGTGACGTGCCAATGTCTGTGGGATAGGATGCTAGTGAGTTCCCTTGGTCTGTTGACTCAGTGAAGGTAGGGGATGGAGATTCACGCAGCAGCAGAGATGTGAGGGTCATTGATGGGTAAGAAATTTTGGCCGCGCCTGGGAATGGTCAGGTAGGAATTAGGGCTTCTCCCAGCAAAAAGGTGGCAGGACCAATAGCCCAACTGAAATGCTTCTACACTAATGCACGTAGCATGGGCAACAAACAGGAGGAGCTGGAAGCCACTGTGCAGCAGGAAAACTATGATATAGTTGCCATCACAGAAACGTGATGGGATGACTCGCACGACTGGAGTGCTGCAATGGATGGCTATAAACCCTTCAGAAGGGATAGGCAAGGAAGGAGAGGCAGTGGGGTGGCCCTGTATGTTAGGGACTGTTATGAATGGAACTTGATGGTGACAATAGTGTTGAGTGTTTATGGGTAAGAATCAGGGGGAGGGACAACAAGGCTGATATCATGGTGGGAGTCTGTTATAGACAGCCCAACCGGGATGAAGAGGCAGATGAAATATTCTATAAACAGCTGGGAGAAGTCTCATGATCGCAAGCCCTTGTCCTCATGGGGGACTTCAACTTACCAGATATCTGCTGGGAGGGAACAGTCTAGGAGGTTCCTGGAGTGTGCTGAGGATAACTTCCTGACACAGCTGGTGAAGGAGTCAACTAGGGAAGGTGCCCTGCTGGATCTGTTCTTTGTGAACAGAGGACTTGTGGGGGATATGACAGTGGGAGGCTGTCTGGGGCATAGTGATCATGAAATGATTTTGATTCTTGGAGAAGCAAGGAGGGGGTTCAGAAAAACTGCCACCTTGGAATTCCGGAGGATAGACTTTGGTCTTTTCAGGAGCCTGGTTGACAAAGTCCCTTGGGAGGCAGTCCTCCAGGGCAAAGAAGTCCAGGAAGGCTGGATGTTTTTCAAGAAGGAAGTCTTAAAGGCACAGGAGCAGGCCATCCCCATGTGCTGAAAAACAAGCTGTCGGGGAAAAAGACTGGCCTGGCTGGACAGAGAGCTATAGTTGCAACTCGGGGGGGAAAAGAAGAATTTATGGCCTTTGGAAGAAAGGGCAGGCCACTCATGAGAACTACAAAGATGTTGTGAGGCTATGTAGGGAGAAAATTAGAAGGGCCAAAGCCCAACTAGAACTTAACCTGGCTTCTGATGTTAAGGACAATAAAAAAAGTTTCTATAAATACATTAGCAATAAAAGGAGGGTGAAGGATAATCTCTGTTCTTTAGTAGATGGGGCAGAAACATAGTGATCAAGGATGAGGAAAAGGCTGAGGTACTTAATGCCTTCTTTGACTCAGTCTTTAACAGTAAGACCAGTTGTTCCCTGAGTACCCAGACCCCTGAGCTAGAAGACAGGTATGGGGAGCAGAATGAAGCCCTCATAATCCAAGGGGAAATGGTTAGCAACCTGCTACACCACTTAGACATACACAAGTCCATGGGGACGGATGGGATCCACCCGAGGGTACTGAGGGAGCTGGCGGAAGTGCTCACCAAGCCCCTTGCCATCATTTATCATCAGTCCTGGCTAACCGGGGAGGTCCCAGTTGACTGGAGCTTAGCAAATGTGACGCCCATCCACAAGAAGGGCCAGAAGGAGGATCCAGGGAACTATAGGCCTGTTAGTCAGACCACGGTGCCTGGGAAGATTATGGAGAAGATCATCCTGAGGGCCGTTATGCAGAAAATGCAGGACAACCAGGTCATCAGGCCCAGTCAGCATGGGTTCATGAAAGGCAGGTCCTACTTGACTAACCTGCTCTCCTTCTATGACAAGGTGACCCGCTTAGTGGATGAGGAAAAGGCTGTGGATGTCATTTACCTGGACTTCAGTAAAGCCTTTGACACCGTTTCCCACAGCATTCTTCTGGAGAAACTGGCTGCTCATGTCTTGGACAGGTGTACTCTTCGCTGGGTAAAACAGTTGCTGGAAGACCAGGCCCAGAGAGTGGTGGTGAATGGAGTTAAATCCAGTTGGCGGCCAGTCACAAGTGGTGTTCCCCAGGGCTCGGTACTGGGGCCTGTTCTCTTTAATATCTTTACCAGTGACCTGGATGAGGGGATCAAGTGCACCCTCAGTAAGTTTGCAGAAGACACCAAGTTAGGTGAGAGTGTTGACCTGCTTGAGGGTAGGAAGGCTCTACAGAGGGATCTGGACAGGCTGGATGGATGGGTCGAGGCCAATGGTATGAGGTTCAACAAGGCCAAGTGCCGGGTCCTGCACTTGGGTCACAACAACCCCATGCAACGCTACAGGCTTGGGGAAGAGTGGCTGGAAAGCTGCCTGGCAGAAAAGGACCTGGGGGTGTTGGTGGACAGCCAGCTGAATAGGAGCCAGCAGTGTGACCAGGTGGCCAAGAAGGCCAACAGCATCCTGGCCTGTATCAGGAATAGTGTGGTGAGCAGGACTAGGGAAGTGATCATCCCCCTGTACTTGGCACTGGTGAGGCCCCACCTCGAGTACTGTGTTCAGTTTTGGGCCCCTCACTACAAGAAAGACATTGAGGTGCTGGAGTGTGTCCAGAGAAGGGCAATGAAGCTGGTGAGGGGTCTGGAGCACATGTCTTATGAGGAGCAGCTGAGGGAACTGGGGTTGTTTAGCCTGGAGAAGAGGAGGCTGAGGGGAGACCTTATCACCCTCTACAACTACCTGAAAGGAGGTTGTAGAGAGGTGGGGGTCGATCTCTTCTCCCAAGTAACAAACGATAGTACAAGAGGAAATGGTGTCAAGTTATGCCAGGGGAGGTTTAGAGTGGATATTAGGAGAAATTTCTTCACAGAAAGGGTTATCAAACATTGGAACAGGCTGTCCAGGGAAGTGGTGGAATCACCATCCCTGGAGGTATTTAAAAGACAGGTAGACGTGGTGCTTAGGGACATGGTTTAGTGGTGGTTTTGGCAGTGTTAGGTTGATGGTCGGACTTGATCTTAAAGGTCCCTTCCAACCTAGATGATTCTAAGTCTACTGCACCCAGTGGATCTGGTATGGCAAAGAACCGAATACCAAAAAAGACAACAAACCCAAGAAGTTACTCAGATATGCTGAATGGGATGATTCATACACAGTAAAAAAAACAACCAAACAAACATGCAAGACAAAGGCACATAAAGCATGTACAGTTAAAAAAAAAAAAGCAAACAAATTTTCTTCAAAAACCTTACAAATGAAAAACATTTTGTATTTACATGAGTTTAAAAATTATGTCTGAACGATGAGAATTATTTTTATGGGATAGGAATTTGTGCTGTAAGTATAGGACATGCAAATAAATATAGACGCATGCCATATAATTAAGGCACTTGCATTCTAGCTAGGAACAGCTTCCTCACAGTGTAATGTCATCCAACACAGGAATACTCAGAATTCAAAAATGAAAATCAGTGGTATACTGCTCTAAACAAAGAAGGTGTGGATACCCCATCATTGAAAGTGTTCAAGGTCAGGTTGGATGGGGCTTAAGCAACCTGATTATGAAAGTGAAAGATGTCCCTGCCCACAGCAGGGATGTTGGACTAGATGATCTTTAAAGGTGCCTTCCAACCCAAACCATTCTATGGTTCTAAGATTCTAAAAAGATTCAAAACATGATAGAAAACATAAGAGAGATTTTGTTTGGAAGCATGCCACCTAACAGACAAAAAAAAAGCATTAAGATGATAAAGTAAATAATAGTAAGTAATGAAATTGAGCGATAGCTAGCATAAAAATTGAGTAACATGGCTGAGAAATGTGGTTACAAGTTCAGGCTGCAAGTACTACAGTGTGTGTATATATATTCACTTTGTGGTGGGTTGAACTTGGCTGGCTGCCAGGTGCCTCCCAAGCCACTCTCACTCCCCCTCCTGAACTGGACCAGGGGGAGAAAAATACAATGAAAGGCTCATGGGTTGAGATAAGGACAGGGAGATCACTCACCAATTAGCGTCATGGGCAAAACAGGCTCAACTTGGGGAAATTAATATTAATTTAATTTATTATCAATCAAAAGTCAGAGTAGGATAATGAGAAATGAAACCAAATTCTTAAAACACCTTCCCCCCACCCCTCACTTCTTCCTGGGCTCAACTTTGCTCCCAATTTCTCTACCTGCTCCCCCTGAGTGGCGCAGGGGGAGTGGGAATGGGGGTTGCAGTCACTTCATTACACACTGTCTCTGCCACTCCTTCCTCCTCTCGCTCTCTCTTCCTCTGTTCCAGCATGAGGTCCCACCCATGGGAGACAGTCCTTCAGGAATGGACTGCTCCAGCACGGGCTTCTATCTCCAAAGTGTCATAGGTCCTGCCAGGAACCTGCTCTCCACGGGGTCACAGACTCTTTCAGGCACATACACCTGCTCCAGGGTGGGGTCCTCCACGGGCTGTAGGGCGACAGCCTACCTCACCATGGTCTTCACCACAGGGTGCAGGGGAGTCTCTGCTCTGGCACCCGGAGCACCTCCTCCCCCTCCTTCTTCACTGACCTTGCTGTCTGCAGAGTTTTCGCTCACATGTTCTCCTCTCTTCTGGCTGCTGTTGCACAGCAGCGTTTTCCCTTCTTCTTTAATATGTTATCACAGAGGTGCTACCACCATCACCAATTGGCTCAGCTTTGGCCAGTAGTGGGTCTTGGAGCCAGCTGGCACTGGCTCTATTGGACATGGGGGAAGGTTCTGCCATCTTTTCACAGAAACCACTTGCTACCAAAACCTTGCCACACAAATCCAATACAAACTTCTACACTAGGAAACTTATGCTCTATTTCGTTTTTTGTATTACCAGAAAGGCATTACCATACTACTGACAAACTGAGTGAAGAGTAGGGCAAGGAGGGCATCATTACTAAGTTAATATCAAAAGGGCATAGTTTAACAAAGGCAGTTGTACCATTTCAAATGTAGGGCATAATTTTAGCAAGTTACAGAAGTTATACCTGCAGAGGACATATGCATTTAAACTCACACATACATGTATCTCACAGAGGAAGAGGAATGGACTATACGCGTACTGAGGATCATTATTCAATTGCAGGGGAACAGAAAGCAAATAAAACATACAAATATGCATAACAAAGAAGAGAAAGATATTTAGGGCATTCATAGCTGCACAGTATGCACTAGTAATATAAGAAAAACAAGAAAAGAAAACTATTAACGCTATGCAAAAAACTTCCTTACACTAAGAAAAACATGTGTGCATAGCCACCCACATACAGTGATAAATGCACCTAAATAAAATTGAGTGAAAGTTAATAATGAAGTATGGAATACTGTGGTGAGTTGACCTAGGCTGGACACCAGCTGCCCACCAAACCACTCTATCACTCCTCTCAGCAGGACGGGGGGGGGCAATAAGATGGAAAAAACCTTGTGGGTCAAGATAATGGCAGTTTAATAAAGCAAAAGCAAAGGCCACACACAGAAGCAAAGGAAAACAAAAGATTTATTCTCTATTTCCCATCAGCAGGCAATGTCCAGCCACTTCCCGGGAAATAGGGCTTCAGTGCACCTAGCGGTTGCTGCAGAAGACAAACACTGTAAATAACAAATGCCCCCCCAACCCTTCCTCTTAGCTTTTATTGCTGAGCAGACCTCATATGGCATGGAATAGCCCTTTGGTCAGTTTGGGTCAGCTGTCCTGGCTGTGTTCCCTAACAAGATCTTGCCCACCCCCAGCCTACTGGTGTGTGGGGGGGAATGTTGGAGAGACAGCCTTGATGCTGTGTGAGCACTGCTCAGCAGTAGCCAAAACACTGGTGTGTTAGCAACAACTTTCTAGCTACAAAACACAGCACTATGAGGGCTGGTATAGGGAATCACAGAATCGTCAGGGTTGGAAGGGACTTCTGGAGATCATCTAAGTCCAACCCCCCGCCACAGCAGGGACACCTACAGCAGGTTGCACAGGACGGCATCCAGGTGGGTTTTGAATGTCTCCAGTGTGGGAGACTCCACAACCTCTCTGGGCAGCCTGTTCCAGTGCCCTGCCACCCTCAGAGTAAAGAAGTTCCTCCTCATGTTAAGATGGAACTTCCTGTGCTCAAGTTTGTGCCCGTTACCTCTTGTCCTATCACTGGCCACAACTGAAAAAAGACTATTCTCATCTACCTGGCACCCTCCCTTTAAGTATTTATAAGTATTGATAAGATCCCCCCTCAGTCATCTATTTTCTAGACTAAAAAGCCCCAAGTCCCTGAGCCTTTCCTCATAAGAAAGATGCTCCAGTCCCCTAATCATCTTAGTAGCCCTTTGCTGGACCCTCTCCAGCAGTTCCCTGTCCTTCTTGAACCGGGGAGCCCAGAACTGGACACAGTACTGCAGATGCGGCCTCACCAGGGCAGAGTAGAGGGGGAGGATGACCTCTCTCGACCTGCTGGCCATACTCTTCTTGATGCACCCGAGGATGCCCTTGGCCTTCTTGGCCACCAGGGCACATTGCTGGCTCATGGTCATCCTGTTGTCCACCAGGACTCCCAGGTCCCTTTCCACACAGCTGCTCTCCAGGAGGTCAGCCCCCAACCTGTACTGATGCATGGGGTTATTCCTCCACAGATGCAGTACCCTACACTTGCCCTTGTTGAATTTCATCAGGTTTTTTTTATGCCCAACTCTCCAGCCTGTCCAGGTTACACTGTATGGTAGCACAGCCTTCCGGCATGTCAGCCACCCTTCCCAGTTTTGTATCATCAGCAAACTTGGTGATGGTACACTCTATCCCTTCATCCAGGTCATTGATGAATATATTGAACAGGACTGGACCCAGTATTGACCCCTGAGGGACACCACTTGTTACTGGCCTCCAACTAGACTCTGCATCACTAACCACAACCCTCTGAGCTCTATCTGTCAGCCACTGTTCAATCCACCCCACTGTCCATTCATCTAACCCACACTTCCTAAGCTTGTCTGTGAGGATGATGTGGGAGACAGTGTCGAAAGCCTTGCTGAAGTCAAGGTAGACAACATCCACTGCCCTCCCCTCATCCACCCATCCAGTCATGCCATCATAGAAGGCTATCAGATGAGTCAGACATGACTTCCCCTTGGTGAATCCATGTTGACTACTTCTGAGAACCTTCTTTTCCTCCAGATGCTTGGAGATGACGCCCAGAACAAGCTGTTCCATCATCTTTCCAGGGATGGAGGTGAGGCTGACCGGCCTGTAGTTTCCCGGGTCATCCTTCTTGCCCTTTTTGAAGACTGGAGTGACATTGGCTTTCCTCCAGTCCTCAGGCACCTCCCCTGTTCTCCAGGCCTTTCAAAGATGATGGAGAACAGCCCAGCAATGACTTCCACCGGCTCCCTCAGCACTCGTGGGTGCATCCCATCAGGCCCCATGGACTTGTGGGTATCCAGTTTACTTAATTGAACCCTAACTTGTTTTTCTTCGACCAGTGGAAAGTCATGCTTTGTCCAGACTTTCTCTGTTACCCACAAAGTCTGGGACTCCTGAGGGCTGGCCCGAGCAGTGAAGACAGAAGCAAAGAAGGGATTCAGCAACTGCGCCTTCTCTGCATCATCTGTCACCATGGCACCCATCTCGTTCAAGAGCGGGCCCACATTTTCCCTAGTTTTCCTTTTGCCTCCTATATACTTAAAGAAACCCTTCCTATTGGCCTTGACATCCCTCGCCAGGTTCAATTCCAAGGCTGCCTTGGCTTTTCTCATTTCTTCCCTGCATACCCTGATAGCATTCTTGTACTCATCCCAAGTCGTCAGCCCCTTCTTCCACATCCTGTAAACTCCCTTCTTCCACCTGAGTTTTTTCAGAAGATCCCTGCTCAGCCATGCAGGTCTCCTTCCCTTGCCTGATTTCTTGCTCTTCGGGATGCACCTATCCTGAGCTTGGAGGAGGTGGTGCTTGAATATCAGCCAGCTCTCTTGAGCCCCCTTACCCTCTAGAGCCCTCTCCCATTTGATTTCTCCCATCAATTTCTTGAAGAGCTCAAAATTAGCCCTCCTGAAGTCTAAGGTTTCAACCCTACTTGTTATTTTGTGCATACTGCACTTAATGCTGAACTCTATCTTCTCATGATCACTGCAGCCAAGTCTGCCCCCAACCTTAACATCCTCCACCAGACCCTCTTTGTTTGTCCCTACTAGGTCCAGTAGTACACCTCTTCTTGTGGGCTCGTCTACCACCTGAGTTAAGAAGTTATCATCAATGCACTGGAGGAACCTCCTGGACTGCACATGCCTGGGTGTGTAGCCTTCCCAGCAGATACCAGGGAAGTTGAAGTCCCCCATGAGAACCAAGACCTGTGATTGTGAGGCGGTTCTCACCTGTCTGTAGAAGGCATCATCAACTTCCCCATCCTGATCAGGTGGCCTGTAATAAACCCCCACAACAGTATCTCTCATGTTACCCTGCCCCTTAATCCTTACCCACAAGCTCTCAACTTGCTCTTCATCACCCCCCAGGGAGAGCTCCATACATTCCAGTTGCTCTCTCACATAAAGAGCAACTCCCCCACCTCGCCTTGCTGTCCTATCTTTCCTAAAGAGAACATAGCCCTCCATGACAGCGTTCCAGTCATGTGAGCCATCCCACCATGTCTCAGTAATTGCAATGAGATCATGGCCCTGTGACCGCACACAGATCTCTAATTCCTCTTGCTTGTTCCCCATGCTGCGTGCATTGGTGTATAGGCATTTCAGAGAGGCCAATGAGTGTGTAGCCCTAGAGAGGTGGTGGGCCTTCTGATTCTGAAAAGTACTAGCATCCTGCCCCACAAGTGCTGAGCTACTACACTCAGGTGCCTCTCTGGTGAGCCCAGTTACATCCCCATCCCCCTTCCAATCTAGTTTAAAGCTTTCTCAATAAGCCCCGCTAACTCTAGTCCTAGAACCCTCTTCCCCCTGTGAGACAGGCTTTTCCCATCTGCTACCAGCAGCCCTGGTGTCCTATAAATCAGGCCATGATCAAAGAACCCGAAACCTTGCCGGTAGCACCAGGTTCGGAGCCAATCATTGACCTGCTGGCCTTTCCTGTTTACCCCCTCATCATTCCCTGCAACTGGAGGGATAGAGGAGAACAAGACTTGTGCTCCCCATCCCTTAACTAGTCGTCCCAAGGCCCTGAAATCTTTCTTCATTGCCCTTGGCATTCTTCTCACTATGTAGTCACTTCCTACCTGAAAAATTAAAAGGGGATAATAATCTGATTCCTGCACCAGGGAAGGAAGCTTCCTCTTAACATCGTTAATCTGTGCCCCAGGGAGGCAGCAAACCTCCCTATATAGCGGGTCTGATCTACAAATCATGCCTTCCGTGCCCGATTTTGGAAAATTAACTCTATCTCAGCCAGACCCAATACAAATACATACATAAATGCTGTTGCATTAACCACAATTGAAAACAACTATCTTGTCCATATATGTATATATAGTGTGGCATGCTATGAACATACATAGGCAAGCATAAGCAGGTACTTTTAACTATAAGCTAATTGGATGTTAATGTAAGCGTGTTCAATTGCAGTTCAGAATCCCCACTCTAAAGCACTTTATTATAAAAGTTTTCCTCTTAAGCTAATGTAACTTCAAACATCTTTGAACTTAACATATTTAAAGCTATTTTTACGCCATCGAAGAATCAAAAAAAACATGAGCACCAAACATTCTCCAGAGTAAAACACAAAAGAGTGCAAAAAGAAATCACCCAGTATTTGTGGGAGAAAAAAACCAAACAAACATAAAAACCCAAAACCAAAACAACCCCCCCCAAAACCTGGTTACACACAATTTCCTTTTTAATTATTTATATATTTAGATCAATAATTATTACAATTCAGATTAAACAACATAATGCTCTCATTCAGAAATATAAAGGCTGGCAAGAATATTACTGGGTCAGATGAACTTTCATCTGATCCAGTATGGCTGTTCTTATGTTGTCATTAAATCTGATGTGAGCTGAATGATTAAGCCTACACGCAACACCGAAGAGGGAGACATCACTCTCAAAATTCACTGTGGTTTCACAGCTCTAATTTTCTTAAGATATTAGATGATTGCTTTAGGGCTTATTTTTTACCTCATTTTGTATGACAGCAGCATGCATTCCAATATCTTTTTCTTCAGAAGAAGGCAACATGACTGATTCATCAGGCAGAATTTGCATCCAACTCCCAGAAGAATAATTTTTATAATAGGATGCATTTTCATGTTCTGTGCTCTCCCACTAAAAGATAAAAAAATAAAATAATAAAAAAGTATTTACTGTATTTAAAAATTATACAGGAGATTACTAAATGCAAAATAAGAACCATTCAAGTGACAAAAATGACATTTATCAAAGCTTAAGTAGCACACAAATTATACAAATGCAAAAAAAGTATAGTTTTTACTTGAGCAATAACATTTAACAAAAGGAAAAATGCTTTCACTCTATTCCATTTTTCAAAAGACTAATTGAAAAAAAACTACTTTGTGCTGCTGCAACTGCTTTCCTAGACTCTTTGATTGCTGGCGCAATTTTCAAGCAATCCTGAACTTTATTCCAAAGAAATAGCTCTCCGGTTGTAAGTATTCCTGCCAACCAAGCACCTGTGTTCATCAGGGGAGAGACGTTTTGAAGGATATTATTGAGAATTAAAATTTCTTCCCTTCCATCTTAGCCACAGTTCTAAAGCTGAAAGTGAACTGGCAGATCCTTTAGATATTCTGTTTTTCTAAACTGTTACAACTACAAATAAAATAACATGAGTTTGTAATATATAGACTAGACTATTTCAGTTGTAAGGGACCTACAACGATAATCTAGTCCAACTATCTGACTGCTTCAGGGCTGACCAAAAATTAAAGCATGTTATTAAGGGCATTGCCCAAATGCCTCTTAAACACTGACAGGCATGGGGCATTGACCACCTCTCTAGGAAGCCTGTTCCGGTGTTTGACCACCCTCTCGGTAAAGAAATGCTTCCTAATGTCCTGTCTAAACCTCCCCAGCGCAGCTTTGAACCATTCCCGTGTGTTCTATCACTGAGTACCAGGGAGAAGAGATCAGCATCTCCCTCTCCACTTCCCCTCCTCAGGAAGCTGTAGAGAGCAATGAGGTTGCCCCTCAGCCTCCTTTTCTCCAAACTAGACAAACCCAGAGTCCTTAGCCACTCCTCATAGGACAGGCCTTCCAGCCCTTTCACCAGCTTTGTTGCCCTCCTCTGGACACATTCAAGGATCTTAACATCCTTCTTAAATTGTGAGGCCCAGAACTGCACACAGTATTCAAGGCAAGGCACTTGACCATGGTGAGCATGGTACTTGATGTTGTTAAAACAACTAACTTTTTCAATAATGACTGCAGTCAAGGGATTTTCTTCTTTGTCTTCCCTGATGCCAGGTTAATTTCATTTATATCTTTATCATCTAGAAGAAAAATAGCCTCTTTTTCCTATTGAAAGAAAAAAAAAGAGCATTTCATTATTTAAAATGTTATATTTTATGTGAGCCTGGAAAATAATGCAGAGAGAAATAAATGTAAGGGAAAAATAATTTTTAAAAAAGAAAATATTTTACAGCTGCAATTACCACATTAAGTCCATTCTTTGGCATATTTGCTTTACAGTACAACATCATATCTAGCATCGACCTACACTGATAACAAATTTGGTTCGTAGGTTTCAAGCTATTAAACTAAATTTACAATCATTATTAAAAAGTTATTCAAAGTACCTCAGCTGAACTACTTGTAAAAAAATGCAAGATTAGATACTAGTTATCTCATCTTGTAGTGTTTAATTCAATGAGATTTTTGTACATTCAAATCACCCCTGATACTTTTTTTACACCCCCACCCCCATAAATAGAAGTGCAAAGTGTTATATAATTAAAAAAACCCAAAAAACCCCAATTCTTTGCAGAATTTTATTTAAATAAAAGTTCATTACACTTATTTGTCCAATCCAAGAGATGCAAGGCCATGGTTTCCTTCGCTGGATACATGTAGAGTTGAGAACATCTAGTTTAATCTCCATTCTTATTAAACCTCTAGGTAACCATTATAAAGAAAACCAAATAGTGGCTTTTTCACATACCTATAGAAAATTTTAAAAGAAGAAAAAGTTTTTATTATTTGGGGGGTGGGTGTAGGGAGTAGAGGATGGGAATTGGGACACAAACTCTTAACTATAGCAGCTTCCTGCTAAGTACAAACATAACTGATGCTTACCTATATTTCCAAACTAAAACAGCTATTTTCATTCACGTAGCTCACAGGCTATTTGTAGTTCAACCATGCAGATTACGTGCTTGTTCCAGAATGAGTTGAAAGGAGCCACAAGACAAATTACCTTGCTAGATGCTCTAATAAGCTCTAATAAGCACGCAGAAAGCGAGGAAAACATACTACAGTCTCCTAAGCACATGAGATCAGAAACTCAAGCAAAATACCAGCTGGGCTCCTTGGGCACAGAGCCTACATTTCAGACCCAAGTCTGCGCAGAGGGAGAGGGCAGGAGGAGGGCATCCCAGTCTCAGAGTCACCTCAGGCCGCAAGGTGATAGAACATGGTACACCCCACAACCAAAGGGTACCAGTGACAACCGCTAGGCTACTGTCTCACATTTTGGGGGATTTATTCAGAGGGCTCCACAGCGCCTGAAGCAAGGCAGAGCACGGGCAAGCCGCTTCCCCCTGCGCGGAGGAGATGGGGGTGAACACGGAATGGACAGACTTCCCCCACTCCTCCAGGAGTCATGCACGAGAATGCCACCACCACTTTTGCCCGAGTCAAAACACCAGCCCCCAGGACATAGACAAAGGGAAATCGTTCATGTCCAAATCGCTGCTCACCACAACCAGCAGAGCCGGGGCACTGATGGGCTGCCACAACACCCTGGAACCAGAACTGGGAGACACGGGTATAAAAGACCAACACTCCCTATCATGTATAAGAATTTAGGTGAAATACTAAATTTAATAAGATAAAAATAAATAAATAAGAATTTAGGTGAAAGTCGGGTTAGTAGACAGTTACTTTGTCTTTCATCACCTTGAAATGTAATTGATTACCTTAAAGCAGCTATTCCCTCAAACCACTTCAGACCAAGTTTCCTTTCTAGCTTCCTTTACCACAATCTTGATTGAGAAGAGTAACATTGGGAAAGAAGAAAAAAAAAAAATTACCAATAAAAGTAACCATCCAATTGTTGATTCACATTGGTCAGTTACTTCCTTGTACTTGTCACCGTTTGTTTCACCTACTGCATTAATCCACCCCACTCCTCTCCTCCGATCTCAGGTTTCCACATCCCTCCAAATTTAAATTGGGAAACAGAATCTACCTTTTCTCCATGAGAGCAGAGCAAGTGCTATGAAAACAAAAGACAATGTCTACATGTAACAGATGCACTCCTCCTACTTGAACTAACCGAACTTTGGTCCAGGCGGATGCTCAGCAAGTAGGCCTAACCAAAGTTAATCCAATTGTGTGAGGCTATCAGTGAGAACACAGCACCAAACCAAAATAATTGGTTTGGCTGGAGACTGGGCTAAGTGGCTAAAACTGCATGAACACAGCAGAAAATCTGACTACGAATAGTCTAACAGACTATTGACCACCAATCCATCTGTACTTATTAAATATTTTACATACCTAAATTTACTGATTAGAACTCAATAAACTAACCTGATCTAATCTGCCCAAATGATCTCTGACTTTTCTCCTGAGACATTACACTGAAATTACCTACAATCATCTGAAAATATCAAAGATAAGAGTATTTCAAAGTGTATAAAGAGTTACTTTGAAAAACTTGTAATAGTGCTAGAGGCATTTTTACTCTATAAGCTGAGGGGAAAAAAAAAAAGCTGAACCTCAAGTCTGTGACTTGTGCCTGTTCCCAACTCTTTGGTTATTTCTCTGGAACTGAAAATAGAAATCTATTTATCTAGATTACAGAATATGGCTCAATACAATAAACTTTTGTGCAAATATTAAAATTTAGGAAAAAAGTTAAATACATCAGGCAAGACTTGAGACATCACTTGTATGGGATATGAACACAACTGCAATAACAAGACTAGGGTAAATGTACATAACATCCTTGGTATGAAACATAGCTACCAGCAGAAAACAACTTGTAATAGCTAAAGATAGTCTACTTTATATGGAAAGACACAAAACCAGGTTTATTTTAATTTACATATCACTTCACTGGGTGCATTCTCTGGCTAAAAACCATCAGAATGTACCTGGCAGTTCACAGGGAAAGGAATGCAATGGCTGCACTTTAAACAAAACTTTAGAGCATAGTAATCAGATCTGGTAGTAAAGGCTATAAGTAGATAACTTGCATGTAAATAAATGTCTTAATCCATAATACTTTTTTCTGTTTTTTTGAACACCTGTGATATGTATATCAACTACTCATTCTCCTGGAAAAAATACATTGACCTACTCTGTATACCTATATAAAGATATTTGCTTTCCCCCATTAAAAATCTATCCAAACTCTTTGATTATTTGCTTACATGAAAAAGTTATTTGAGGAAGACTAAAGACCAACATAAACTGGTAATTTCTTGTGCATGATATATAGAGTTTATGTTGTTGAATACGTATACAACGCATAGCAGTAAAATGGAGACAAAACAAATTCCTTTGTAGAATGAGATTTTAAAATCTTAGGAAGTATGTATACAGAATGATGCGTAGGCTTTGCTGATTTTAAGGAATACACACAATTTGGTGCTTGTGTGAATGTAATGAAAAAAGACAGAAGTTACTTGACTTCTTTAACAGATACAACATATTTATTGAAATGGTATAGGGAAAATAATTTGATGGGCTTTAAATACTGTTCTTTCACATGTAATACAAATTAGGTTGCTAGTTTCTGCAATTTCATCCCAAACATTCTATTTACAGAGACAGGTTGCATTTAAAGTGATAGTTATGAAATAATCATTACCTTTGTTATTGAAAGACCTGCCAATAAACTCATGCACAGAGTTATGACTGCATCACTACTCCTCGATATGACTACATTTACAACCTGACTCATCTACATACACTTCTATCATCTTCTTGCTTCTGCGGTTGTCATTTCTTGTTTTGATAATTGTAAAACAGCTATCAATTTTACATCACACTTTTCTCCATTACTTTATGTTAAATAAAGAAAAATATTATCCAAATATTTTAATCCTCAAGGGAAAGATCATACAATGTATTTTATTTCAACAGTATTAAAAAAAAGCTTTCTATTGCTAAAAAATTTGCTAGTTGCAAAAGAAACTCAATTTGTCATATTTACATTCTACAATTTGTAGATACCTTTAGAATAGTGTGGTGGTTTGGGCCAAACTGGCCACTGGGCGAACGACAGATGTTCCCCTCTACCCCTCTTCAATGAGAGAGGCAGGAGAGAGAGAGACTTATAAGTTTAGAAGGAACTAAACTACTTTAATGAAATATATAGCTGCTGAGGGGGCAGCTGGTGCTGGGGCAGCTGGTGGTGGCGTGGCCCTTACTGCTGGCTGTAGAGTGGATGGTGCAGGTGGGGGCATGTCTTTCGCTGGAACAGGAGGCGGCGGGTTGGCTCCTGCCGGTACAGGCAGCGGCATGGCCTTTACCGCTGGCTGCAGAGTAACTTTTGCTGGTATGAGCGGCAGAGGGGCTTGTGCTGCTACAGTGGGGGGGAGCAGCTGGTGCCGGTACAGATGGCAGCGGCGTGGCCTTTACCACGGGCTGCAGAGTGGATGGTGCAGGCGGGGGCACGGCTTTCGCCGGGACGGAGGTGGGTTGGCTCCTGCCAGTACAGGCGGGGGCATGGCTTTGGCTGGGGAGGGCGGCGTGGCTTTTACTACGGGCTGCAGAGTAACTTTTGATGGTACCGGTAGGGGGGTGGCTGGTGCCGGTACAGGCTGAGGAGCGGCTCCTGGGGTGTGAGTGGCAGCAGCGCACATTACCCTATAGCTAGTCCTGCACCGATGTTTCATAAGAAACCACCCCTGCAACACATGCAGGAACACCAACAACAAAATCATGATCTTAAGAAGGTATCAATCCTTATCGTCACAGCCTGAAAGGTTTCCATCCCCTAGCTCTGATGGTGTCACTTTTGTATAAACATCAAAGGGCAAAGTAAACTTTCCCAAGGTAAAACTGAAAGTGTAATTAGTAACAGAATCCATCACGCAATGCCCGAGATATGCAGGTAGAGCCGTTACCCAACTAATCATATTATACATCAGAACTGCGAAACACACCAAAACAGCACATTTAAACCTTTGCATAAAAACACAAAGAGTAAATAAGCTATGCAACAAATTCGGCAGGTTAAATGGAGTTGACTCAATTAACTGCAAACAAAGCTCTTTAAAGGCATGATAAAACATTTCATTTAAGAACGACATCTTGTGAGCTGTCTGTTTTAATCTCTGAGCAAGCTGGTATTCAAACTATTCAGGCAATCTATCACAGCTCCTGTCAAGCCCCGCTCAAGCCCCACGTTGGGCGCCAATAAATATGTCGTGGTTTGGGCTGAACCGGCCACTGGGCGAATGACAGATGCTCCCTCCTACCTCTCTTCAAAGAGAGAGGCAGGAGAGAGAGAGGGAGAGAGACTTATGAGTTTAGAAGGATCTAAACTACTTTAATGAAATATTAATGATAAAATAAAAAGAAATAATGAGAAATATACAAAACTGTATCAAGCTCCCAGGATGACAATCACGACACCGGCAGGCACTGGGACAGTCCCAGACTGGACTCGATGACGGACGGGAACTGGATTCTGGATCTGGATTCAGGATCGGGATCAAAGGCAGATGAACAGACAGAGTCCTCCTCAGACGTCGGCCACTGAAGAAAGAGGGCTGACCCTTTGATCCCTCACCTTTTATACTGAGCATCAGGCAGATGGGATGGAATACCCTGTTGGTCAGTTTTGGGTCACCTGTCCTGTCCGATCCTCCTCGCAGGTGGGACCCCACTGCGCTTTTCCGCTTCTGATCCTCCAACAGGGCAAGTAACAAAGTTAGCTGACTGTGCTTGTTATAGCAATAAGTATAAGCAAGAGCCTCTCTGCATACCATGCCTGGGCATTGTGATAAATGATCAAAAATTTATAATTTATTAAACGAGTAAAGACAAGCAAACAGCGCTGGGTGCGCCGGGAGCATCCGCTCAACCAAGACGCACACCGTACATTCTCCGTTTCCGGTTTATATTCCTTTTACCAATACATATTCATAGCTACCAATACATATTCATAGAGTTGCTAATGATGGGCGTGTCTTCTTTGGCACATGCCCTCTTCACCTTTTGGGGTCTTCTCGACTCCCATCTGGTGGTCGGTGGATGAAGTCAGTAGTCTTCCTCGGCTCGCCCTTAGGATGGCCCTAGACTTCACGCATGTGCCCTATGCTTAATCACCATGTGGTTAACAGAAAAAAAACCCCACGGTTTACTAGAACGTTCCTTAGGTGGTTTCTGCAGGAAGGAACAGAGAGGGTCACATTTCACCATGCGGCCCTAGCATTGTTCCATATTGACACGAATCAGGTGAACACATTTCACAATCCCCCATCTTTTTTTTTTATGTTATTGATTCGTGTTTTTGTTTCTAATTGACTCAATACTTGCCGAATTGGTATCTTTAGTATCATCAGGGAATGAGCTTTCTCCTTCCCTGGTTCTGGATCAACAGGTACTGCAGTTTTCTGCATTCTTTGTATAAAACAAGGTATTAAACATGGAATTATTAACAATCCTCCACATATCCCCAATACTACATGTGCAATTTGCTTAATTTCTTTTACAAGTTCCTTTACAGCTTTTTCTTCATCATCAATTTCTAAACAACAACTACTAAGATTAAATTTTCCACAAACACCCCTTCAAATTTACATGTAATGATTTACAAATAAATTTTTAGTAACTGTGGGAATTTCATATTTCACTCCTGTTTCTATTTTATGATATAAGGGGTTAAATTTCCCAAGATCTACCCAGTATTGATAAGGGAGTTCTTTGGGATCATAGCATACAGTCTCGTTAAAGCAGCTTCCTATTTTCTGGCCCTTACAGTCATAGCCAGGGTTAAGGAACTCACCCCGAGTAGGACTAGAAGAGGTCCGGTCAGGGCCATAGTGATTGGCGGTCACAGCCCAAAGGGGTTGCAGCCCTTGGCAGACCTTTTCAAGCCGCAACACTGGTTCCCTCTCCGGTCTTGCCCTCTTCCTTAATCTTGTGGGGGGGTGGTCTTTTCAGCTAATTGGTATGCTATGTCCCAAAAATCCCGTGTACCCTGTAGCAAGTTTATTGCTATCCCTAGGGGATATAAATTGTCTTCCCTAGTCATTAAAATCTCCATGTCTACAGGAGTAGTCATAATGAAATTCCCACAGCAACTTAGCTTATGCTCTTGGATGAAGGCCTCTTCAAGTTCGTCTGATGGTTAGTTTAGTTTCTCCGGGCTCAGATGTGACTCTCCACTCCTTCACTGGACCTTTCACTCGCGACACATGTGTCCATCCTTTTTCGGCAGTTCTCACAGCTGTTTCTGTAGTTAATAGGACAAGAAAAGGTCCTTCCCAGAGGGGAGAGAGATTTTCTTCTCTCCATGTTTTTATTAGAACCTTATCTCCTGGTTCTAACTGATGAATTGCAAATCCTAAAGGTGGTGTTTGGGTCACCATTCCAATCTCTCTTAACTCTTTTAATCTTTTTCCAATGGTAATTATATATTGTTGGATACTTTGATCCTCAATTACATTATTCCCTAAAGGCATTCCTTGAAAATAGGGCATGCCATATAGCATTTCATATGGTGATAATGCAGTCTCACTATGTGGTTTAGTTCTTATATTTAAAAGTGCTAATGGTAGGCATTTTGTCCAAGGCATTTGTGTCTCAATCATTAATTTAGCCAATTGTTGTTTTATTGTTTGATTCATTCTTTCTACTCTCCCTGAGCTCTGTGGGTGCCACGGAGTGTGATATTCCCATTGAATACCTAACGATTGACATAGTAGTTTTATTATTTTAGAAGTAAAATGCGTGCCTTGGTCTGAATCAATGTACTGGATTATTCCATATCTAGGTATCAGGTATTCTAATAAAATTTTTACCACCATCTGTGCAGTAGCCCGCGCTACAGGATAAGCTTCTACCCATTGTGTTAAATGATCTACTATTACCAATAGATATTTTATCCTCCCCACCTTAGGCAATTCAGTGAAATCGACTTGTACTCTTTCAAAAGGTCTGTAAGCTGTTTTTCTCCCTCCCGTGGCTGCTTGTCGAAACACTTTCTTGTTTACCTTTTGAGAAGTTAAGCATCCATGTGTAATTTGCTTTGCTATTTCAAAAATCCCAATACAGCCGAATTGTTTAAGGAAATGATCACTTAACGCCTTTGTACCCCAATGTGTTTGCGTATGCAATCGTTCTAATATTTGCCTAGTATAGGCTTTTGGCAACATCTCTCTCCCGTCTGGCAGCGTCCATTTTCCCTATTCTAACTTAGCTCCTATTTTCTCCAATTTTGCCTGTTCTTCAGGGGTAAACTTCTTCCCTCTCTCCCCTCGTCTTTCTTCGCTGATGTCTTCCTGTGTTTGCATTGCATTAATTTTAGCGACTTGAGTCCTCAGGGGTGCTTCCTGAGCCTCTTTATCTGCTCGGCTATTTCCTCTGCTTCGATAATCTAATCCCTTTTGGTGTCCTCTCACATGTACCACTGCTATCTCCTTCGGTTCTCTTAGCGCCTTTAAAATTTTTACTATTAATTCTTGATGTATTAGATTCCTCCCTTGAGTATTAATTAATCCTCTTTCTTCCCAAATTTTTCCAAAAGTGTGGACCACTCCATACGCGTATTTAGAATCCGTAAATATAGTCCCGCTTTTTCCTTTTAATAATTCCAGGGCCCTACAGAGGGCATACAGTTCACAAGCTTGGGCTGACCATGATGGACTCAGAGGTCCCGATTCCACAATTTCTAGATTTTTGTTAATTATTGCATATCCCGATTTTCTCTTCCCTTCCACCACTCGGGAGGAGCCATCTATAAACAACGCTTCTCCATTTTCCAATTCAGTATCCCTTAAATCTGGCCTCACCTTAGTCTGGGTCTCAATTACCTCCAAACAACTATGTTGTACTTCCTCCGATGGCTCTCCAAATAAAAATTGTGCTGGACTCTGAGCAGAAGTCATCCTCAGTTCTAAGTCAGGGGAGTCTATTAGTATTGCTTCATACTTTAGGATCCGGCTGTCCGTTAACCATTTTTCCGCCTTCTGTTGTAAAACATTCCTGACATTGTGTGGGGTATACACCTTTAAAGGAGCACTAAAGGTAATTTTCCGAACTTCCTCTATTAATAATGCTGTAGCAACCAAAGCTTGGAGACAAGCGGGCCATCCTCTACTTACTGGATCAAGTAACTTAGAACAATACCCCACAGGTTTTTTGATTCCTGCCCAGTCTTGAGTAAGAACTCCATATGCTGTCTGGTTCGATGTGTTCACAAAAAGATAGAAAGGTTTTTCTAAATCTGGGAGGCTCAATACAGGTGCTTGTATTAATGCCTTTTTTATTTCCTCTAATTTCTGGTCATCTCCTGTAAACCACTTAAGTTGGTTACTAGTTAATTTCTCATATAGGAATTTTACCTTTTCACTATAATTTTCAAGCCATGGTCTACAATATCCTAATAATCCCAATATTTGCCGAACCTCCTTTTTAGTTTGTGGGGGTCTTAAGGATAGAATCCCAGATACCCTATCAGGATCTAGCTTCTTCCTTCCTTTACTCAGCCAATGTCCTAAGTATTTTACCTCCTGTTCTACAAACTGTAGCTTTGATCGGGACACCTTCAATCCTTTTTCCCCTAGAAAATTTAACAATTTAATGGTGGCTTCTTGGGTCCCCTCTTCAGTTTCTCCTGCTATTAATAAATCATCCACATATTACAATAATTTTACTTCCTTGGGTAATGTGAAATCCTGTAAGATTTTCTCTAAAGTTTGCCCAAATAAATTCGGTGACTCTGTAAACCCCTGTGGTAATACCGTCCACCTTAATTGCTGTTTTCGTCCCGTTTTGAGGTCCTCCCACTAAAAAGCAAAATAATCTCTGGATCCCTCATCCAGGGGACAGGCCCAAAAAGCGTCTTTTAAATCTATTACACTATACCAAGTATGTCTGGGAGAAATATGACTTAATAAAGTATAAGGATTTGCCACCACAGGGAATTTAGTGATCGTTCGCTGATTTACAGCTCTTAAGTCCTGCACCATTCGGTATGACCCATCCGGTTTCTTTACAGGGAGGATGGGTGTATTATGAGGTGACATACATGGTTCCAAAGTTCCTTTTTCCAAAAGTCTGTCAACTGCAGGTTTTAATCCTTTCCGACCCTCCATGGGTATAGGGTATTGCTTGATTCTAATTGGATGATGTGGGTCTATTATTTGAACGCTTATAGGATCCATTTTTATCTTCCCAGTTTCCCCTTCTTTATACCACACCGAGGGGTTAATGGCTTCTTCATCCTCCTGTGTTAAAGTATATAATTTAATCTGCAATTTGTCCCCCTGACTCTGAATGCTCAAGTTTAATTTCAAAATCAGGTCCCTTCCTAATAAATTGTATTCCGCTTCAGGGAGCAAAAGTAAATCATTAAGACAAATTTTCTTTTCTGTTTCTACTTCTACATCCTTTAAGATAGGTACTTTAAAAGGCTCTCCTTTTGCCCCGACTACTGACATATAACTCTTCCCTTTTTCTATTCCTTTTGGAAGTTTTTGAATGGTTGATTTTTCAGCTCCTGTATCCACTAAAAACAAAACCTCCTCTTTATGGGGACCTATTAATAATTTTATCAAGGGCTCTGTTGATGTTGAAGTCCCCAGAAGATAGAGCCCCTGACACCCCTATTCTTCTTTGAAATCTCTCTCTATAAGGCTGTCTCTGGGGTGTCCGCTCTATTCCTTTTTCCCTTTTCTCTCCGGATGGAGTCTTATTTTTCTGACTTTCCCTTACTGCTGCTACAAAAATTTTTGCTTTTACTTTTTGTTTTTCTTCATCCCTCCTAACATAGACCTTCTGGGCTTCTCTAAGTAACTCCTCTAATCCTTTTTCCTGCCAGTCTTCAAGTTTTTCTAATTTCCTTCTTATATCCCCCCAGGATTTGGCTACGAATTGTGTTCTAAGGAGTGCGGTTCCAGCCACTGTATTCGGATCAATTCCAGAATACATTTGTAGGCTTTTCCTCAACCTTCCTAACCATTCAGTTGGAGATTCGTCTTTTCCTTGTCGTTCATTAAATGCTTCATTAATATTTTGCCCTCGGGGAACCGCTTCCCTTATTCCCTGTATGATTAATGTTCTCAAATCCCTCATGTTTTGTCTTCCTTGGGGTTGTTGATGATCCCAGTGGGGATCCACAGTTGGCCATTTCTGATCTCCCGGGGGACCTGCCTGATTCTGTCTTTCCCAAATTCTCATTCCAGCTTGTCTAATCATTCCCCTTTCCTCAGCAGTAAATAAGATCCCTAAAATGGATTGTATTTCTTCCCAGGTGTAAGTATTGGGGCCTAGGAATTGGTCTAGTTTTTCAGCTACTCCAAGGGGATCATCTAATAGGGTCCCCATTTCTTTCTTGAAATTCCTTACATCTGTGGTATTTAATGGGACTGCCACAAACCCGATGCCTCCCTGATTGCCTCCGAGGGGTACTTCTCGTAAGGGATATAGAGAAGCTCCCTCAGATGCAGCAGTCCTACTCTTTGTACATGCAGCCGGAGGTCGATCTAATTCCGGTGCTATTGGTGGTGGAGGCAGGGGTAACGGTGGCGCTGATGGAGGTGCTACGGCCACCGGAAGGGGAGTCGCCGCCAAAGGTGGATTATTAGGATATGGAGGCGGTAGGTTATCCAGTGGCTCCCATTCATCATCTCTTTCCTTTCCTTTTTGGTTTTTATCTCCTTCTTCTTCCTCAAACTTTTCATCTGTTTTTAATGGAAGTATTGAGGCTGGAAAAGGACGTGAAATCCTAATCCATAATCCTGCATAATCACTTTCCTCCTGACTAAAAGGTTCCTTTGAATTAATGTATATATCTAAGGCCTGGCAAATCCAGTCCTCAAAAGATCCAAAAACAAGCCAAAAGACATGTGGTTTTACAGGTTCCTTCGGCCATTCAATCATGCAATATTGAACCAATTTTAATTTACTTTTTCCTTTTCTGGGGCCCCTTTCATCCCAATTTTTAATCATTATTCCTAATGGACTCTCCGGAGGTATGTCTGGTAATTTGCTCCCTTTCTTCTGGTCCTGGGTCGTCGATTTTGTCTGATCCATCTAGGAATTTTACTGTGGCAATTCCTACAGCCCTTGGTTACCGGTAAGCGTGTCTTGCAGGGGGTTTTAGGACCTGTCACCCACCCACGAATCCTATAGGGGTCGCTTCGGTCCTTCACCGGCCAAGTCCCTAGCGGGAGATTGGAACCGCGGTTAGAAGACCTCCACAATCGCTTCGGAACCAGGTTCCGTCTCAGTCACACTCTTACACACACACAGGCAACCGAATCCCACCCAACCGAACGGTATACACCTTAAACACTTACGACTCCGTCGTCTTCGTTCGGATCTTCGCGCACAGAATTACAGGCAAAATAAACTGCTGCAGCCGGCAAGGGAGCTCATAAAAATAAAATTCTTTGCTTGTCCCTACTCAGGTTCAGGCTGGTGTTAGTCCCGACCTGACCCGATCAGGAGCCACCAAATGGTGGAGCGCCCCTCCTAGACCAAGTCAGAATTCAGGAACCAAGACCATCCCGGACGAGCCCCCAATTGTGATAAATGATCAAAAATTTATAATTTATTAAACGAGTAAAGACAAGCAAACAGCGCTGGGTGCGCCGGGAGCATCCGCTCAACCAAGACGCACACCGTACATTCTCCGTTTCTGGTTTATATTCCTTTTACCAATACATATTCATAGCTACCAATACATATTCATAGAGTTGCTAATGATGGGCGTGTCTTCTTTGGCGCATGCCCTCTTCACCTTTTGGGGTCTTCTCGACTCCCATCTGGTGGTCGGTGGATGAAGTCAGTAGTCTTCCTCGGCTCGCCCTTAGGATGACCCTAGGTTTTACGCATGCGCTCTAGAGACCTCAGCTCGCCCTTAGGATGACCCTAGACTTCACGCATGTGCCCTATGCTTAATCACCATGCGGTTAACAGAAAAAAAACCACACAGTTTACTAGAACGTTCCTTAGGTGGTTTCTGCAGGAAGGAACAGAGGGTCACATTTCACTATGTGGCCCTAGCATTGTTCCATATTGATACGAATCAGGTGAACACATTTCACAGGCATCAGCTATAAACATTGGTCTTATCACTCTGAGAGAGCGAATATTGTCTGCACAATATGCTGTTAATTTCAGTAGTTAGAAGAGGCCCAGCTAAGAAGCAAAGTTACTGAACAAAATTGGTTCTGTTTTACCTCAAAGAAGGACAAATAGCAGGAATACAGGCCACACAATCAATAAGTGCAGCAGGAGATTGAAATTCTGAAAGGTGTTTCTGAGCATTTGTTCTTCCAGAGATTCAGTGCAGACACCTAAACTTTTATTTCATAGTTCATTTTATCTGATCTAATGATTTTTTTATTATATTAGTCAATAGATATAATTTAGCCTGTAGTGATTTAAAATTCCCAACAGTAGCCTGTACCATTAGCATCGGGCTCATAGACTGAAGTTCAATGAAGTAGCAACTAACAGCATCCAAGCAGACATTTGTGAATCATTGTCTGTAAAGAAAACAGAATAATGACAAGTTTCTTTTTTTCCTATATATTAGAATTAATCTGAAATAGAAATGAGCATTCTTTGAGTTTTAATGGAATAACATATCAGCAAGACATCTGTCAGCTACTTTTAAGTATTTAACTGTTTATTAGAAAAATTGATTTTTGAAAGCTAACGCTTGTGACAGACATAATGGGAAAGTGAATCATTACTATTTATCTGATATTAAATCTAATAAATAAAACATGACACAGTTAATAGCAAGGTGAAATATTTAGTTAATATTTAAATATTAATTTGATATGAATACAAGTTATTAATTTAGATAGAAATTTACATATCTAACATGAACATCAAATTATAACCATTTAGATATTAATATCTAAGTAGATATTAATATTAGACAACATTCACTTAAGTTCTATATAAGTTAAGAATATTTAAATCAGCTAACCATAAAAGACCAAAAAAAAGTGAGACAAAAATAGATGTAAACTCTATATTTGATCAGGGGATATTTGCATGTATATTTTCCACAGAATCAGAAAAATGTATGGTTAGAAAAGTTATCAAGACATTGGCTAGTTCTGCTTGTCGTTTCTGAGACAAGATAGTTCTGACTGAAGTTTTTATAGTCTATTCACAAAAGTTGCCAATGCTAGAGATTCCATAATATGCAGGCAACTTCAAGTACATAGCTATTCTTTTAGCTAGAAACTTTTTCTAATATTAAACCTAAATTCTTTCCTGTTGAATTTTAGTCTTGGAGAGTGATTCATCACCAACGTCTTAAAAACAATTTGGGAAGATCTATGCCTGTTCAGTCTTCTCTTTTCCAGAGTACAAGAACTCAGTGCTTCTAGCCTTTCTTCATTAAACATTTCACCGTTTCATTCACAGAACACCTGATTCTCATTTTTCCGCACTTTTCCCAGATTCCCTCAAATTTGTCTGTAATACTCCTTGAAGTACGTTGCAAAAAATTTACAAAATAATCCTCTCAGTTCCTCGTGAATCTTCAGTGAAGTGGAGAAAATTATCTTTATTGAAGTAGTTTATAGGAAGTACCCTACAAGTTTCTACCAACTGGTTTAGAATGAGGAGTCTCAGTAACCACTACTTGGAAAGAAAGAATAAATTCACCCAAAAGAAAAGAAAAGCTTTGGGGATTACAGAAGTGCACTGCTTTAGGATATTGCATATATTTTACTATTTATTAGGATATAGTTGCCTCTCTTATCTCAGAAGTACTCTGCTTGGATCACGTACATATCCTGATAGTAATACATGAATACTCTAAAAGGTGTAAAGGCTTTTTCATTCTATTCCAATATGGGTCCTAAAAAAAGATTCCAAAATATTAAGGACACAAGAAATGTATATATGTATAAAAATGGTATCAATATTCCATACCATTTGTATGAGTATAAAAATTGCCAGCTGTGGTAATTATTTATTAATTGTAACAAAAATGGAAGAGAAATGGGAATTCTATCTTAATCTATATTAAGTCTATGTTTTGAGTACTATTTTGACTTTTGAGTGCTAAAACATACATGAATTGAACTCAGTTTTCCATTGCCTAATGGTCTGTAAAGTAATAGATTTTAGGAAGTTCTGAATACAATTAATATATTCAAGATATGCTGTTCCTTCTGCAGCATAACAATTCTAATCCTACTTAATCCTAAATCAATTTTAGGTGATGTAAAAGGATTAACAAAATCAAAACAATTTTCCTCATACTTTAGGACTGAAGTTAATAAATCAACAGGGGGAAAAAAAAGCAACATTAAGAACCTTTGAGTAAAAAGGAACAAAAGCTACAAAGCTGATATTTTGATATATCACACCTTACATTATTTTATGTTTCTTGCCAAAGTAAGACCTTGATAGTAGTTGAAAAGAAAATTATTTTGTGGCTATTTTCCTTACCCGTGCTTTAAACAACTGGTCATATACTTCAAGCAGCCTTGGCAATGGCACTCCAATTTCTTACATGGTATATGTTACAAAACCTACATCCCAGTTCAAAGTGCAAACCCGTTGCTCTGGAAACTGCACTACAAAATCTGGAGAAAAAATACAGCGGGATGTTTAGATTCCAACTTGTTAATGGCAGTCTAGCAAAGAAAGGCATTTGAATTTTACTAGCTCCAAGTTTTATTTTCTGTCTTCCACACAGTTGGTACCTTTTTGCCTGTGAAGCAGATGTAAGTTTCCCCCCAATCTGCACAGAAGAAAGGATATGCAAAATGTAACTACCTCCAAAGATAGTATTAAGCTATATCGGCTATGCATGACAGGGATTACTTACACTAAGCATTTTATTACAGTTCTGCCATGGAACTATGCAGTTAAGAAAAGTTCGTTAACTTCTGTTTCATCACAAAAGAACATACTATCATTTCATTTGCTAGAATAGCCAGCTCTATCTGAAACATTACTGCATCTTTATCATGTTTAAGTGTCAATAACAATATTTTAGTATTGTAAAAGTACATTTAGTGCTGTAACAAGATATTTTCCAGGTTTTTATATAATACCAAGTCATCAGAACATTCAAGCATCTCAAAAGCAGAAAGAAGCTCCAAAAGAATCCAGAAATCTCCTGAGTCAGTTTTAGAATCTGCCCCTGCAGATAGTAGATACTTCAAAAAGCAACAAATAAATGTGGTTGCCTAAAATATTATATGTATAAATACACATTTTTACTTTGTATTTTGATACAAACAAACTTTACTACTTTCTAAAATGCAATCTGCACAGCCATCCAAAAGTAACTGTTGCTGCCTTCTAAGCTTCATTCAGGGTGAAAACCTGTAAATTCTGGTTAAATCCCTAGATAAATTATAGGAAAAACTGTATCTGTAAAAACCGTAATGGTTTTGTAAACATACAATTATACTGTGTTTACAAGATTAAAGGCAATAGGAATTCTATTTCTACTTTTTGTCTAACCTCCCTCTCCTCGGTCCCTTGTCAAAATCACTGTAATAATGAGCAAGCATCACAACGCTTTTATTCTTAATTTTGTGGACGAAACTGAAAAGCACCACCCAGCTACCCTCAAGATCAACTCCATCGCTACTGATGGTTGAAATAATTTGTTGCTTCAGCTACAGTGAAAAAATTCACAAATAACTACAGTAATTATGTATCACAAGAATTGGAGGAAATAAAATTATCAATATTCTTTCTTTTTAGAGTTTAAAAAGAGAGACATTTCCTAGGTTAGAATCTTTTTTTAAGAGACTAAAAAGAAAGCTGAGACACATTCATGTAATGCATATGTTTGTTCACTATGCAGGCTAAACCACTTGCCTAAAGGAAAGTAACAAGCTGTGTCAGCATGTATCTTTCCAAGCAATACAATCTTCAGACTAAATGCTTGCATTCTGTCAGCGGGGCTCAGAGACACACTATCGCTCAACTCTGAAAGAGAAAAGAAATACTTTAGAGAACTTCAGGAAAAAAAAGTTCCACATTTATTCACAACTACACTGAGGTATTTAAATTTACTACTAACACATTAAAATCTTACGCTATTGTCAGTGCAAAGTCAGCACATGCAAGTGAAAATACAGCTCTTTCTATTGTGTATGCACATATATTCACAGATTTTTGTTTCCTTGAAGTTCCATGCAAATCTACTTTAAAAAAGCAATGGCCAAAACCAACACAAAAACCACCACCACATAGCTTTTCCCTCAAATCACTGTCAATGTTGTTTGCAAAATGGCAACCTCGAGCACAAAGTCCAAGTGGGGGGAAAAAACCCAACCAGGAAGATACAGTGAATTACCCACTTATGGTAAAGGTTGAGGCAGATTATCACAGCTGAGTGGCTAGGCTTGCAGAGCTGTGCCCACTACTCTGCTTCTCTATAAATGGAGAAAAAAACCTTAAGCTTCCACTCTTGTCAACATTGTAAAAATGCTGAACTCCCTGAAGATTCTTTAATCTTTGTCACAATAGATTTAACATTTTTATTAGAATTTCCTAATACTGAAACCTTCAGACAAAATTTCACAAGCATTCTGAAGTCCATATATAATAGCATCTAAGAACGAGAAGGGATGAAAGCGACTTCTTAAATGTTATCTGGAACATGATCATTCAAGTCATATATGCAGTATCCTCCAAGATATATGTAAAAATATTACTTTTCTGTCCTTTAGGCAGACAAACCAAAGGTAATAACATTAATGAATTACTAGTAAACTACACTTACCAAATATACTACAGAATATTCCAGAAAAGATGCATCTCACCTGGACAGCATATCAGTAGCAGAACATAATCAGTCTTAAAAGCTTTAATTGTACCATTTTCCTATAGTTCTAGCTTGTACCATTCCTAGTCCATTAAGACCTACCTTTCTCAATGATTTCTTGCCAGAGTTTGCACCAAGATAGGATCAGAATGACCCACACAATGTATAATTGCAAGCTTACACTCTGAGAGCTTAAAAGGGTCAGCAAATTCTCCATACAGCTGAAAGAAAAATGATCAGGTTGTACATTTCAAGTAGGATAAAAAGGAAAGTTTTAAAATCAGCTTTTCTTTATTTTGTATGGTAGACATTAGACTAATAAAGGTACAACTCAAGTAACTGTTGTCAAACACTAAATGAAAATTATTTTTATTTACTACATTTAGTTTTACCTCTTAAATACAATCCCCAATTTTAAGTTATAATTAATACTGTTAATTTTCTAACATGACACTCCCAATAAATCAAGAAATCTAAGAGGCTTAATAAAGAAGATAAACACACGAAAGAAATTGAAGTACTAAAAATTGAAAGAATATCAAAATACAGAAAAAGACAGTCTAGGGTAACACAGACATTCTGAGACCAGGAATGCCAAACTGTCTATCTATTACTTTTCCTAGTCAATGTAAGATCATTCTTTGCAAAGCATTCCCCCCCTCCCCCGCCAACCTGATAAATTGACATTTAATACAGAGAAATTTCTAACCACCTTGGTTATATCCATCAGCTCAGCATCAAGCTGGGAGATTGCATCTTGCACTGAAGACTGATGGGAATACTGCCACTGTAATGTTTCTTGTATTTGAAGCTAGATCCTTGCAACCTTGTTAAAAAAAATAAATCAAGATTGGATTAATTTAATGAAATCTTAAGAATACACACAGAAATAACTTTAACTTATTTAAATGTAGAAATGTTACTTACACCTGTCTCCTATTAACTGCATAACTTTGCCATGTTGTGAAGAAAGCACAGAAAACTTTCTACAGAATTAGTAATAAAAATATCATGTGCCAATGAGACAAAGTGAAATAATACATTTACAGTGTAGCTTAGATTAATATTTTTTCTTACTTCCATTTTCTTTTCTAGTTCATGTAGGAATTCACCATCGGCAGCTATAGAGGATATGGCAGTGCAACTTTTAGCACTCAAAATGGCACGTGCAATGTATTCAAGACAGTGCTGAAGAGAAATTTCTGTGCTGCAAAACAAATATTCAAAGAGTAAAATGGGTACTTAGTATAATTATTTGAGGGTTAGTTATATTCTCACTAGACCCCGGGAATTAGCATGTGACTTCTCCTGATTTTATTAAATAGTGCAGGAGATTACCCAACCATGTAAACCACTTCTTTGTGCAAGCTCAGTTTTAGTGTACTTCTCAATCCACTGCTCCACAGTTACACTATTACATTATAAAATTCTGTGTAAGAAATGACCACTTAATATATGGTATTTACAACAGGAAATACATTGCAAGCTAATGAATAATACATAAAATAAATATTTCATGTTTTCCCAATAATGCCCTGGATTAAAAGCTAACTTGTTCAATTCATTTAAAATATTTTTAGCAAATGTCCTTGGGCATTGGACTTTTCTTGTCCTTGGCCTTTTCTTAAAATACCTAAAGTAGGTATTTTAAAATACCTAAATTAAGTATTTTAAGAAAACCTATTAGGTTTTGATTTTATTTTTCAATTACCTCAATATATGCAATAGATCACACATAATCCATACCTATGCAGGTCAGCCAACTTAGCCAAGACTCTGGCTGTATTGCTAAAATTTCTGTTCTTTTCAAAGTATCTCCAAAGTAAATCCATATAATAGATTTTGTTTTGGTCAATCTTGGTCATCCGCACAAGGTAGGGTTCCAAAAAGGGGGCAGTCACCTGCAAAGGTCATAAAGATAACATTTATATTCTTGCTCTTTCCTCTTTTTTAAAGCATCAGCATTATTACTGATAATACTGATACTTCCAGCCCAGTGGAACCATCCAACAAATTATTTCCTTGAATAGAGATGAGCTCACCTGTAACAGTTGCCATAATCTAGTTTGTTCTCAGTCATGTAACAAATATTTCTGTAATGTTCAGATCACAATGTTTTCTGCATATATCAGTTTACCCTCTGTTCCAAATTAAGTTGGTGCCATATTAATGATAATCAAGGAAATCATGTTAGGCAAAAACATCTGTATTCTGTCCCTTATTCTAAAATGCTTGTTTGTCATTACCCTCCATACCTTCCCCAAAAGAGCTACTTTTTCAGTTGCTTGAAATAAAGCGCCCCATATAATGGTAACAAGGTATCCCGAAAACTCGCCTCTCTTGAAAAGCTTGGAGTCCAACAACATCCTCTTCTGGTTCTCCATTTTTATAGAAATGAAGGCCAAGACCTTGGGGATCTTTCTTCTCAGCAGCTGTAAGAGAGAGTTCTACTACTTCCTCATAGAAACGCACTAGGAAAAAAAAAGAGCAAATAGCACGATTCATTATTGTATTAAATCTATGACAAAATGCTAAGTGACATCAAACACTTCCCATCTTAGCAAGCAAGAAAAAATAAGCCTTATTCACTCTGGTCTGTACCTTATAAAAGTTTATGTCTCTACTTCACCTGTGGGATTATATGCAAGTTTGAAGTTACATATTTGTAGAAGAGAGACTGAAGTCTTGACTGTTACGACAGTTATATCTACATTTAAATTATGTACTAGCTTCCACTGCACAAAACAGGATTCAGAACAATCTTTCTAACATTTGGTATAAAACCTCACCTGCAGAAGTACAGTCATAGAATCATAGAATGGTTTAGGTTGGAAGGGACCTTGAAGATCATCGAGTTCCAACCCCCCTGCCATGGTCAGGGACACCTTCCACTAGACCAGGTTGCTCAAAGCCCTATCCAACCTGACCTTGAACACCTCCAGGGATGGGGCATCTACAACTTCCCTGGGCAACCTGTTCCAGTGCCTCACCACCCTCAGAGTGAAAAATTTCTTCCTAATGTTTAATCTAAACCTGCCCTCTTCCAGTTTAAAGCCATTCCCCCTCATCCTATCACTACATGCCCTTCTAAAAAGTCCTTCCCCAGCTCTCCTGTAAGCCCCCTTTAGGTACTGGAAGGCCGCAATAAAGTCTCCCTGGAGCCTTCTCTTCTCCAGGCTGAACAGCCCCAACTCTCTCAGCCTGTCTTCATAGGAGAGGTGCTCCAGCCCTCTGATCATCTTTGTGGCCCTCCTCTGGACCCACTCCAACAGGTCCATGTCCTTCTTACGTTGAGGGCTCCAGAGCTGGATGCAGTTCTCTAGGTGGGGTCTCATGAGAGTGGAGTAGAGGGGCAGAATCACCTCTCTTGACCTGCTGGCCTGTCCTAGTTTGAGGTAAAACAGGACCAGTTTTGTTCAGTAACTTTGCTTCTTGGCTGGGCCAAGTTGGGCTTGATACAGTTTTGTTTATATTTCATTATTTCCTTTTATTTTTTTATTCATATTTCATTAAATAGTTTAGTTCCTTCTAAACTCATAAGTCTCTTTTCTCTCCTCTGCCTCTCTCTTTGAAGAGGGGTAGAGGGGAGCATCTGTCAGTCCCCTCTGGGGTGCCCCACGTCCCCAGTAGATGATTCAGCCTAAACCACAACATGGCCACACTTCTGATGCAGCCCAGGATACGGTTGGCCTTCTGGGCTGTGATCGCACATTGCCGGCTCATGTTGAGCTTCTCATCAATCAGCACCCCCAGGTCCTGCTCCTCAGGGCTGCTCTCGATCCAGTCTCTGCCCAACCTGTATTTGTGCTTGGGATTGCCCCGACCCAGATGTCGGACCTTGCACTTGGACTTGCTGAACTTCATGAGGTTGGCATGGGCCCACCTCTCCATCCTGTCCTGGTCCCTCTGGATGGCACCCCTCCCCTCCAGCGTGTCTACCTCGCCACACAGCTTGGTATCATCGGCAAACTTGCTGAGGGTGCACTCGATCCCACTGTCCATGTCACCAACAAAGATGTTGAACAGCACCGATCCCAGTACTGACCCCTGAGGTATGCCACTCATAAATGGTCGCCACTTGGACATCGAGCCGTTGACCACAAGTCTTTGAGTGCGACCATCCAGCCAGTTCTTTATCCACCGAGTGGTCCATCTGTTGAATCCATGCCTCTCCAATTTAGAGACCAGGGTATTGTGTGGGACAGTGTCAAATGCCTTGCACAAGTCCAGGTAGATGACATTGGTTGATCTTCCCTTGTCCACTGCCGCTGTAACCCCTTCGTAGAAGGCCACCAAATTTGTCAGGCATGACTTGCCCTTGGTGAAGCCATGCTGGCTGCTACCAATCACCTCTTTATTTTCCATGTGCCTTAGCAGAGTTTCCAGGAGGATCTGCTCCATGATCTTGCCGGGCACAGGGATGAGACTGACTGGCCTGTAGTTCCCCAGGTCATCTTTATTTCCCTTTTTGAAAATGGGGGTTATGTTTCCCCTTTTCCAGTCTGCAGGAACCTCACCAGACTGCCATGACTTCTCAAATATGATGGATAGTGGCTTAGCAACTTCATCTGCCAGTTCCCTCAGGACCCGCAGATGTATCTCATCGGGTCCCATGGATTTGTGCACCTTCAGGTTCCTCAGGTGGTCTCGTACTTGATCTTCACCTACAGTGGGCGGTTCTTCATTTTCCCAATCCTCGCCTCTGCCTTCTGCATCATGGGTAGTGTCTGCAGTCTTTGCCAGTGAAGACAGGCAAAAAAGTCATTGAGTACCTCAGCTTTGTCTCTGTCCCAGGTGACCAATTCTTTTAAAAAAGGATGATCAGTCATTTACCCTTTGCTTACATACAGCCCAAAAAGTTTTGTTAAAAATTTTTTTACCACATATATGAAACAAATGGACACTGCAATGTGAAATAAGTGGATGGGAACATATCTATACAGAAGTAGTTGTGGGGTTTTTCATTTTTTGGTGAAATCTAGAAAGGCTTTAAACAAGAACAGGTTGACATATATTAATTCTAAGAGTTATTAAGAAATTTTATGACAAAACGTCACTATAAAATGAGTTGGAGTTGTAAGTTAGTAAACAAAAAAGAAGATGGCACGAAATAAACTATTTAGTAGAACATGATCATTGATTGCCTCTTACCTTGCCTATATTGCGCACAAACGTTAGCAAGGTCTACTTGATTGCTGATCTTTTGGTACTCTTTTAGTGAGTCTCTTTTAGCATCTTCTCTTTTTCCAGTTTGCTTTGAGCCTGTCAAGACAGCTGAAGCAGTTCATTTGCCTATAGACAAATGATGGAAAAATGGAAATTATTCATATGAACACAGCATGAACAGATTATAGATACTGTTGTGAGTTAATGAGTTATTATGCCAAACTTCAAAGCTGAAACAGTAGAATCATCATCATCATCTCAAAAATACCCTCTTGTCACTTGATAACAATAAGTTTCCAGCAGAAAGACTGTACAACTGCAGTAGAGAGAAGGGCTTAAGACTTAACCAATTGGTTCCCTATTCTCCTCTCACCAGTTACTTTTGTCGAATTTATTTGAAGAACTTCAAAAGAGAGAAGTTTTTGAACATAATTATCTTCTTACAAATTCCACGGCAACAGGCAGAAAACAGACTACAGTGAGGAAAGACTGGAATAAGAACACATTTTATCAACATCAGGAAGAAAGACTTTTTTATTAGACATCACATTGGAGGTAGAACCCCTATGAACACTACAAATAACTGCAAATGCTTCAAATCAGAGCTCGCATAATTTTCAGCATTAATCAATTACATGACACAAATATGCAGATGACCTGCCGTCATTAGTTCTTGTGCTCCTGAAACTACTTAAGCATAATGATTTCCAAGCTGCCCAAGTTATTTCATTTGAACACGTTGTAAAGTTGTGTTTTGGTGCTGTAAAAATCTGGAAGTGCCCTTACCTTGGAACACGCAGCATCGGCAGTGCTATGAAGAAGAGGACAGATATCTTGCAAATAGGCACTGATGCCATCCACAGCAGCATTATCTCTGATATAACAGTTTATGAGAGAAGCAATGAGTGCTCCAGTCAACTCTCTGTCTCTCTTCAAGTCTTTGAAAGCAGTAATCTTCAGATGTTCTTGAAGTTCCTGAAGACAGACAATTTCATTAGTTTACCAAAGTTTTTACTTTATTCTGCTTGGAAATATAAAAATGTTACAGAAGCACAATTAACCGTTTCCAATAAATAAAACCATACAAAACTCCAATGACTGAAGTGCACAGCATAGAAATACATTGTTTTAAATACACGTTACATAGCAGAATGGAAAATACTAGAGAAGAAAGCCCTGTCAATGAAGACACTAGACCCTTGGATGCCAAAGGGCAATGAGAACTCTGTATGACTTCCTCTGCTATCTTCACTATGTCACTTTTGTTTCAGTTCTCTGTGAGTAAGAATGGAATTAGCAGTTCCCCCCTACTTCACAGGGCACTGTCAGAATGCACACACTATAAAACGAGTATGTTACAGTTTTTAATAATGGCAACCATCTGAGTACCATTATAGATGAAAACAATGACGGATGCAGAAAAAGGGGGAATTTTAAAAGTTCGAGGTCTGTACTCTTTCTGCTTTTTGATATTAAGTTATGTTGAAGGTTATTTATTTTTTTAATTATTAGGAACATTTGCTCACATAGAGTTGCCAGTAGTGTCTATGTAGTGTTTATAGATGACCACTAACAGCATGAAAATACTGTTACAAAAAACTCTAAAACTACTGAAGACAGAGGAGAAGGTTCTATTTGTTAAACAATTAGTTAACTCCTTGTCCAACAAAAGAGAAAAGCTGCCTGTGTTAGAAATCATGCTAACACCCCAAAGCAATGGTGTGAAGAGCTCCTACTTCTGTGCATTTGTAAAGTTTAAAAATTCTTTTTAATGACAAAGAATACAACTACTCAAATAATCTATCAACTGCTAGGACAAAATGCCTAATATTCAAATTAATATCTTCTTCAAGGGCTAGATGCAAATTCAACATTAGCAAAGGGGGCACAGCAGCAGCACCCACAGTTCTGTAAGTTTTGTTCCTTACAAACAAGGAGAGTCTGAAAGAACTGGGATTGTTTAGCCTGGAGAAGAGAAGGGCATTGTGTGTGGGATCTTACTAATATTCATGGAAGGGTGTAAAGAAGACAGAGCCAGACTTTACTCAGTGGTGTGCAGTGCCAGGACATGACACAATGGCCAAAAGCTGAAACATGGGAAATTGCGTTTGAACATAAGAAAAATCCTTTTTACCGTAAAGGTGGTTGAACGCTGGAACAGATGTTGCCCAGAGAAGTTGTGAAGTCTCCATCCTTGGAGATATTAAAAACCTTATTGGACATGGTCCTGGGCAACCTGCTCTAGGCTGACCCTGCTTTGAGCAGGGGGGACAGATAATCTCCAGAGGTCTCTTCCAACTTCAGCTGTTCTGTGATTTTGCAATGCATTCTAGACTCCTGCTTATGCAAAAGTGCAAGGGTCTGAAGTCTCTACAACCCTATTGCTCTCCATTGTTAAACCTTTACCAACAGTAAGAGTGAATTCCTCTAGGCTGGACAACACTGGTCCATTCTTTTCAGAACACATTTTGCAGAATGTGGTTAAGGTGAAAACATAGTTGTTTATAAAACAAGAATAATTATTAACTGTCAGTAAAAGTAAAATTAAATCTATTGTTAGTGACACTTCCATTTTGCTAAAATTGGGAGATGAGATCAATACTACATGTTAGTATCTTAAAAATAAACATTGCAACCTGAATTAAAACCATATAATAATCTATGTGTGGTTTAAAATTCATAATATGCTTCTCAATGAATTAAATAACCCTTTGGGAATATCTAAGTAGCAAAAGAAATTCAGATGTTAAATATGAACAAATTAGAATCATATGATTCAGACCCTACCTTCTGAAGCTCACCTACAACAACACTGAATTGGCGCTCACACAGAAATTTTCATAAAGCCAATGCCTGGCAGGTTTTGCGAACAAGCTGCTGTAAAACTTGAAGCGAGGTCTTCTCATTTAGCTGTGTCTCAGCTGAAAAAGCAAAGAGATTGTCAATAAGTAACTATGTTCTACATGTTTCGAATTAATATGTCAACTTTTAAGGTTTTACAATAACAATTTCCTTACATTTCTAATTTTTTTTCTCCTCCATTCTTCATTAATGCTATCTAGCTCTCTTTGGAGGAAAATGCCATGTTAACATTTCCCCCAAACAAATACCATCTGTTAACATTTATTTCAAACTATGCAACACAGGAGGAGTACTTTCTGAAAAAGAAGTATGGCTTCATGTGAGTGCACATAATTTACATAATCAGTCTTAAATTTTAACTTGATTTTTTCCCCCAGAAATAATTATACATATATTTATCATTAATATAAAATAAATTAAAATAAAAAACATACATATTCCCTTCTTGCTTGATTACCTGTATTTGCTTTTAGAAAGAACAATTATAATTACATCTTTGGTCAACACTGTCTACAATGTCTTTAAAGCTCAGGCTTCAAAGGAACAACAACTACACTGAAAACTAGCAACATTTAAATTTGGTAAGATGTATTATATTCACCAAAAGAATATAATGGATATATACTTATTACCTGGGTGCAACATAATTGCAACAATTTATGTCTTTACTTTTGAGTGCTTACATTTCAGAAATAAGGCAGCAATAACTATATTGTGTCATTTAGCAATCCAAAAGGATTTATTGGCTTTGGAGTGCATGAAAATGAAAAATAAAGTGATTAAATGTCTACCAAATTCTACATAATGTTTTTGGTTTTTTCTTAAATTTACATTCACACTATTGGAACTAAGAAGTACAGAAAATGAAGTAGAAATGAAAAAACAGGATTATACCCACATGGACCAAAACCATCTTTAATTCTGTATGTACATCAGCAACACTTCCCAACTTGCCTGCAAGTGCTGGGCAAAAGCTATACTAAAGGAGGACATGAGCTGTGTGACAGAAGTCTGATTTCTAAACAAAGTTTTGTAGATATTTCAGTGATTAGAGCTTTGGCAACTTGCATTACAGTATTTGGACAACATACTAACTCATCTCACAAACAAATTACTTAACAATTGCTGTCCTGAAAACATAAATGGGTATGCTGCTACTAAGTATTGTGATGAAGAGATGAAACAATCTTCTGAAATATGGAGAACATTAGGAACAAGAAAAGAACTAGTTTTGTATTTCAAAATTATTTGAATGTGGAAAATAGGATAAAGAGGATACATATCTACACAGAATTGTAACTTAATTCTTTCTATGAGAGAAGTTTAAAAGTGTTTTAAAGTTCAAGCACTTATATTTTAGCATAATAAATTGAGAGAGAGAACTTGTGTTTTGCAGTGGCTCAAGACCACTAGATGTTATTGTTCTGAAATCCAGATTCTCTTCACAGAGATATATTCTCCTTTGTGGACTGCTTTAATTAGTTGCAATATTAAAGCTTACAGTATCAAACTGAAAAGGTAACATCTGCAGTGTGTAACAAACGAAGTCTCTTGCCACAGTCAACCTAAAGACTGGAATGTTCCTCTATTTAGATTTGAGTTTTCATTCTGGGTATATACTTCATCTCTAGTACAGTCATATGTAAATGAATTCACATCAACATCACTGCAGAAGCACTACACCTGATGGAATGTTATGATATGGTATGGAAGCAAAAGCAAGGTGCTAGCAAAGTTAGTTTCCAGACTACAGTGCTCTTTCTGAAGAGCTTATTACTGGGTATGGCATATTGATAAATGTCAAATTTGCATGGAAAAAAAGGCATTTTTATTCAGGGTTTTTAACAGGAAAAGTGAGAAATTCAACATCCAGATGCACCATTCCCTGTTACTTCCTGTTCAAAAGTAATTGCATACCATGATCTTTCCTTTGGAGTTCTTGTTGGACTTGCTGTGAACTTCCACCATCAGGTCGCATGAAACCCAGGAGCCTCTGTTGCAGATTAGCTGGTGTGCTGAAACTGCAATTCTAAAACAAAAAGAGATGCTAATAGGAATACAAATACTGAATCTTTTAAAGATTAAATTTAACAAGTCATTTTTGGCATCTGAATAGTTGAAGCTGGAGACCATACATACACTTCAAACTCAATGAACACAGATATGCACCGGATAGTTTTTCAAGAGCTGGACATTAAAACAACACTAGTAAATTTAACACCTTGGGTTTCCAAGGACTCCTACTGTAGCAAACTGTGAATGTCTATCCAGAAATTCTTGTAAACCTTTTAGTTCTTGTAGTACACATTCCAGCACGTGGGATGGAACACTGCTTTCAATCTGCAACAGAAAGCAACTTCTTTAAAGAAAGCTTAGTTTCCAAAAGTTTACAATTTTAAGCCAAAGCCACTAAAAAGACAAATGAAAAGAGGGTACAACAAATAAATAGCATAATGGCAATGCTATCAGTAGAACACAACATCAATTATACCACACTCATTGAGTAGGGGGCACATATGTGAAAAGGCAGTAGTCCTCTGAAGATATACAGTATTAAAGAAGCTTTGATTGCCCCTCTGATAACCAAATCAGCTGTGTTTTACTATTTCCAACTCCAAACTAAAACAACAATTAAGCATTGCTAAGACACAGAGTATAAATGCCAAGGTCTTCCAGAGTCTCCCAGTTACCTTATCACTGGAGGAGGAAAGCTTATGTAGCAGTTAATTTGCATTGTTGATATTACTCAATTCAGGATTCTATTAACATTCAAAGTCAGAAAAGATTTTGTTATTTTAACCATGGACAACAACTGAAACACAAAGATGTTAGTCAGGAAGATGCTGGAAAATTATATTATGTCCTTACATAACTGCAATGTTTATCCTAACCCACTAAAGCATTTTATTTTTAGGTTTTGTCTGAAAGGGGCATGCAGAAATGAAGGAAGTGCAATTGCTGAACATGAAAAAAAAATGGCCATAACCAATTAAAAACAGATATCAAATTACAGTTAGGTTTCTTAAAAAGTAACATTCAAAATAGTAACTTAAAAAGATTTTAACGTCTACAATTACTCCTCAGTTAAGAGCGCAGCACTTAAATACAATCAAGAAAACATTCAAATGACAATTATGGGGTTTTTTCCTTATCAGTTTATAATTGGGAAGAGAAGTTATAACAAGGCTGAAGAGATATAATATAAGGAACTTTTAAAAATACAAAATAATCTTTTACATACTGCAACAACTTCTCGACTGCCACTTCTGAAAACTCTCTCCACAACTATACTGCCATCCCAAATATTTCTGCAACACAAACCAGTACTGTGTTAAAAGCCAAAGAAATTAAACAAGCATTTTAGGATATGGACTATCAACAGTCAAGGGGGAACCTAAAAAGGAAAAGAAATAAAAGTAAGTTTGTTTAAAAAAACCAAACAAACCAACAGAAAACAAACCCTAAAACCTCTGTGCAAAAGTAGCAAAGTTGTCAAATCATGTACTTTAAAGTTAGAAAACATTGAATTTAGTGGCTATACAGGACCCTTCCACAAATCCATTCCAACAGCTTTTAGCTATAGTTAAATACCAAATTGCACTCATTTCTGATACACCCAAGATTCCATAAGTGACCCAAATGGATACGATTTTTTCAATGGCAGTTATTAAGCATTTTATTTCAGCATTCATGTGTTATTTATTGCACACCATCTATTCCCTGCATTGAATATAATACTGTCCACATACTTTTTCTTGTTCTTCATCTTCTGACTACTCCATACCTGATATGGGCACCTACTCTCAGAGCACCCACTTTCAGTCATTTAGATCTTTTCAAAGAACACCAATTTTACCTTCAAAGCACTCAACTGAAAGAAACTAGTATTACTACTCTTACTTTTTTACATAGGGCAGTTGGAGAAACAGTACAGCAACACTGTTAACTTGGGACATTCAGTTTGAGACATCCTGAGTCTGCTTTTTTTGCCCAAATGAGTCTAGAACAGAAATGCCCATGGCCTCATTCAGCTGTGAATACTCAGCTGTCCAAAACCATGAAGTGCTTGCTACTCACTGGCAGGAACAGGAGAACAGAAAATAGGTCCAACGTTGCTTCGAGGAGGCAGGGCTGATAGAAATTTCATTTGTGCTTCTCCACTATACCTAAAGTTTATGTGCAAAGACAAAAATCCCTCACACTTCATACACAGTCCGTTTAGTTTTCACGTCTTTGAGAATTAACAGCAGTTTTGGGGTTCTTTTAAAATGGGGAATACAAAAACCCCGAAATTCAGCAAAACTTTTCAGAAATATTTGTGACTGTATAATACTTTGGGCACAAGAAAAGAAAACTAACATAATACATGTTATATGAAAAGCATTAACATATGCAATTGCAAAGTAAGAACAACTAATTAATTTTTTTGTGGATGTTTTAAGTTCTGTGTGTCCTGGTTTTGAGGTAAAACAGGACCAATTTTGTTCAGTAACTTTGCTTCTTAGCTGGGCCTCTTCTAACTACTGAAATTAACAGCATATTGTGCAGACAATGTTCGCTATCTCAGGGTGATAAGACCAATGTTTATAGCTGATGTCCAGACATGGTATGCAGGGAGGCTCTTGCTTATACTTATTGCTATAACACCCAAGGCCAACCAACTTTGTTATTTGCCCTGTTGGAGGGTCAGAAGTGGAAAAGCGTACTGGGGTCCCACCTGCGGGGAGGAGCGGACAGGACAGGTGACCCAAAACTGACCAACAGGATGTTCCATCCCATCTGCCTCATGCTCAGTATAAAAGCTGAGGGATCAAAGGGTCAGGCCCCTTTTTCCTTCAATGGCCGATGTCTGAGGAGGACTCTGTCTGTTCATCTGCCTTTGGACCCGATCCTGAATCCAGATCCGGAATCCAGTTCCCATCTGTCACTGAGTCCAGCCTGGGACTTCCCTAGTGCCAGCCGGTGTCGTGATTGTCATCCTGGGAGCTTGATACAGTTTTGTATATTTCTCATTATTTCTTTTTATTTTATTATTAATATTTCCTTAAAGTAGTTTAGATCCTTCTGAACTCCTAAGTCTCTTTTCCCTCCTCTGCCTCTCTCTTTGAAGAGGGGTAGAGGGGAGCATCTGTCGGTCCCATCTGGGGTCCCCTATGTCCCCGGTGGCTGATTTGGCCTAAACCACGACATGTGGTGATATGATATGATCGGGCTTTAAAGAGAAATTTACCAATTCTCAAAATCAGGCTTATGTTTTAGCATTTTTAACCCTTCACTGAAAGGGTTATAAAGCACTGGAACAGGCTGCCCAGGGAAGTGATTGATTCACCATGCCTGGAGGTATTTAAAAGACGTGTGGTGTGGCGCTTAGGGACATGGTTTAGTAGTGGATTTGGCAGTGTTAGGTTTACAGTTGGACTCAATGATCTTAAGGGTATTTTCCAACCTAAATGATTCTATGATTAAAGAGCCTGTACTATTATTTAGTGGCTGTAGTGATCCTGAGCATAATAGTAACAACAACCTACAGAACTGAAACTTACCTAAAGAATGCTTGAGTAGTCCAGGTAGACACTTCTCTTACATGCAGCATTAGAACAGGCAAGTGGCATGGGCCTGATCCTCCTAGAGCATATTATGCTATTAGTATGGCAGCTTATATCAAGTTCATAAGAAATGTACAGAAGTTATACTGGTCAATAACTAAGCAGTAAATACTTTTTGCATCATTGTATTTAAAAGGCAAGGAAATCAGCTCTTCCCAATTATAGACAGGAAGCGAATTATAGAGAGGCATCCCACTGTAGCAGGTAAGCTTTTGTTATACACAGTTTTTGAAAACTCGGTATGGTTACTGGTAGGAAACAATCTCTGTGTCTATCACTGTGCTGATTTTGGCTGGGTGTCGTGGTTTGGCCTCAGCCGGCAACAAAGAACCACGCGGACGCTCACTCAACCCCCCACAGCCGTGGGGGGGAAATAGGAAGAAAAAGGCAAAACTCGCGGGTTGAGATAAAGGCAGTTTAACAGAACAGCAAAGGGAAGAGAAAACAGTAACAATAACACGGATAAAGGAATATACAAACGCGATTAGGGCACCGCCGCTCACCAACCGGACCCACACCGCCGCAGCCCGCGCTGAGCAGCCACTTCCTTCCCCCCCCCCCCCCCCCCCCCCCCCCCCCGGTCAGCTCCCCCCTACAGCCCGGGAATGGCTCACATGGCATGGAATACCTGTTTCCCCTCCCATCCTTGGGGAAATTAACTCCATCCCTTATTCCATACCATCTGTGCCATGCCCAGATCCTACAGTTCCCAATCATTTACCACCACTTTCCCCTGTCTTTTATATATATATATATATATATATATGTACACCTATATACATACAGATTTAATTCCCACAGTCTATGGGCCATCCCTCTAAAATGTCCACTGAGTTAATTTAGTCCATCACTGTGGGCCCCATCTGTGAGAAGTCTCTCAGGGCAGGTGAGATGGTGGGTGGTGCTGGACTGGTGCACGCTGCATTTGGAGCTCGCGGCTGGTGTACCCGGCGTGGCCCATGCCCACAGTTCGCAGGTTGAAGGTGTTGATCTCCAGGAAGTTGCTGGGCGCCAGCTGATGAGGTCAGATCTTATTACCTCACCGCTGCACTTTACTCCATTTTATCAAAGTCCATCTGTCATTGGTTTGGGAGATTCTTACTGTAGTACCCTTGATAGCAGTTATAGTAATAATGACATGCAGTGACAGGGTTATTTAGCACATAACATCATAAGATTTGATTCATTGACTATTCTTACCCAAAATCAGATCCCCCTGAGGTACACATCGGACCTCCCCATCCTCCCGCATCACCCACCACGTGCACCCAGGTCCTTGTGCAAAAGCAATCCCACGGATGGGTTTGCCTTTGCCTGAGGCAGGGCTAACCCAGACTGTCTTCCCTAACATATTCTTCATGTGCACTACAGGGACTTTATCCCCTTCTACTGTACGTGGAAGTTTTGATTGGGCAGGGCCAGCTCGATTGGCAGGTCCCCTGGTGTTGACTAGCCAGGTGGCCTTTGCTAAATGCCTATCCCAGTGTTTGAAAGTCCCACCACCCATGGCTCTCAGTGTAGTCTTTAACAGTTCGTTGTATCGTTCTATCTTCCCTGAGGCCGGTGCGTGATAGGGGATGTGATATACCCACTCAATGCCATGCTCTTTGGCCCAGGTGTCTATGAGGCTATTTCAGAAATGAGTCCCATTGTCTGACTCAATCCTCTCTGGAGTGCCATGTCGCCATAAGACTTGTTTTTCAAGGCCCAGGATAGTGTTCCGGGCGGTGGCATGGGGCACAGGGTATGTTTCCAGCCACCCGGTGGTTGCTTCCACCATTGTGAGCACATGGCACTTGCCTTGGCGGGTTTGTGGGAGTGTAATATAATCAATCTGCCAGGCCTCCCCATATTTGTATTTTAGCCATCGTCCTCCATACCAAAGAGGCTTTAACCACTTGGCTTGCTTGATTGCAGCACATGTTTCACATTCATGGATAACCTGTGCAATAGTGTCCATGGTCAAGTCCACCTCTCGGTCTGGAGCCCATCTATATGTCGCATCTCTTCCCTGATGGCCTGAGGCATCATGAGCCCACCGAGCTATGAATAATTCACCCTTGTGTTGCCAGTCCAGATCCACCTGAGCCACTTCAATCTTAGCAGCCTGATCTACCTGCTGGTTGTTTTGATGTTCCTCAGTGGCGTGACTCCTGGGTATGTGGGCATCTACATGATGTACTTTCACAACCAGATTCTCTATCCGGGCAGCAATATCTTGCCACAGTTCAGTTGCCCAGATGGGTTTCCCTCTGCGCTGCCAGTTGCTCTGTATCCACTGCTGTAACCACCCCCACAGAGCATTTGCCACCATCCATGAATCAGTATAGAGGTAAAGTACTGGCCATTTCTCTCGTTCAGCAATGTCTAAAGCCAGCTGGATGGCTTTCACCTCTGCAAACTGGCTCGATTCGCCTTGTCCTTCAGTGGATTCTGCAACTCGTCGTGTGGGGCTCCACACAGCAGCCTTCCACTTCCGATGCTTCCCCACAATCCGGCAGGACCCATCAGTGAACAGGGCATGTTTCCTCTCATTTTCTGGTAGTTTATTATACGGTGGAGCCTCTTCCGCACGCGTCACCTCCTCCTCTGGTGATATTCCAAAATCTTTGCCTTCTGGCCAGTCCATGATCACTTCAAGTATTCCTGGGCGATTGGGGTTTCCCATTCGAGTTCGCTGTGTGATCAGTGCAATCCACTTACTCCATGTGGCATCAGTTGCATGGTGTGTGGCAGGGACCCTTTCTTTGAACATCCAGCCCAGCACTGGCAGTCGAGGTGCCAAGAGGAGCTGTGCTTCAGTACCAACCACTTCCGAAGCAGCTCAAACCCCCTCGTATGCTGCCAATATCTCTTTTTCGGTTGGAGTATAACGGGCTTCAGATACTCTGTATCCCCGACTCCAAAACCCCAGGGGTCAACCTCGAGTCTCCCCTGGTGTTTTCTGCCAGAGGCTCCAGGTAGGGCCATTCTCCCCGGCTGCGGTGTAGAGCACATTTTTAACATCTTGTCCTGCCCGGACTGGCCCCAAGGCTACTGCATGAACTATTTCCTGCTTAATTTGTTCGAAGGCTTGTCGTTGCTCAGGGCCCCATTTAAAGTCATTCTTTTTCCGGGTCACTTGATATAGAGGGCTCACAATCAAACTGTAATCTGGAATATGCATCCTCCAAAAACCCACAACACCTAAGAAAGCTTGTGTTTCCTTTTTACTGGTTGGTGGACATAGCTGCTATTTTGTTGATCACATCCATCTGGGTCTGATGGCATCCATCTTGCCATTTTATTCCTAAAAACTGGATCTCCTGTGCGGGTCCCTTAACCTTACTTCATTTTATTGCAAAACCAGCTTTCAGAAGGATTTGAACTATTCTATTGCCTTTCTCAAAAACTTCTTATGCTGTGTTGCCCCATACAATGATGTCATCAATGTACTGCAGATGTTCCGGAGCTTCACCCTGTTCTAGTGTGGTCTGGATTAGTCCATGGCAAATGGTGGGGCTGTGTTTCCACCCCTGGGGCAGTCGATTCCTGTGGAGAGATTCTTAAATGAAAAAAGGCATGGTTTGGTTATAAAAGGATAAAGGACGATGGTGCCAGCACATACTGGAGGGGCAGCCACAAGACTCCCTTCAAACATGGGAACTTACTGCAGTAGTCTGGGCACTAACCAACTGGCTAACAGCCCCCTTAAATGTAGTAACAGACTCCCTGTATGTGGCTGGGGTAGTGCCGCGACTAGAAGATGCCCTCCTTAGGGAAACAACCAACCCAAGTTTGGGAAAATTATTTATCCAGCTGAGGTCCACTCTGGGTCAACGAACTGCGTCTTGTTGTATCATCCATATTCGCAGCCATCAGTTGAATTTAGGTTTAGGATTGGGTAATCAAATTGTCGATAACCTAGTCAGTAGAGTGTGACATTTACCTCCAATTGACAAATTTCAACAAGCCAGACAAAGTCATGACAGCTTCCATCAAAATGCTAAAGGCTTAAAAAGGTAATTTGGATTAACCGAAAATGAAGCACGCTGTATTATATAAGCATGCCGTACATGTATTAGTCAAAGGGTGAGAGCTTTTCTACTGAGATGGGGAATTAAACACATAACGGGAATACCCCACTCACCAACCGGGCAAGGCTTGGTTGAGCGAACCCATCAAGTGCTAAAAGATAATTTAAATAAGCAAAAGGGTGAAGACACAGATGCACAACAGCGATTAAACAGGGTATTGTTTACGCTAAATTACTTGTGTCTTATGGGCGATCAAGAGGAACCGCCAGTAGTGATACACCATCAAAACATTAAGCTGAATAGTACCACTACCCTACCTAAATTTATGGTACATTATAAAGACCCGGCCACCGGAGCATGGGTGGGACCAGTGCCAGTCATTTTTAATGGACGAGGGTACATGTGTGTCTCTACAGGGATGGGCCCAGTGTGGGTCCCGAGCAGAGCGATAAAACCAGCATTGGAAGGACAATGGATTGACTGAGACCAAGAGACGGAGCAACAAAATGGGCCCAAAGAGTCTTAAGACCTTACTAATAAGTAGTTGCGTCCTTCTTTTGGATGCAGAAACTGCAGGGCTTGATCACCCCTGCAGCTTAAAAGGAATGTCTGGGTGGCTTTGGCAAATATGACCGGTCAAGATTCCATCTGCCTATCCACAGCATCACCCGAGAATCCATTTTCCACCTGTCTAGTCAGTCTTCCATCTGACCAGTGGCCTTCCAACCTACAAACGCAATTCTTAGGTAATGGCTCTGCAACTCTTGCTGATAGCCGGGATGGATGGGCTGCATATCTGCCACCCCTCCATGCCGAGCCGCAAGAGCTAGAACTTTTAGGACCACTCACGATAGATAGCTGTGTGTACTACACAAACAATTTTTGCCTTGTTTTTTGCACCAGGAGTAGCAGCAGCACATGCTTTAACCACGCTTAATAAACTAGGATATTGGCTTGCTTAACAATCTAATGCTACTGCATTGGCATTGAGTGGATTATTGTTAGACGTAGATTCTGTTAGATACGCTACACTCCAGAATAGGGCTGCCATAGATTTTGTTATTAGCGCATGTCATGGGTGTGAAGACTTTTGACAGCATGTGTTGTATGAACCTCTCAGACCACTCCAAATCAGTACACCAAAGCATCGGAGAATTGTATCAAGGAATGCAAAAGCTGAGAAAAGATGATGAATGGGGATGGTTGAATCAAATACTATCAGGTTGGGGAATCAAAGGTTGGATAGCCATGATTGTGAAAAATAGCTTGCTTATATTGCTCATTGTAGTTGTTATAATCTCAGTTGTTTTATGTATCTTCTCTAGTCTACAGCGCATGCTCATGAAAATTGTGCACCAAGCCTGGGTTGCTCAAAAAGAAGAAGGGGGAATTGTGGAGAGATTCTTAAATTAAAAAAGGCATGGTTTGGTTCTGTTGAGCAACCCAGGGTTTGAACTAAGCACCCAGAGTGAGGGAGAAAAGATCTAAGTAAACAAGAAAGGTGACATCACCATATCCGGGAGAAGAGTTAAACAGAGGTGCGTGAACAGAGGGTCTTAGCCAATCGGGTTGGGGGGTGTTGTGCGTGAACAGGGGAGCTGGACCAATCATAGCGTTGTTGACTATGCATGCTTTGCTGCGAGCCTATATATACTCTGCTAAAATACTCAATAAATAAGATCGAACATAATCATATTGAGATCGCGTCGTTACTCCGGTTCCGATCCCACTCCGACAGATTCCAGGTGTACTGGACGCCCCTCCAAGTGAAAGCAAACTGTGGTCTGCACTCTGCTGCCAAAGGGATTGAGAAGAATGCATTTGCGATATCAATTGTTGCATACCACTTGGCTGCCTTTGACTCCAGTTCGTATTGAAGTTCTAGCATGTCCGGCACGGCAGCGCTCAGCGGTGGCGTCACTTCATTCAGGCCACGATAGTCCACTGTTAGCCTCCACTCTCCATTAAATTTTTGCACTGGCCATATGGGACTGTTAAAGGGTGAGCGGGTCTTGCTGATCACTCCTTGAGTCTCCAGTTGACGAATCAGCTTCTGGATGGGAATCAGAGAATCTCGCTTAGTGTGATATTGCCACCGATGCACTGTCGTGGTAGCAATCGGCACCTGTTGTTCTTTGACCCTCAACAAACCTACCACAGAAGGGTCCTCCGAGAGACCAGGCAATGTAGACAGCTGTTTAATTTCCTCGGTCTCCAAAGCAGCTATGCCAAAAGCCCACTGGTATCCTTTTGGGTCCTTGAAGTATCCTCTTCTGAGATAGTCTATGCCAAGGATGCACGGAGCCTCTGGGCCAGTCACAATGGGATGCTTTTGCCACTCATTTCCAGTTAGGCTCACTTCAGCTTCCAATACAGTCAACTCTTGGGATCCCCCTGTCGCTCCAGAAATACAAATGGGTTCTGCCCCTCTGTAACTTGACGGTATTAAGGTACATTGAGCTCCAGTGTCCACTAGAGCCCTATACTCCTGTGGGTCTGATGTGCCAGGCCATCGAATCCATACGTTCCAATAAACCCGGTTGTCCCTTTCCCCCACCTGGCTGGAGGCAGGGCCCCTCTAATCCTGATCATAGTATCCATTACTCAGCTGTTGCACAAATGACTTGGAAGTCCCTTCAAGAGGATCAGAGGTAAGATCAGGCCTTCTACTCTGTCTGGGGGGCTGCCTTCTGGCAATGGGAGCAGCACTTTTCCTGGAGGGATCCCCTTTTGTGATTGTTCTTCCTTGCAACTCCTGTACCCGTGCCCGTAGGGTCGAGGTAGGTTGTCCATCCCACCTCCTCATGTCCTCTCCATGGTCACGCAAGTAAAACCACAGGGTGCCTCGTGGTGTGTACCCTCAATACTCTCCCTCTTGAGTAGGGAAATGCCTGCTCCTAATAGCTGAGATGCTGGCCTGTACAGGTGGGGAGTAGGGTATATTCTCTTCTAGTTGTTGGACCTTCTGGGACAGTTTCTCCACAGCTGAGACAAGGGGGGAAGAGAGACTTTCTTCATATTGCTGGAGTCAGCCAGCTACCTCATCCACCCTTGGTCCCTCTTTGCCTTTCCATTCCATCACCGCCAAGGAGTTGGCATACCATGATGGTGCGCTCCGTACAAACTTCCGCCATATGGCCCTTGTGCATTGGACTTCATCAAGATCTGTGGGTAACTGCGCATTATCTGGGTCGAAGTAAATCATCTCCCGCACGGCTAATTCCCTGAGGTACTGGATACCTTTTTCCATGGTGGTCCACTTGCTTGGACGACACACAACATCTTCACTGAAGGGGTACCTTTCCATCACACCTGACAGGAGTCGCCTCCAGAGGCTGAGGGCTTGTGTCTTTTTCCCAATCGCCTTGTCAATGCCCCCTTCCCTAGACAGGGATTCCATCTGCTTGGCTTCCCTGCCCTCTAATTCCAGGCTACTGGCCCCGTTATCCCAGCATCGGAGTAGCCAGGTGACAATGTGCTCGCCCGGAAGTCGGCTGAAATCCTTTCGCATATCTCGCAGCTCACTCAGGGATAGGGATTGGGTGATTATCTCTGGTTCCGTCTCTTCCTCCCGTTCTTTTGATGGCCCTGGTTCATCATCATCCCTAACTAAGCGAACTGATTTCTTGGTGTATTTCTTCTTCTATACAGGAGCAACTGATACAGGCACGGGTTGGTTGTCTGGTTCAGCTGTAGTGTCTGCCACTGGGGTTTGAGTGGCCACATTGCCCGTCACCAGGGTTTGAGTAGCCACATTGCCTGCCACCGGGGTTGGAGTAGCTGTATTTTGTGCCACTGGGGTTGGAATAGCTGCAGTGTCTGCCGCAGGGGTTGGAATAGCTGCAGTGCCTACTGGTCTGGTTTCCTCCTCTTTCCCCTGAGGGTGCTGCATAATACCGAGCAGTGTTTGGTAGATACTGGCCAGGGCCCAGCACAGTGCAATGAGTTGTGCATCTCTGGAATAGCCACAGCATTTTCCTTTTAAAAATTCTACCACTTTATCAGGGTCCTGTAATTGTTCAGGGGTGAAGTCCCAAACCATTGGAGGTGAGAAGTTCTCTAGATACCTGCCCATATTCTCCCACATGCCATGCCACCCCTGACTATCCAGCCTCGGGGCAGATCTCTGGGTGGTAGTCTTAAACAGTTGTCTAACCCTAAACAAGACCTGAAACACATTCAGGAGACATAGCAATAGGACCAGACTGGTTTGAGCATCCCAAGGATATTCAAAATTCTCAAAAGCTGTCATACCTGGCCCGAAGGAGAAGAGGGGGGTGAAAGAGCCGGGGAAAGTATCCCCCCCTGTTTCCCCCATAGGTTGTGTGTGATTATTAATAAATTCTGAGAGACGGTGACCGAGGTATGGGCAGGACAGCAATACTGCATAAACACCCCAACACAGCGACCTGAGCAGTGATGTTATCATATCATACGCTGATATTGCACAGGACAGCAAAATGATAATCCTGATCCCTCTCCCTGAGGTAACAAACAGCATCACAGGGAGTACATAGAACATGTAAGAATTTACATAACACAGCCACGCAAACAAACGAAGCAACATTGTAACCGGCGACTATCTAACTAATATGAGAAATGCCTACAACAAACTCGTGTTAACAAGCTCTGGTCGGATCTGTCGTTATCTCAACCCTCCGAGCCCCACGTTGGGCGCCAAAAAGGACTGTCGTGGTTTGGCCTCAGCCGGCAACAAAGAACCACGCAGCCGCTCGCTCAACCCCCCACAGCCGTGGGGGGAAATGGGAAGAAAAAGGCAAAACTCGTGGGTTGAGATAAAGGCAGTTTAACAGAACAGCAAAGGGAAGAGAAAACAGTAACAATAACACGGATAAAGGAATATACAAACGCGATTATGGCACCGCCGCTCACCGACCCGGACCCGCACCACCTCCGCCCGCGCTGAGCAGCCACTTCCTGCCCCCTCCTCCGGCCAGCTCCCCCCTACAGCCTGGGCATGGCTCACATGGCATGGAATACCTGTTTCCCCTCCCATCCTTGGGGAAATTAACCCCATCCCTGCCGGAACCAGGACACTGGGATAGAGTTCATTTTATTCATAGTAGCTAGTATGGGGCTATGTTTTGGATTTATGCTGAAAACAGTGTTGATAATACAGGGATGTTAGTTATTTCTAAGCAGTGCTTAGACAGAGTCAAGGCCTTTTCTGCTTCTCACCCCACCCCACCAGTGAGTAGGCTGGGGGTGCACAAGAAGCTGGGACAGCTGACCCCAACTGACCAAAGGGATATCCCATACCATATGACATCATGCTCAGCATATAAAGCTGGGGGAAGATGAAGGAAGGGGGGGACATTCAGAGTGATGGTGTTTTGTCTTCCCAAGTAACCGTTACATGTGATGGAGCCCTGCTTTCCTGGAGATGGCTGAACACCTGCCTGCCAATGGGAAGTAGTGAATGAATTCCTTGTTTTGCTTTGCTTGTGTGCGCGGCTTTTGCTTTACCTATTAAACTGTCTTTATCTCAACCCATGAGTTTTCTCACTTTTACTCTTCTGATTCTCTCCCCCATCCCACTGTGAGGGGGGTGAGCGAGCAGCCGTGTGGTGCTGAGTTGCTGGTTCAAGTTAAACCACGACAATCACCTAATTATGACTAAGATTCATGAAATTTCTACAGAAATGTAAATTAAGATTGTGTTTGAAGAAAAAAAAAATCTATACAAGTAATAATGGTTTGCATATTCTAATGGCATGTTAAAATATCACTTATTATGTCCTATCAAAGCACAAGATAATAGATTAAAGTGAACATTCAGTACTAGTCAAATTAAAATTGCAGTCCACAATAGCTTCCTTCCTGCTTGTCTGTTATTTACCTTACACAAAAAAATAGAACAGTTTACACATTTGTACTGTCCTTCAAAATGTAAAAACCTCTTGTAGTGATAGGAATTTAACTTTTTTAAAAACTCTTCCTTCCCTGATCTTAGATTAACTCCTTTCCTAAACTAATAACTGCATTATACTTCTGTGTACAAGATAAGAATTTCAGGGAAAGTGAATTACACTTCCATTTTTAGATATCATAAAATGAGAAATTATTTCTCATTATACAACCTTGTTTTATGTAGACTACACAGTGGGAAAAGCTAATACTTAAATCCATAAATGAAATGTTAACTAGAAGTTTGTAGTAGCAGCAGCAGCAGCAACAACAACAACAAGGGACACATGCTAAAGAAAGCTATTAGATTTACATAAATTTTAGAAATCTTGCATTTTTCATAACAGGCCAAATGTTCTTACCTGATGCAACTTGAAAAATCTTTCAATCTCCTCTCCGTCTCCACCTATATTGCTAACAAGAAGATTCCACAGCTGATTGACAGGTCTCAGTTTATGAAACATAAAGCTCCCCTATAAGTAACACAAAATAATACAAAGTTAGAATAAAGCTGTCTTTACACTAGCCATACCAACACTCCCTCCCCACAATGCTTATCCTTAGCATTCTGAATTTTCCTTCGTTGCACTATTGGATCAAAGTATAATGTGAATGGTGCCTAAAGCCTAGTTCCCATTCACATGCAGAAAATTCTCTAGTGAGTCTAGGAAAGGCAGGAAAAATACTGCAATGGCTATAAACTCTCCAGAAATTGAGTTAATTAACCTAACATGAAGCATACAATACAAACATAATGCCTTTCTTTTTCTTTGTATACTTGCTATATGTATCTTGCAAATCCTGAAAACTGCCTGGAAAAAAATGCTTGAAGAATTCAGGATCAAGGGCACGGTAAAACTCCATTCAGTCATCTCGCCTGCATCTGCACTAACTACTGGAGAGGGTCTGATCAGTGCCTTTAACAAAACAGCTGCCATTAAACAAATGCAGATTGAGTCTAGAGGTTGCAAGACATTAATTATTAAACATTTTTTAAAATTGCCTATTGATTAAGATAGTAAGCGTCCTAAAATATTGCCAAATGTAATCAGAAAAGAGGAGTAGGAAAGTTAATTTCTTTTTTTTTTTTTGTGGGTTTTGTTTTTTAGAACCCTTTCAAAAACCCTTTTGGGACTTCTTCTATGACAAAGAAGAAATTATTTGTTCAAATTTCAACTGCCAACAATATTTACTCAAACTATATTTTCCAGGCAGCCCATGTCTGTTTCAACTTCACACAATCATGAGTATAACCAAGGTTAAAAGAACTTCTCAGATGATCTGTATCTACAAGGGTCTCCTGAGGCCAAAAAAAACAATTAGTACACTACACAAGAGAAGCTGGACCAATAGCTTTGAGTAAATTTAAAATAGGTACAGATGGTTTCAGCAATCTTCTCCCTTATTCCTTTTTATGTTTAGAATATAATCCTAAAAATGTATTAAAAATTAATAAACATTTACAGGTTTTGATCAGTCTTCCAACTTTATACTTATTCTTCTGATTTCCTGTATTAAGAAAAGTAATACTCACATGGGCTGAAAGCAGAACAAACTTCTTAGGTGGCAACGTGTTGCTGCATGACAACAGGGGAATCAGTTATTGGAATAATGTCTTTATTTTGCAGTGTTACAATCTTCTGAACTTTAAATTCATTGATAGCAGAAAGAGTCCAGGAATGTCCATCAACACAGGTGGTCATCTGAACAACAGCTAGATATTATCCAGAGTTTGACAACAGACGTGGATTTTATACATCCATGGTGATATTTTACTATTTACAGTTTAAAATGACACAGAATAGAAACTAATCTTGATATAAGAAAAAACAGAAAATAAGCAAGTCCTTGTATTGCCTAACAGAAGATTACCAACAAATGTACAGTTATATATACTGTTTCTTTTGAGAGACAGGGAATATATTGCTTCTTTTGGAGGACAGGGACAGTGTTTTGTATTTAAATGTAAAACAACTTGCAAAGTGGGATCATTTAGTGCTGCTTCAATATAAATAGCAACAATCTGTTAACCATGAGAAGTAAGTACCAAAGGTATCATTAACTTTATTTGTTTATTATTAAAGAAACAAAAAATGCTGCAACTGAATCATAAGGGTTTACAAGACTTTCATGGTTGGCAGCAGTACTTTAAATATAACTCGAGAAAAGACATATGGTAGTAAAGACATTCCAGAAAACTATGTATGCTAATGAAGAAGAACTGCTGCTCAAGAACAGGTTGCAGTTTTGTTTGGGAAATCTAGCCGTCTGTTACTGTCAAACGCCTTGGAAAAAAAGAGAGGTCAGCACTTGGGATATTTATGTCTAAGTTTTTGCAGGGAAGGGAGATGGAGTCATAAATCTCCTTTGTAAGTTATTAAAGCGGCATATAAATCAAAACCTGACTTTGAAACTTTTAACATGCACAGTCTCTCCATTCACTCCAACACTACCATTGCTCCTCCGACAATACTATTTTTGACATGTCATTCCTCTACTTCAGCAGAAGACTCCAGACTTGCTTCAATGCTGGAATGCATTGAATGTTCTCCCTGAACTGACGCATAAGGCAACTAACACCCTCCAAACCCCTCCTACAAACCCACATGTAACAACAGGGAAAAAGAAAATCAGGGAAAAAATAAAGAGTGAAATAATAAAGAGATTAACCAAGTCTGAAATTTGATGAAGACATAGCATATCTGTTTAAATACAGAAACCCAAAGTCTTTAGCACCTCTATTTAAACAATCCTCTTTGCCAAATTTTATCCTTGTCAACAAATACAACTATTATAGAACCATAGAATGGTTTGGGTTGGAAAGATCTTTAAAGGTCATCTAGTTCCAACCCCCCTGCAAAAAGCAGGGACATCTTCAACTAGATCAAGTTGCTCAGAGCACCATCCAGCATGAACTTGAATGTTTCCAGGGATGAGGCATCTACAACCTCTCTGGGCAACCTGTTCCAGTGTCTCACCACCCTCATTGTAAAAAATTTCTTCCTTATATCTAGTCTAAATCTACCCTCTTTTAGTTTAAAACCATTACCCCTTATGCTATTGCTACAGGCACTGCTGAAACATTTGCCCCCATCTTTCTTATAAGCACCCTTTAAGTACTGAAAGGCTGCAATAAGGTCTCCCCAGAACCTTCTCTTCTCCAGGCTGAACAGCCCAAACTCTCTCAGCCTGTCTTCATAGGAGAGGTGCTCCAGCCCTCTGATCATCTTCGTGGCCCTCCTCTGGACCTGTTCCAATAAGTCCATGTCTTTCTTGTGCTGAGGACTCCAGAGCTGGATGCAGAACCAGGTGGGGTCTCATGAGAGCAGAGAAGGGCAGAATCACCTCCTTCAACCTGCTGGCCACGCTTCTTTTGATGCAGCCCAGGATACAGTTGGCCTTCTGGGCTGTGAGCGCACATTGTCGGCTCATGTCCAGCTTTTCATCTACCAGTACCCCCAAGTCCTTCTCGGTAGGGCTGCTCTCAATCCCTTCATCCCCCAGCCTGTATTGATACTGAGGGTTGCTCAGACCCAGGTGCAGGACCCTACACTTGCCTCTGTTGAACCTCATGAGATTCACATGGGTCCACTTCTCAAGCTTGTCCAGGTCCCTCTGGGTGGCATCCTGTCCCTCAGGCATGTCAACCACACCACTCAGCTTGGTGTCATGTGCAAATTTGCTGAGGGTGCACTCAATCCTACTGTCTGTGTCATTGATGAAGATATTAAACAGTACTGGTCCCAATACAGACCCCTGAGGGACACCACTCGTCACTGATCTCCATCTGGACATTGAGCTGTTGACCACTACCCTCTGGATGCGTCCATCCAGCCACTTCCTTATCCACCGAACAGTCCACCCATCAAATCCATATCTCTCCAATTTAGAGAGAAGGATGTTGTGGGGGACTGTGTCAAAGGCCTTACAGCAGTCCAGATAGACGACATCTGTAGCTCTTCCCTTGTCCACTGATGTAGTCACTCCATCATAGAAGGCCACTAGGCTGGTCAGGCAAGACTTGCCCTTGGTGAAGCCATGCTGGCTGTGTCGAATCACCTCCCTGTCCTCCATGTGCCTTAGCATAGCTTCTAGGAGGATTTGTTCCATGATCTTCCCAGGCACAGAGGTGAGGCTGACAGGTCGGTAGTTCCCAGGGTCCTCCTTTCTACCCTTTTTAAAAATGGGTGCAATGTTTCCCTTTTTCCAGTCACTGGGAACTTCACCTGACTGCCATGACTTTTCAAATATCATGGAGAGTGGCTTGGCAACTACATCAGCCAGTTCCCTACAGACTCTGGGATGCATCTCATCAGGTCCCATAGACTTCTGTGTGTTCAGGTTCCTCAGGTGGTCTCGAACCTGATCTTCTCATACAGTGGGAGGGACTTTGGTCCCCCAGTCCCCGCCTTGCGGTCCATCCACTCGAGAGGTGTGGGAAGAGAAGTTGCCAGTGAAGACTGAGGCAAAAAGGTTGTTGAGTACCTCAGCCTTCTTCTCGTCCATTGTTAGCAGTTTGCCAGTCGTGTTCATCAGGGGGTACACTTTTTTTGACCTTCCTTCTCTGTCTGAAATTCCTGTAGAAGCCCTTCTTATTATTCTTTGCGTCCCTTGCCAAGTTCAGCTCCAGCTGCACCTTGGCCTTCCTGACCCCATCTCTACACAACCAGGCAAATTTAAAAATAAACAGTTAGCACACTATGGACTGGGGACCATGTCTTCACATGCTTGTGCACAATGTGCAGCATGCAACAATACTTTCAATTAGAAGGCAAATCTTAGAAGTAAAGGCAATTGCTTTTGATACATAGCTTGCACCAAGCTAGAAAATATAGCTGAACTGGGAATTCCTACTAAGAGACCAGTTCCCATTCACTGACAAAAATGCCTACTAAAAAAATTTGTTTTTTTTTTTTCTTTGAAGTACATTGATTAGTAGCTTTGTGTTTCCAAAATCTTCATGGAAGTTTTCTGTGAACTACCTATTTCTTTCAGATAGCATTATTCAAGTATCTGTTATCAGAAAGAAAAAAAAAATAATTTATAATCCATCATAATTGTATAAAAGTTTACTTTAGTACCTGTGTTTCCATCACTGGCTTTTGAAAAGGGAAAGAATCATGACTGATACACCACAGGATGTCATTATCCTCATTTTCTGAAGCTGCCATCAGCAGCACCCCTAGCAAGAACAGCGATATTAAGTTTGTATTACAGAATCACAGAATGGTCAGGGTTGGAAGGGACCTCTGGAGATCATCTAAGTCCAACCCCCCTGCCACAGCAGGGACACCTACAGCACGTTGCACAGGACAGCGTCCAGGTGGGTTTTGAATGTCTCCAGTGTGGGAGACTCCACAACCTCTCTGGGCAGTCTGTTCCAGTGCTCTGCCACCCTCAAAGTAAAGAAGTCCCTCCTCATGTTAAGATGGAACTTCCTGTGCTCAAGTTTGTGCCTGTTACTTCTTGTCCTGTCACTGGGCACCACTGAAAAAAAAGACTATGCTCATCTACCTGGCACCCTCCCCTTAAGTATTTATAAGTATTGATAAGATCCCCCCGAGTCTTCTTTTTTCGAGACTGAAAAGCCCCAAGTCCCTGAGCCTTTCCTCATAAGAAAGATGTTGGGCTTTGAAAGGTCACTATTGGATTTGTGGACAATATGCTTACCGAAGATTACCTCCTAATTGGTCAGGGATATGTTATGTAGGGTATATTAGGCCATTATTTTTCTTATTATCACAATCTCAAGGAAATCAGTTAGGAATTAAAGTATATGATGAATTAATAAGAGAAAAATGATCAATTGATACTTCCCTAACTAAAGGTAGTACCCAGTCATGGGGAAAAGATGACTGGACCCCCCCAGCAAATTATTGCACATTACGGTCCAGCCACCTGGAACCCCAATGAGCCAATTAGTGGTGCTCGAGAACCCATTTACAACCTAAACCGTATAATTCGACTCCAAGCCGTTTTAGAAATTATTACTAATGAAACTGCTTATGCCCTAGACCTATTGGCAGACCAAGCCTCTCAAATGCGAACCGCAATTTTGCAACACTGCATGGTTCTTGACTACCTGCTAGCTGAAGAAGGAGGTGTTTGTGGTAAATTAAATGATTCAACCTGTTGTTTGAAAATTGATGATAATGGTCAGATTGTTAAACAGATAACTTCTGGAATAAGAAAATTATCCCATGTCCCAGTTCAGACCTGGAAGAGTTGGGAATTTGATCCCTTTTCATGGCTTCCGGGTGGCCCATGGGTTAAGCGCATTTTGTTTTATATGTTGTGTGGCATAGCAATGTTGTTGTTTTTACCATGTATCGTTCCGTGTTTAATACAATTGATTCAACGTGTTGTGACCAATACACAGTTTGTAGCCACCTCAGCACCAGATGATGTTAAATATATCCGTGCACTGTATCAGCCGAAACTTTCAGTTGTGAAAATTATATGAACAAATGCTCTTTTCTTACTTTACTATTCTCTCCCTCTATCACCACCTTGGACCATGAAGACAGAAGCAGCAACCTTTGAGCCACGGGGTGGTGTGAGAGACTGGAACGTCAAGTATTTGCCTCAAAGCTTGCTTATGTGTACCTTGTAAGGTGCGCCAGCAGACCATTCGTTTGCAAATGAGGCACCACCAAGACCGGCAGCTGAAGACCATTCAAGGTGCAAATGACTGGTAACAGCAGACCATTCGTTGCTAATGCGGCACCACCAAAACCGGCAGCAGAAGACCATTGTGAGGCGCCACAAAAGCCGACGTTTGTCTGGGCTGGGCTGGCAGCCCGCCAAGGTCTTTTCCTGGTCTTATAAAAAGCCTGTGGAAACAAGCTTTGGTGTGCACCCACCACCGAAGAAACTGAAGACTGAGGACCAACGAGACGTTGCTGGATCCATGGTGGTGACTATCCTTTGCTTATCCTTCTGAACGCTTGCTTAGTTTCCTTCTAATATTTCCTGCCTTTCCTGTCGCTCCATTCCTCTGTACCTACTCAATAAAAACGGCCTGATTGGCGGCATTTGACCTCGTTTGCGTCTCAATCTCACTCTTGGGATCATTAGTAACCTCCCCCGAGCCCGAAATCGGACCGGGACTTGACACCAGGACAGAGTAGAGGGGGAGGATGACCTCCCTCGACCTGCTGGCCACACTCTTCTTGATGCACCCCAGGATGCCATTGGCCTTCTTGGCCACCAGGGCACATTGCTGGCTCTGGAATCAACAACCTGGATTAGAATCTGCTGGATTAGAATCAACAACCATGCATTAGATGCAAATCCATTAATTCCTTATTTAGTAAAAATCAATCTTTAAATCCTCATCATACAATTTGAACAGCAAATATCTCCTGAGTTTGTATGTCATTGGGTTCTTCAGGAGGTCACTTTTAACGCCATCTTGCCATCTACTCTGAAAGGTACAAACAAAAATGAGCCTAATATAGGTAGAACATGCCTCAAAAATGAGATGTTTAAACAGGTCCTGGATGAAAAAAAAACATCCGGAAATGACTTCAAGGATAAAAATCAGTATGTACAACTAAAAAGGTCAGCAACATAGAGATGTTTCTCCCCACATTTCTACAGCACTTAAAAATTCAGCCTACAATCAGTAGTGACATAAAACTGGAACCATCTGGCAGCTGTTTGGTATCAGTAGCTAAATGAGTTTAAAAATAAACAACAGTCAGCACACTTGGTAAACTCTGCAAAGATGAGAGGCACTGAAGCCTATTCTATACCCTATAAGAAGCCTATTCTATACCCTGCTTTCCAGAAGTAATGGCACGTGTCCAGAGACATATAGGCAAATTTGTACATTAAATCTATTTTATGGGGAGATTAGCAATTGCAAGAAAAAAACGTTGATTAACACGTGAACAGAGTTGTCTGCTCAGTGTACCTTACAAAAGAACTAAATTCTGAAAAATATGACAACCTTCCACTTCCAAAAACTCTTCCATTAACACACATGTTTAGTTCTCAGTTATTCTCATTGCTTCAAAGTCACCAATGTAAAATAGTGCAATATTGACTGTCACTAAAAAAATTAAAAAAAGACGAGCTGTTGGATGCTTAAATTGTGAAGTACTAAAATACAGTTGGACACCTGAACAAAAGGGAAAAGGTCATAATTTTGTTAAATTGTGCAAATGCTGTTTATCAGTTTAAAAGGGGGGCAATTAGCATTGCTTCCTTACCTGCATGTGTGATTGACAGTTGACAGTATATGGATTCAGAATTTTCAATTACTGCCATTTGAACAATAGGCTTAAATACAGAATGATCTATTGTTCCAAAACAAACAAAAAACCAAAAAAACCTCATACACTCTCAATTCAAAGAAATAAGCAAACAACATTCTTCAAAAATATACTGTGAAACTATTGGCCTTACATTAATCCTCTTACATTATACTTATAAATATACCTGGCAATGCTCCCAGCAGCAGAAACTATAGCATTTTGTGAAAGAGAAGTAACCCTGGTCATTCCTTGACCATCTTGTCTCAAATCGTAAACCTGCAATATAATAATACAACTTAGTGATTTACAGTTGAATTAATTCATACAGCCTCACCTATCAAGCAGCAACTCAAACTCTATTTTTATTCCATCCTCATGTTTCCATATAATTGAGGGGAAGATCAAAAGGCTACTCTTTCCTCAGAATAAAGTATTTTAGGTCTTCAACACATATTGTGTTAGGGAAAGATAAACCAGAATAATATCCTGACACACCTACAGAGAATTCCCAGGTACTGAAGAAAACTTAAAAAATTATATACACATTCGTAACACAGCCAACAGTCATTAGAATGTCATATACTTGCAGCACTCCTTTTTCTGAGCGGGTGTATAAGATGTTTCGAGAGTTGTCAATGGCGATTTGAACTACAGGATCTGAGGAGAGGGAACAAAAGGAAGAAGCAACAAATCAACATTGGACTTGGTGAAAACAAGTTTAAGACACAATATCTATAAAATAATTAATTGCAAGTTAACAAAAACTGCAGGAGTCTCACACAGGACTCCTACCAGAAGGGATTTAAAGCATCAATTTCACACAGTTACTAGAAAACTAAAAAAAAAAGAGGCAAGAAATTGCATAATAATTTCAAAATAATTTTTCACTAAACAGTGAAACAGGGTAAGATTATTTACTTCAAGATTCTACTGTTTTCAGTGATCACACTAAGCACATATTAATTTTGTACTACAGAACACTAACTTTAGTCATAAATGTCAAACTTTTCAGGCTTTGGTATCTGTATCCTGACCTAGACACATAAACAAGTGACCTGATTTTCATAATCACCAACCACTGCAAGTTTCATTGACGATAACTATATGCACGAAATGAGGAAATTTATTCAGTCTTACTTCTTGGTAGTATTATTTAAAAGGTTACATTAAATTATTGGGTAAGTCTTTAACATCAGTACTTACCATCCTCTGAGAACATGATCTGTAGCAATGAAGGAATGAGGAAAGACGGAGTGCTCTTTGAATGATTAATTTTTCTACAGCGCTAGCTAAACCAACCTTCCTCAGCCTACAATTTAAAACAGATAGAGTGTTGAAAGAAAAGCAAACAAACCAAACCAAAAAACAAACCAGCAGTTATATTTAAAAAGTCTTTAACAGGACAAGTATGAAAACAAGTAAAAATCTAACTACACACCATTGATTTCAGTGAAGTATATATTCAATGGAAAGCAGTAGGTGATCATTAAAAGGAAAATTTTACATGAAAAAAAGGATGCAAGATATCATGATTTTAATTTTATTTTTGAAGTTAAACAAAACAGCATTGCTATTCCTCATATAATTACTACTTAGAATCATAGAATGATAGAATGGTTTAGGTTGGAAGGGACCTTAAAGATCATCTAGTTCCAACCCCCCTGCCATGGGCAGGGACACCTCCCACTTGATAAGGTTGCTCAAAGCCCCATCCAGCCTGGCCTTGAACACCTCCAGGGACGGGGCTTCAACAACCTCTCTGGGCAACCTGTTCCAGTGCCTTACCACCCTTAAAGTGAAAAACTTCTTCCTAATGATTAATCTAAACCTGCCCTCTTCCAGCTTAAAGCCATTCCCCCTCGTCCTATCACTACATGCCCTAGTAAAAAGTCCTTCCCCAGCTCTCCTGTAGGCCCCCTTTAGGTACTGGAAAGCCACAATAAGGTCTCCCTGGAGCCTTCTCTTCTCCAGGCTGAACAGCCCCAACTCTCTCAGCCTCTCCTCATAGGAGAAGTGCTCCAGCCCTCGGATCATCCTCGTGGCTCTCCTCTGGACATGCTCCAGCAGGTCCATGTCCTTCTTATGTTGGGGACTCCAGAGCTGGATGCAGTACTCCACGTGAGGTCTCAGGAGTAGAGGGGAAGAATCACCTCCCTTGTCCTGCTGGCCACACCTCTTTTGATGCAGCCCAGGATACGGTTGGCCTTCTGGGCTGCGAGCGCACATTGCTGGCTCATGTTGAGTTTCTCATCCACCAACACCCCCAAGTCCTTCTCCTCAGGGCTGCTCTCAATCCATTCTCTGCCCAGCCTGTTTCACTAACACCATGAAGTGTTGTATTATTTGGTGAATGTATTTAATGCACTGTAACACAATGTAAATGTATGGAGTGGAGCTATGTGAGGCACAATCTTAACTTTAATCTTAAGAAATGCAAGAATATGTATAAAGCAACTACTACTAAAAGAATTATTACTATATAGATAAATAAGGAAACAAACCTGCAAATTATAAACATATATATTTGAAAAAATAACAAAATTATTTTCAGGTTTATGCATCCTTAAAATAAATTAGGCAGGAGAGCTCCAATGACAATACTTCAAAGTACTAAGGCCCTATTACTTACCATTGTGGGAATGACTGACCACTGTATATGCATCAGTGTACTTACTAAATTTACTTAGAAAAGTTAGGCAATTCGTATATTTTTTTTTCTACTTTTTTGGCATAATTAAAGCCCTAGCATAAATACAGCAATAACTTTAGGATATTAGATATGTCTAACTAAGCAAACGCATTTTCCTTTCTTCCATCTCTAGATGATTTGGCAGCAGTATTACTAACTCTTAAAAATCCTTAAACACTTATTCAAAAGTTTCAGTAGAACCTGAAATGAATCAAGATAAGTTAAACTGAATAGCACACCTCTGTGCTAGCAGTAAACAATCTCCCACTACTGCAATCACCTAATTTTGATTTAATACCAATAAAATATCATTGGGAATGTGTTCTCTATGTACCTGTCTTCATAGTTCCACATAAAAATGTCACTGTCGATGGTTAGCCAAGCTCTGCTGATGTCTGAAAATACTCCCATCATACAATTGTACTGCATATCTGAAGCACTGCTGATGTAAGGATTAAATGCATTTTGGCTAGCAAAGGCAAAATCCCCTTTGAAGCACTTTAAAAAATATTACTTTATATATAGCAGTACACAAACTATGTACCATAAACATTCAAAGTTCTTCATACAGAAACTAATTCCACCAGCAACTTTACATAAAGAGACCTTGTTACCACTTGGAGCCTTATGAAGGGAATGTGAACAATATCAAAGTTCATTTCTGGGAGCCTGACAGAAAGATCAGGGAAAAAAAGATTATGAAAGAAAAAAGTTCTTTTCTAATATTATTACTTATACAACCTAACACATTATTTTTCATCAGAATACGTCCAAACTGCTCCACTAGCTCTGGGGGAAGTGAGACTCTGCCGACTGAGCTGATCTCTCAAAGATAAGGTATTGACAGCAAACCTGGTCCTTGCAAAGGATAATCCATATCTGACATACCAGAAACAGTAGGGCTACCTGCAATTAAGAACAATAGAAAAGATTAGACTTCCTATAAAGGATTAGAAATTTAGAAAAAATGTTTATATTCTCTTTCTCTATCTTTACCTGATTGTTTCCTAATCTGTGAAATCTAAATTAGACTAATGTGCATTTCTCATTTTAATTTAGATTAATAACACAGGCCTTCAGACTATGCAGAAAAACATGTCTTGATACTGCAAAGACTTTAAGCATACAAATACCACTACTCACAAGATATGTGCGAACAAAGGCTTCTGTAGGAGGAGAACCATAAACAATAAATCTAAATCTAAAATCAGACATGAGCAAACAGATTTGCAAACAAACTCTTACAATAACTCATCTCGCCCCCAGCCTACTCTTTATGCCTTTTTTTCCATGATACTCCCCAGCCCTTTTTTCATCATATGTCCAGACATTAAATATGCCACATGAACAAGCCAGGAGCATATTCCTTCACCTAGAAAAACTGATCTGAACTCACAGTATCAAGTTAAAATACCCATGTAACCCCATTATTTTATGTGATGTGTATCCACAGTGCTGCTAGGGCGGCTACACTTTGGCCATGCACATTACATTGTATCATAACAGAAAACATGCTTTTGTATCCTGACACCTGCTGGATATACAATTAGGTAACCTACAGCTCTAGAAGGCCACTTCACAGCCCACTTCATCAGACATTTGGCAACAATGAAGTAGGAAATGGTGTCTTGATGTTTCAAGGAGGACAAAACAAATGTTTGAGAAGAGCTATACCACACATAACAACTACGTATGACATACAGCTATAGACAAATAAAAGTCACTCAAAGTGCCAACCAAGGCTACCCTGCAGGGGGCCGTGGTGCTGTGAGCGCAGCGGGGCGCCTGAAGCAATGAGAGCCTGAGGCAGAGGGCCACCAAGTACTCCTTACCAGGCACTGACACCGCCAGCAGCTCGGACAGGTCCGGGTAGCAGTGATCATCCTAGATCTGACGGTCAATGATGCGGACCACTGACACGCAGAAACAAACTCCACAAATCACAGAGAGTTATAAAGCAGGTATGTTTATTGCAGCGCTGGGTGCAAGGGGGATCGGTCCTCCAAACTTGTATACCGCATCGTGGAGCAAGCGTTCATTTATGATACAAAAACATACATATTCATTAGTGTAGGCTAGGAATAGGCACAACTGTGGAGAGATTCTTAAATGAAAAAAGGCATGGTTTGGTTCTGTTGAGCAACCCAGGGTTTGAACTAAGCACCCAAAATAAGGGAGAAAAGATCTAAGTAAACAAGAAAGGTGACATCACCAGACTCGGGAGAAGAGTTAAACAGAGGCGCGTGAACAGAGGGTCTTAGCCAATCGGGTTGGGGGGCGTTGTACATGAACAGGGGGGCTGGACCAATCATAGCGTTGTTGACTATGCATGCTTTTGCTGCGAGCCTATATATACTCTGCTAAAATACTCAATAAACGAGAATGATCATACTCACATTGAGATCGCGTCGTTACTCCGGTTCCGATCCCACTCTGACATCTAGTAGCAGAGGATGTCAACGGTAACCCTTCAGCACGACTGAGTTCTCCGAGACTGCGGTAAGCAGCGAGAGGAGGGGAGTGGGAAACACGGCTGGAAGGAGTGCTGCTCGGGAGCATAGACTACGGCAGACACGGTTCGAGGTGGCGTCTCGCCTTCCAGGTTTAAAAAGTGAAGTTGCTATCATGGAGCTTGAAGCAACAGCAACGCTGCTGTTGTTGGGACAACGATGGGGGCATTTTAAAGACACGCATATGTTGTTTTCCCCCATGGAAGGGCGATCTTTCGGTGATACAATGTGGGAAAAAACAATAACCGGGAACGAGAAAGAGGAGAAGGAGATAAAGGCTGTTCGCGAGTTGTGGCGCACGATGTTAGAGACTTTAAAGGCCATAAAAGCGGAGAGAGAAGTAGCCTGTGCCGCCGCTCAAATGCTGGGTCCGGAGAGACCGGAAACGAAACCTTGTGCGTGGGCACGGTTTTTCGGGCAGCTGGCGGTGAAAGGGATGACTGACTGGAATTACATGTAAAACTGTTGCCGAGGTCCGCGCGGGCGCCGACCCTGCTCAGGTGACACAAAGGGCGGAAGTCGCTGTTCCCAAGATGCAAAGCGTGAAAAAGGCGAAAGTGGCGCCTCAGGAGACCCTAGAGAGGGTGTGGCTGCAGTCGCTGTCGCAGCCAGGAGGAGAAACCTGATGACCTATGCCTTCGGCTCCTCCTCTGCCCCCCTCCACTGACTCATCTGATCCTTCAACACCACCTGTTGACGACTGCCAGGATCAATCACACGAGAATACAGATAAAGTGTTAAGAACAGTGCTGCAACGTCTTGATGATGGTCTATTTCAGACGCGAAAATTCGCCCGCAAAAGACAGACTTACGGACTCAATTGAGGACATTGACAGACATACAGACTTTACTAGGAGACATTCAATGGGTGTGCAACTGCTCTTGGAGTTGCCAATTTCTCTGTTAATTTGTAATACTGTTGAATCGCCGTATGCAGTTATTTGTCAGTGGCAAACAGGAAAGGGGGAAATTCTCCCCCGCCCCACCTGTGCCACTGACAAATCATCAGGTGACAAATCATCAGGAGACATGTTTAAGATTTTAAAATGAGTCTTTTTAAGAGTACAACCCAATTCTAGCATTCAAACAAGACCGGAGGCAATAGGGGAGTTGATCAGGAAGGGCAGAACAAGAATCATAGAGATTAGTGGAACGGAACCCGATGATGTCAGTATTCCAGTGAATGGTGCCGATCTAGAATGGTGGTTGTGTAACTCAACTCCCATCCAAGAAGCATTAATAGGCTATAATGGACGTATACATTCGCAACAACCAAAAGGGAAAATGTTGCAAGTGTTAAAATGAAATCAGTGGATGACAAAAACAAAAGTCAGGCGAGAACCACTGGCTGATGGTCTCACAGTGTATACAGACGCTGGAAAGCGGCTTCGCCGTGCGGTGTGTGTCTGGCAGGATAAAGGACGATGGTGCCAGCACATACTGGAGGGGCAGCCACAAGACTCCCTTCAAACATGGGAACTTACTGCAGTAGTCTGGGCACTAACCAACTGGCTAACAGCCCCCTTAAATGTAGTAACAGACTCCCTGTATGTGGCTGGGGTAGTGCCGCGACTAGAAGATGCCCTCCTTAGGGAAACAACCAACCCAAGGTTGGGAAAATTATTTATCCAGCTGAGGTCCACTCTGGGTCAACGAACTGCGTCTTGTTGTATCATCCATATTCGCAGCCATCAGTTGAATTTAGGTTTAGGATTGGGTACTCAAATTGCCGATAGCCTAGTCAGTGCAGTGCAACATTTACCTCCAATAGACAAATTTCAGCAAGCCAGACAAAGTCATGACAACTTCCATCAAAATGCTAAAGGCTTAAAAAGACAATTTGGATTAACCGAAAATGAAGCATGCTCTATTATACAAGCATGCCCTAGGTGTGGGAATCATGGACCAGGTGTGGGACTAGGGGTGAACCCGAAAGGGTTAAAAGCTCTGGAAGTATTGCAAATGGACGTAACACACATTACAGAATTTGGCCGATTGAAATATGTACATGTTACAATTGATACCTTTTCAAAAATAATATGGGCTACAGCATTACCAGGGGAAAAGGCGCATCATGTATGCAAGCATTTACTTGCATGCTTTGCCGTGTTAGGAGTGCCCAAACAGATTAAAACAGACAACGGGCCCGCATATATTAGTCAAAAGGTGAGAGCTTTTCTACTGAGATGGGGAATTAAACACATAACGGGAATACCCCACTCACCAACCGGGCAAGGCTTGGTTGAGCGAACCCATCAAGTGCTAAAAGATAATTTAAATAAGCAAAAGGGTGAAGACACAGATGCACAACAGCGATTAAACAGGGTATTGTTTACGCTAAATTACTTGTGTCTTATGGGCGATCAAGAGGAACCGCCAGTAGTGATACACCATCAAAACATTAAGCTGAATAGTACCACTACCCTACCTAAATTTATGGTACATTATAAAGACCCGGCCACCGGAGCATGGGTGGGACCAGTGCCAGTCATTTTTAATGGACGAGGGTACATGTGTGTCTCTACAGGGATGGGCCCAGTGTGGGTCCCGAGCAGAGCGATAAAACCAGCATTGGAAGGACGACCGATAGACTGAGACCAAGAGACGGAGCAACAAAATGGGCGCAAAGAATCTCAAGAGCTTGCTAATAAGTAGTTGCGTCCTTCTTTTGGATGCAGAAACTGCAGGGCTTGATCACCCCTGCAGCTTAAAAGGAATGTCTGGGTGACTTTGGCAAATATGACCGGTCAAGATTCCATCTGCCTATCCACAGCATCACCCGAGAATCCATTTTCCACCTGTCTAGTCGGTCTTCCATCTGACCAATGGCCTTCCAACTTACAAACGCAATTCCTAGGTAATGGCTCTGCAACTCTTGCTGATAGCCGGGATGGATGGGCTGCATATCTGCCACCCCTCCATGCCGAGCCACAAGAGCTAGAACTTTTAGGACCACTCACGATAGATAGCTGTGTGTACTACACAAACAATTTTTGCCTTGTTTTTTGCACCAGGAGTAGCAGCAGCACGCGCTTTAACCACGCTTAATAAACTAGGATGTTGGCTTTCTAAACAATCTAATGCTACTGCATTGGCATTGAGTGGATTATTGTTAGACGTAGATTCTGTTAGACACGCTACACTCCAGAATAGGGCTGCCATAGACTTTTTGTTATTAGCGCATGTCATGGGTGTGAAGACTTTTGACGGGATGTGTTGTATGAACCTCTCAGACCACTCCAAATCAGTGCACGAAAGCATCAGAGAATTGTATCAAGGAATACAAAAGCTGAGAAAAGATGATGAATGGGGATGGTTGAATCAAATACTATCAGGTTGGGGAATCAAAAGTTGGATAGCCATGATTGTGAAAACTAGCTTGCTTATATTGCTCATTGTAGTTGTTATAATCTCAGTTGTATTATGTATCTTCTCTAGTCTACAGTGCATGCTCATGAAAATTGTGCACCAAGCCTGGGTTGCTCAAAAAGAAGAAGGGGGAATTGTGGAGAGATTCTTAAATGAAAAAAAGGCATGGTTTGGTTCTGTTGAGCAACCCAGGGTTTGAACTAAGCACCCAGAGTGAGGGAGAAAAGATCTAAGTAAACAAGAAAGGTGACATCACCTTACCCGGGAGAAGAGTTAAACAGAGGTGCGTGAACAGAGGGTCTTAGCCAATCGGGTTGGGGGGCGTTGTACGTGAACAGGGGAGCTGGACCAATCATAGCGTTGTTGACTATGCATGCTTTGCTGCGAGCCTATATATACTCTGCTAAAATACTCAATAAACGAGAACGATCATACTCACATTGAGATCACGTCGTTACTCCGGTTCCGATCCCACTCCGACACACAACTATGGTAATTATTTCTGGGAACTCATTATCATAAGTCTCCTTTTGCCGCATGTGCATTGCCATCTGGTGGTCATGGGTTGGGGTCTTCTGGAGGCTCATAGTCTTCTTCACTGTGTACTTTTCACCTTTGGCTCGGAATTCTGAGTTGACTGAGCTCCGAGCCGTGAGACCAGTTCTAATCAGATAGTTACTCCTCACAGACAATAGGGCCTTGCGTAGCCATTCCAGTTATCTCTATGGCTCCAGATGGCTCTGCTTGTCTGCCACTTCTAAGGTAGAGCTTCCCTAGTGTCATCATTCAGGAGCCTCTTATCTATACTCTTCTTGCTTGTGACAGGATTTCAGTATCTTGCTATGCTATTTGCGATGTTGCAATGTCTAACTGGATGTTGTTTCCCATATCACTGCGATCTCCAGCACCTTGTGTGTGGTGGGCGCCAAGGGGCTCATAGCGGCAAGCATGGTGGAGGGGGGTGTTGGGGAAAACTCCACACACGACCAGAGGGTGCGAGCTCGCTACCCGCCACTCCGCACCCCGCCAAATCCCATTAGGCCCCGCTCGCGTGACGAAGTCCGCTGCGCCGATTGCCACTTCCACTGGCGGGAAGGAGGAAAGGGCAGGGTGGCGGAAGGTGCAGTGGGGTAGTGGATGTCACAGTAGCCCAGAGCGCCTGGCGGGGATTGTCTCCAGGTGGTACTTGGTCGGCCTGCGTGAAAGAGGGGTTCTAGTGGGAGACGATTGTTGCATTAAAGGAATGTAGTTTTGATATTTGTCTGTCAGAGCCCCAGGACTTTCACTGATTTATCTATCAGAGCCCCAGCAAAGGACTTTCACTGAGTCAGATTCACAAAAATCGAAATTAGTTATTTTATTGAGAGCAACAGAACAGATTCAAGATTGCCATTGTTAAATTCACTGACTACAATAGCGCTACTAATTAAGGTTAATATTGCTAGCCAAAATAATAATAATACAACAGCCTGGGGGTAACATTCACCAGAGGGTGAAAGGTGCAGCGCTTACCCAGAAAGGCATCCCTGCCTGGGGTGGAAGAAGAGAACGCAGCCTGTCTACTGGTCCATCAGGTATCGAGATTTTTCTCTCCCAATTTAACAGTCATTTTATCCTTTTTTTATCCCCAAAATTATGAGGTTTCCCCCCCAGGTGACATGTAGTATGGAGAGATGAATGCTATAGTCATATATGTTTAGCATGATCTCTATAATCTTCATTAGCATATGCAGGGGTGTCAACTTTAATATGCATTTCACAGGTAATGAGGCAGAGGTTAGTCATCAGGCACAATAGCCTTTCAAAGAAACAAAGAACTGCACAGTTTCTGTTAACTTGGCTTTGCTGACGAAAAGCAGGGCTGTCCTGTCTGCACAGCGACAGACAATGCCTCTTGGGGCTGGGGATTGAGCGTGGCTGGAGAGGAGCTGCTGAAGCTGGGCAGGCTGAAGGCTGTGCCAGGGCCGCGTTGCCTCACCGATGACCCCTGTGGACCATCAGGTTGCTGCGCTACCACCGTGGGCACCCCGAGGGCCAGGTGCAGTCTGTTGTGTGCCTGCAAAGGCACAGGTCAGGCTCGAGGAGAGCAGCACGAAGCGGTTCCTGTCAGTTTTGTGTGACCCTGGGCTGTTCCCTGCCTGTTTCTCTGCTAGGTGGTCACTGTAGCTCTTGGGCGGTGGGTGTGTGCTTGTACCCCTGTGACAGCTGAATCAAAGATATTTTATACTGCAAACCCGATGTGATAATTTTGCCAAGACCACATGCATCAGTTATTAAAACATACACACATTTTGTTTGTAGTGATGTAAACCAAAAATATTGAGAACTCCTCTTCAAAGGCATGCACAGAGCCTCTGGAGCTAAGGTGTGGAAGCAGAGTAAGTGACCTTTGCACCGCACTGATGCAGTGTGGCTGTTGCTTTTCCAAAATTTGGGCTGATGCATCAGTGTGACTGCAGCACACACTGTTAACTTACCAGGCTTGGGCCTCTTTTAATTGTTTTATCTGCTCTGGACAGCGTAGGCATTCCCAAACCTTTGTAGGAAGTCTCAGGGCTGGGTGAAACCTGGATTTCAGGGAATGGGTCTGGTTTGTAAATCATGTTTAGTGCCCTGGCTGCAGTGATTCTCTGCTCCTGGATCAGTTCAGTGCCCATTCTAGAAAGCTTCATATATGAGAGGGGCACTTGGCATGAGAAAGGAAATCCCCTCCACTTTCCAAGTGGAGAACCTGAAGTTAAGCCCCAAATCCTGCGGGGTTTACATGGCAAAGCAGTAAATTCTCCCTGTATCTTCTTAAGACTTCGTCGAGGCGTTCCAAGCAGCGACGGGAGAACAGCAAGGCTACAGCCAGCTTCTGGCAACTGACGTGCGAAGCTGGAAGATGAAACACCCCGCGGGTCTTGGGCCTGGCACTAGCGGACAGACGTCCCTGACTGCCTCTCTCCGTGCCCAGCCACTTCCTGCGGGCACCTGTTGTGGTTCCGGGGCAGCGGCAGCATGGAGCTGGCAGTGGAGGGCGGTGAGTGGCGGGGTGGCAGGAGCCGAGCCCAGCCCAGCGTTGTCGGCTGATCCCTGTGATTGTCTTTCCCCCTCCTGATGCTGGCGGGACCCGACCCGGTGCTGGCGGCCACCATGGGCTTTTTGGGCTTCGGTGCGTTGCGTATGCGGGCCGGGGGGGCACCGGGCGCCCAGCTGAGGGGTGCGGGGGGCGGTCGCTTGGGGCTGGCGGCCCTTGGTGGGGGTCCCGGGGGAGGCTGGCGGTTGGAGGTGGAAACAAAGCGGTCGTGCCCGTCGTCCCCCCTCACCTGGAGCTGCCGGAGTGTCCGTGGCCAGAGTGAGTTCGAGTCTCCTTTTTCTTCGTTTTCAGGGATCTTGGAGTGGACTTTCGACCTTGAAGCCATGTTTGAGCGAACGAGAACTGCCATGGAGAGGAGCAGGAAGATTTTGGGTAAGAAATGCGAGTATTGTCAGCTAATACATTTTAAAACGTGTTTTATTTTTCTGTCTTGGGATGATGTTTAAAGTGTCTCAGACTGGTGTCGTGGTTTGGCCTCAGCCGGCAGCAACGAACCACGCGGCCGCTCGCTCCACCCCCCACAGCTGTGGGGGGGAAATAATAAGAAAAAGGCAAAACTCGTGGGTTGAGATAAAGGCAGTTTAACAGAACAGCAAAGGGAAGAGAAAACAGTAACAATAACACGGATAAAGGAATATACAAACGCGATTACGGCACCGCCGCTCACCGACCGGACCCGCACCGCGCCGCCTGCGCTGAGCAGCCACTTCCTGCCCCCTCCCCTGGCCAGCTCCCCCCTACAGCGTGGGCATGGCTCACATGGTGTGCAATACCTGTTTCCCCTCCCATCCTTGGGGAAATTAACCCCATCCCTGCCGGAACCAGGACATTATCCACCCCTTATTCCATACCATCTGTGCCATGCCCAGATCCTACGGTTCCCAATCATTTACCACCACTTTCCCCTGTCTTTTATATATATACATATGCACATCTATATACATACAGATTTAATCCCCACCGTCCATGGGCGATCCCTCTAAAATGTTTGAGTTCATTTAGTCCATCCCTGTGGGCCCCATCTGTGAAAGCAGTCTCTCAGGACAGGCGAGATGGTGTGTGGTGCTGGACTGGTGCATGCTGCATTTTGGAGCTCACGGCTGGTGTACCCGGTGTGGCCCATGCCCGCAGTTCGCAGGCTGAAGACATTGATCTCCAGGAAGATGCTGGGCGCCAGCTGATGAGGTCAGTTCTTATTACCTCACCGCTGCACTTTACTCCATTTTATCAAAGTCCATCTGTCATTGGTTTGGGTGATTCTCACCGTAGTACCCTTAATAGCAGTTATAGTAATGATGACACACAGTGACAGGGTTATTTAGCACATAACATCGTAAGATTTGATTCATTGACTATTCTCACCCAGAATCAGATCCCCGTGAGGTACACATCGGACCTCCCCATCCTCCCACATCACCCACCATGTGCACCCAGGTCCTTGTGCAAAAGCAATCCCACGGATGGGTTTGCCTTTGCCTGAGGCAGGGCTAACCCAGACTGTCTTCCCTAACATATTCTTCATGTGCACTACGGGGACTTTATCCCCTTCTATTGTACGTGGAAGTTTTGACTGGGCAGGGCCAGCTCGATTGGCAGATCCCCTGGTGTTGACTAGCCAGGTGGCCTTTGCTAAATGCCTATCCCAGTGTTTGAAAGTTCCACCACCCATGGCTCTCAGTGTAGTCTTTAACAGTCCGTTGTATCGTTCTATCTTCCCTGAGGCCGGTGCATGATAGGGGATGTGATATACCCACTCAATGCCATGCTCTTTGGCCCAGGTGTCTATGAGGTTGTTTCGAAAATGAGTCCCGTTGTCTGACTCAATTCTCTCTGGAGTGCCATGTCGCCATAAGACTTGTTTTTCAAGGCCCAGGATAGTGTTCCAGGCAGTGGCATGGGGCACAGGGTATGTTTCCAGTCACCCGGTGGTTGCTTCCACCATTGTGAGCACATGGCGCTTGCCTTGGCAGGTTTGTGGGAGTGTAATATAATCAATCTGCCAGGCCTCCCCATATTTGTATTTTAGCCATCGTCCTCCATATCAAAGAGGCTTTAACCGCTTGGCTTGCTTAATTGCAGCACATGTTTCACATTCATGGATAACCTGTGCAATAGTGTCCATGGTCAAGTCCACCTCTCGGTCTGGAGCCCATCTATATGTTGCATCTCTTCCCTGATGGCCTGAGGCATCATGAGCCCACCGAGCTATGAATAATTCACCCTTATGTTGCCAGTCCAGATCCACCTGAGCCACTTCAATCTTAGCAGCCTGATCTACCTGCTGGTTGTTTTGATGTTCCTCAGTGGCGTGACTCCTGGGTATGTGGGCATCTACATGATGTACTTTCACAACCAGATTCTCTATCCGGGCAGCAATATCTTGCCACAGTTCAGCCACCCAGATGGGTTTCCCTCTGCGCTGCCAGTTGCTCTGTTTCCACTGCTGTAACCACCCCCACAGAGCATTTGCCACCATCCATGAATCAGTATAGAGGTAAAGTACTGGCCATTTCTCTCGTTCAGCAATGTCTAAAGCCAGCTGGATGGCTTTCACCTCTGCAAACTGGCTCGATTCGCCTTGTCCTTCAGTGGCTTCTGCAACTCGTCGTGTGGGGCTCCACACAGCAGCCTTCCACTTCCGATGCTTCCCCACAATCCGGCAGGACCCATCAGTGAACAAGGCATGTTTCCTCTCATTTTCTGGTAGTTTATTATACGGTGGAGCCTCTTCCGCACGCGTCACCTCCTCCTCTGGTGATATTCCAAAATCTTTGCCTTCTGGCCAGTCCATGATCACTTCAAGTATTCCTGGGCGATTGGGGTTTCCCATTCGAGTCCGCTGTGTGATCAGTGCAATCCACTTACTCCATGTGGCATCAGTCGCATGGTGTGTGGCAGGGACCCTTTCTTTGAACATCCAGCCCAGCACTGGCAGTTGAGGTGCCAAGAGGAGCTGTGCTTCAGTACCAACCACTTCCGAAGCAGCTCAAACCCCCTCGTATGCTGCCAATATCTCTTTTTCGGTTGGAGTATAGCGGGCTTCAGATCCTCTGTATCCCCGACTCCAAAACCCCAGGGGTCGACCTCAAGTCTCCCCTGGTGTTTTCTGCCAGAGGCTCCAGGTAGGGCCATTCTCCCCGGCTGCGGTGTAGAGCACATTTTTAACATCTTGTCCTGCCCGGACTGGCCCCAAGGCTACTGCATGAACTATTTCCTGCTTAATTTGTTCGAAGGCTTGTCGTTGCTCAGGGCCCCATTTAAAGTCATTCTTTTTCCGGGTCACTTGATATAGAGGGCTCACAATCAAACTGTAATCTGGAATATGCATCCTCCAAAAACCCACAACACCTAAGAAAGCTTGTGTTTCCTTTTTACTGGTTGGTGGACATAGCTGCTATTTTGTTGATCACATCCATCGGGATCTGATGGCATCCATCTTGCCATTTTATTCCTAAAAACTGGATCTCCTGTGCGGGTCCCTTAACCTTACTTCATTTTATTGCAAAACCAGCTTTCAGAAGGATTTGAACTATTCTATTGCCTTTCTCAAAAACTTCTTATGCTGTGTTGCCCCATACAATGATGTCATCAATGTACTGCAGATGTTCCGGAGCTTCACCCTGTTCTAGTGTGGTCTGGATTAGTCCATGGCAAATGGTGGGGCTGTGTTTCCATCTCTGGGGCAGTCGATTCCAGGTGTACTGGATGCCCCTCCAAGTGAAAGCAAACTGTGGTCTGCACTCTGCTGCCAAAGGGATTGAGAAGAATGCATTTGCGATATCAATTGTTGCATACCACTTGGCTGCCTTTGACTCCAGTTCGTATTGAAGTTCTAGCATGTCCGGCACGGCAGCGCTCAGTGGTGGCATGACTTCATTCAGGCCACGATAGTCCACTGTTAGCCTCCACTCTCCATTAGATTTTTGCACTGGCCATATGGGACTATTAAAGGGTGAGCAGGTCTTGCTGATCACTCCTTGAGTCTCCAGTTGACGAATCAGCTTCTGGATGGGAATCAGAGAATCTCGGTTAGTGTGATATTGCCACCGATGCACTGTCGTGGTAGCAATCGGCACCTGTTGTTCTTTGACCCTCAACAAACCTACCACAGAAGGGTCCTCCGAGAGACCAGGCAATGTAGACAGCTGTTTAATTTCCTCGGTCTCCAAAGCAGCTATGCCAAAAGCCCACTGGTATCCTTTTGGGTCCTTGAAGTATCCTCTTCTGAGATAGTCTATGCCAAGGATGCACGGAGCCTCTGGGCCAGTCACAATGGGATGCTTTTGCCACTCATTTCCAGTTAGGCTCACTTCAGCTTCCAATACAGTCAACTCTTGGGATCCCCCTGTCGCTCCAGAAATACAAATGGGTTCTGCCCCTCTGTAACTTGACGGTATTAAGGTACATTGTGCACCAGTGTCCACTAGAGCCTTATACTCCTGTGGCTCTGATGTGCCAGGCCATCGAATCCACACGTTCCAATAAACCCGGTTGTCCCTTTCCCCCACCTGGCTGGAGGCAGGGCCCCTCTAATCCTGATCATAGTATCCATTACTCACTTGTTGCAGAAATGACTTGGAGGTCCCTTCAAGAGGATCAGAGGTAAGATCAGGCCTTCTACTCTGGGGGGCTGCCTGCTGGCAACAGGAGCAGCACTTTTCCTAGAGGGATCCCCCTTTGTGATTGTTCTTCCTTGCAACTCACGTACCCGTGCCCGTAGGGTCGAGGTAGGTTGTCCATCCCACCTCATGTCCTCTCCATGATCGCGCAAGTAAAACCACAGGGTGCCTCGTGGTGTGTACCCTCTATAGTCTCCCTCTTGAGTAGGGAAACGCTTGCTCCTAATAGCTGAGATGCTGGCCTGTACAGATGGGGAGTAGGACATATTCTCTTCAAGTTGCTGAACCTTCTGGGACAGTTTCTCCACAGCTGAGACAAGGGGGAAGAGAGACTTTCTTCATATTGCCGGAGTCGGCCAGCCACCTCATCCACCCTTGGTCCCTCTTCGCCTTTCCATTACATCACTGCCAAGGAGTTGGCATACGATGATGGTGCACTCCGTACAAACTTCCGCCATATGGCCCTTGTGCATTGGACTTCATCAGGATCTGTGGGTAACTGCGCATTATCTGGGTCGAAGTAAATCATCTCCCACACGGCTAATTCCCTGAGGTACTGGATACCTTTTTCCATGGTGGTCCACTTGCTTGGACAGCATACAACATCTTCACTGAAGGGGTACCTTTCCATCACACCTGACAGGAATCGCCTCCAGAGGCTGAGGGCTTGTGTCTTCTTCCCAATCGCCTTGTCAATGCCCCCTTCCCTAGACAGGGATCCCAGCTGCCTGGCTTCCCTGCCCTCTAATTCCAAGCTACTAGCCCCGTTATCCCAGCATCGGAGCAGCCAGGTGACAATATGCTCGCCCGGAAGTCGGCTGAAATCTTTTCACATATCTCTCAGCTAACTCAGGGATAGAGATCGGGTGATTATCTCTGGTTCCATCTCTTCCTCCCGTTCTTTTGATGGCCCTGGTTCATCATCATCCCTAACTAAGCGAACTGATTTCTTGGTGTATTTCTTCTTCTGTATAGGAGCAACTGATACGGGCACGGGTTAGTTGTCTGGTTCAGCTGCAGTGTCCGCCACTGGGGTTTGAGCGGCTGCATTGTCTGCTACAGGAGTTGGAATAGCTGCAGTGTCTGCCGCAGGGGCTTGAGTGGCCACAGGGCCTGCCACCGGGGTGGGAGTAGCTGCATTGTCTGTCGCAGGGGTTGGGATAGCTGTAGTGCCTACTGGTTTGTTTTCCCCCTCTTTCCCCTGAGGGTGCTGCATAACACTGAGCAGTGTTTGGTAGATACTGGCCAGGGCCCAACACAGTGCAATGAGTTGTGCATCTCTGGAATAGCCACAGCATTTTCCTTTTAAAAATTCTACCACTTTATCAGGGTCCTGTAATTGTTCGGGGGTGAAGTCCCAAACCATTGGAGGTGAGAAGTTCTCTAGATACCTGCCCATATTCTCCCACATGCCATGCCATCCCTGACTATCCAGCCTCTGGGCAGATCTCTGGGTGGTAGTCTTAAACAGTTGTCTAACTCTGAACAAGACCTGAAACACATTCAGGAGACATAGCAATAGGAACATGCTGGTTTGAGCATCCCAAGGATATTCAAAATTCTCAAAACGTGGCCCGAAGGAGAAAAGGGGGGCGAAAGAGCCGGGGAAAATATCCCCCCTTGTTTCCCCCATAGATTGGTTGTGATTATTAATAAATTCTGAGAGACGGCGACCAAGGTATGGGCAGGACAGCAATACCGCATAAACACCCCAACACAGCGACCTGAGCAGTGATGTTATCATATCATACGCTGATATTGCACAGGACAGCAAAATGATAATCCTGATCCCTCTCCCTGAGGTAACAAACAGCATCACAGGGAGTACATAGAGCACATAGGAATTTACATAACACAGCCACTCAAACAAACGAAGCAACATTGTAACCAGCTATTATCTAACTAATATGAGAAATATATATATATCAAACTCGTGTTAACAATCTCGGGTCGGATCTGTCGTTATCTCAACCCTTCGAGCCCCACTTTGGGCGCCAAAAAGGACTGTCGTGGTTTGGCCTCAGCAGGCAACAAAGAACCACACGGCTGCTCACTCAACCCCCCACAGCCGTGGGGGGGAAATGGGAAGAAAAAGGCAAAACTCGCGGGTTGAGATAAAGGCAGTTTAACAGAACAGCAAAGGGAAGAGAAAACAGTAACAATAACACCGATAAAGGAATATACAAACGCGATTACGGCACCGCTGCTCACCGACCGGACCCGCACCGCCGCCGCCCGCGCTGAGCAGCGACTTCCTGCCCCCTCCCCCCGGCCAGCTCCTCCCTACAGCCTGGGCATGGCTCACATGGCATGGAATACCTGTTTCCCCTCCCATCCTTGGGGAAATTAACCCCATCCCTGCCGGAACCAGGACAACTGGCTAACTAGAAAACAAGCAAACAAATGCAGTTTTGTTCAAGGAAGATAGCTCTAAACAGTTCGGGGCTTGGTAAATAGGAAATTTACATATGTTGTCAGAGTGTAAGAGCAACGTGCATGTGCAAGGTTTCTGTTGTGAGGCGTAGCTTACTGTACAGGAAAAAAGTGAAATTGAACACAAGGCTCTTTCCTTCCTTCTTTTACTTAGCTGTGTATTTATTTTGGAAGCAAAGTTGGTACAGATAGCTTTAATCTAGAGAGAACAATAAAAAAGAAGAAATGTGTGTCTTATACCAACCAGCAGGTTATATAGCAGCCCACAAGTTTGTCTCTGTCTTTTGCTGTGCTGGGAGTGGATAAGTTTTCAAGGTGGTGTTCTGAGAGTGGGAGATAGAGAAAATTGTACATTTTGTTGCCTGTATCCAAGTAAACACTGTTCCAAAGATGGTCCTTAGGAGACACTTGTGTATGTTCTACAATTCCCTTTGCCAACTCGAATGGTCTGTTCTTTCTCACTCTGCTTGTGTTAGGAAATGCAAGAGTTAAGTAGCAAGTTGTATTGTATATTAGAGTGTGTTTGTAAGGTGCAACCATAATAACTGAACAAAGGTAAGCAATGGTGATGGGAAAATGTAATTAACTGTAACGGGAAAGAATGTATTCTAAGATCTTTAGGTACCTAAGAGAACAGTGTGACCTGATACCAGGGGAGTCAAGCAGAACCTTGAAAGACTTGGATGGAAAACAGACCCTGGAACTGAGTCAAAAGGAGTGAGGTGAAAAGTACAAAGCGAGGAAGACGTCTTACTTCATCTGAGGAAGACTTCTTACTTCATCATGACGACCACCGACGACCACTAGAGGGAAGACGAGCATGCGCAGAGAAGGAGGCTGATGTCGCAATAGGATGAAGTAATCCGTAATGCATATGTATAAGATAATGTAGCAATACTTGTTGAATATGTATGAGATTGTGTAACCAAAAGAATATAAAATGGGTACTCGGCAAGGCCGTCTTCGGAGCCAGATTTGGGTGCTTACCCCTGGTTCCTGGCGCCTTGAAATAAAGCACCGCATATAACCGAAGAAAATTGGTTATGTGTTTGTCTCTGCGCTAACAGTTTTGGCGACCCAGATGGGACCTCGCGAGCATTGCTGAGGCGGATCGCGTACTGATCCTGCTCCAGCCGGCGCCGAGGAATTCTCGGGGAGCCATCAGCCGCGACCGACCTCCGCTGCTCACGACGGACCTCTGATAAGGTAAGAAAGGTGCTTTTTTTTAGTAACAGGGACCGGTACCGCTGTAAGTGTAAGTAATAGCCTGCCAGTTAGACACGGCGAAAGCTGCGCGTGGTTGGACTGAGGAGCTCCGGGTGGTAAGCCTAGGCGCCGTCCGTCAGACAGGGCGAAAGCCCTGCAGGTTCGGCAATTGGTATGGTAATGGGTATGGTAAAAAGTTGCAACTATAAATAACAATTGGGAATTTTACGGTAACGTTTGGTTGTATATTTTAAGTCCAGCCTGCGGGGTTGGCATTTGGTAATATTTAGTCTGCGGGACTAATATTTGCCGATATTAAGAATCCAGTATTATTGTGATTGTTTGGTTGAGCACTGTGGTTGTTAGAGTAATTTTGCTGTAACTAGCTGCAAGACTGAGAAATTTTAAAATCCGGTCTGCAGGACTGGTATTTGTTGTTATTACTGTGATTGTTGGATAATACTGTAATTTCACAATGCCAGAAATACCTAAGGCAACTCCGTTAGGCTGTATTTTAAGTCATTGGAAGGAGGGAAAGTTTGAACAAGCATTTCGGAAAAATAAGTTGATTGAATATTGTAATGATTGGTGGCCTCAATATGAATTAGATGACCAGGAGAAGTGGCCTGAGAATGGGACTTTGAATTATAATACCATTTTGCAGTTGATGTTGTTTTGCAGAAGAGAAGGGAAATGGGATGAAGTGCCTTATGTGGATCTTTTCTTTAGTTTAAGGAATAATCAAGAGTGGCAGAAATCTTGCGGGATAATGACATTACAAGCAGGCAGTAATACTCCTCACTGTCAGGGTTGCAAAACTGAAAAGAAGTGTATGGGATGTTTGGCTATGGACAATAGCAAGCAACATCGGGAAAGCGCGGAAAATATAGACCTGATGATTGCCCCGTCGGCCCTACCGGCCAATGGTGATTGCAACACTAACAGTGATAATGATGATCCTACCTCCCCTCCCGTAGCACACAGAACGAGGCGGAGGGATCAAACAGAGACTAGTGCTGTAATTGCTCCTTTGAGACAGGGCGTCGGGGCAGAAGGACCTGTGTATGTTAAAGTACCTTTTTCCCCTGGAGATTTGGTTATCTGGAAACAGTCGGCAGGGACGTATAGGGAAAACCCGGACAAGGTGGCTCGTGTAGTTAAAATGATAATGAAGACACAAAATCCAGATTGGGACGATATACAAGTGTTGTTAGATACTTTAATGGATTCAACAGAAAAGGAAATGGTTTTGAGAGCAGCACGAGAAAGAGTTCGGGAGGACGTAAGGCAAGGATTGGTCCAGGGAACTACAGATCAGAATTTTCCTACTGAGGACCCGATAACACACCGTGGGGAATGAGAAGTTTGCAGAGATATCAGGAGTGGATAGTTGTGGGAATTCGGAATGCTATGCCTAAAGCTGTTAATTGGTCGAAATTGTATAATGTTAGACAGGAAAAGACAGAGTCGCCCTCGGCTTTTCTGGAGAGACTTAAAGAAACAGCAAAGAAATATACAGATCTAGATGTAGAAACTGAGCAAGCTAGAGCACAGCTGGCGTTGATCTTTTTGGGACAGTCTCAGGATGATATTAGGAAGAAACTGCAGAAACTAGAAGGAGCAGAATTGCGAGATCTGGACAGATTGTTGGAAGTGGCTTGGAAGGTGTACAATAATAGAGAGAGAGAGGGAGCCCGGAGACAACAGCAAAACTTATTGGCAGTAATACAGGGAAAAGAACAGAATCATATGAATTCCAGAGGCAGGGGGCAAAGTGGTAGGCGAGGAATAGGGCGAGGAAGAGGATTTACTAACTTTCGATCAGGAATGGGCTATAACAGGTTAGGATATAATCAGTGTGCCAACTGTGGACAGGAGGGTCACTGGAAGAATGAGTGTCCAGTGAGAATGGGGCAACCTCCTTCTCCCCGAAATCCTTTCTTCGGACCAGGGGCAGAGACCGCAAAGACGATGGTGTTGGGGGATTATACGCATCAAAGCTGACTAGATAAAGAGCCTTTGGTGAAAATAGAACTTGAGGGGAAAGAGGTAAAATTTTTAGTCAATACAGGAGCAACATACTCGGTTTTAAACAATTTGTGTGGAAAATTGGGGGAAAGGACAATTACAATTGTAAGTGCCACAGGGAAAGAGGAAGAAAAGCCATTCCTACAACCCCTGGATTTAAGGTTTAGAGGAAAAGAATTAACTCATGAGTTCTTATATGTACCAGAATGTCCAATTCCCCTTATGGGACGGGACCTATTGGCAAAATTGAATGCAGAAATAATATTTGAGAATGGAGAATTGAAAATGCAGATTCCAGAATCAAAAGTTGGACAGATATTGGTACTTAAGGAACAACCGAAAACACACATTCCCGAGGAAGTGGAAGAAGCTGTAATACCTATAGTCTGGGAAACAGACATTCCAGGAAAATCAAAATTAGCTTCACCTGTGGTAGTAGAACTAAAGGAGGGGGCAATGCCAGTTAGGGTTAAACAGTACCCACTGAAATTAGAAGCTAGGCAGGGTATTGTGAAAATCATAGAAAAGTTTATGCAATATGGGATCCTAGAAGAATGTGAGTCAGAATATAATACACCTATCTTTCCTGTTAAAAAGCCAAGCGGTGAATATAGATTGGTACAGGATTTAAGAGCAATAAATGAAATTACCAAAGATATCCACCCTGTGGTAGCGAACCCGTATACGTTGCTGACATCTGTGGGAGAGAAATATAAATGGTTTATAGTAATTGATTTAAAAGATGCTTTCTTCTGCATTCCACTTGACAAAGATAGTAGGAAACTGTTTGCATTTGAATGGGAGAACCCCTACACCGGACGAAAAACACAACTGACTTGGACTCGGCTTCCTCAAGGATTTAAGAACAGCCCGACGATCTTTGGAAACCAACTAGCTAAGGAGCTAGAGACCTGGACTACCCAAGGAGATATTCAGGTACCCAGATCACAGTATCTGCTATTGCAATATGTTGATGACATTTTCATAGCAACGGAGGATAGATTCCAATGTATAAATGTTACAATAGCAATATCGAATCAATTGGGATTAAACGGATATAAAGTCTCTAAGAAAAAAGCACAGATAGCATGTCAAACAGTATTGTATTTGGGTTGTGAAATTTCACAAGGACAGCGAAGATTGGGGATCAATCGAATTGAGGCCATATGTGCCATTCCAGAGCCTAGGAATTTACATGAATTAAGAACCTTTTTGGGAATGACAGGGTGGTGTCGGTTGTGGATAATGGACTATGGGCTTATTGCTAAACCACTGTATGAGGTTCAGAAATCATCTGTATTTGTTTGGAGTAAACCGCAGAAAGAAGCCTTTGAGAAGCTAAAATCAGCATTGAAAACAGCCCCTGCTTTAGGCCTTCCGGACTTGGCCAAGGAATTTCAATTATACGTTCATGAAAGACAGAGACTGGCTTTAGGGGTACTGACCCAGAAGTTGGGCAGCTGGAAGAGACCTGTGGGTTACTTCTCTAAACAACTGGATTCGGTAAGTGCAGGATGGCCTTCTTGCTTGAGAGCTGTGGCAGCGACTGTGATCTTAATACAGGAGGCCAGGAAGCTGACTTTGGGTAAGCACATAGATGTATTTGTGCCACATATGGTGACAACTGTTTTAGAGCAAAAAGGGGGGCATTGGCTGTCCCCCAGCCGGATGATGAAATATCAGGCAATTTTAACAGAACAGGACGATGTAAGTTTGAAAACTACTAATTTGTTAAATCCAGCAGTTTTTCTTGGAACAGATCCAGAAGAAGGAACACTCGAACATGACTGTGTGGAAGTCATCGAGCACACCTATGCGACCAGAGCTGATCTAAAAGATGTACCCCTCGCAAACCCGGATTGGGAATTGTTCACTGATGGAAGCAGCTTCGTAGAGAATGGAACGCGATACGCAGGGTATGCCGTGACTACATGGAAGGGAGTCATAGAGGCACAAGCGCTACCCCCAGGAACATCAGCCCAGCGAGCGGAGCTGATTGCATTAACAAGAGCTTTAGAACTTAGTGACAATAAGAAAGTTAATATCTGGACAGACTCAAAATATGCTTTCGGCGTAGTACATGTCCATGGAGCTCTATGGAAAGAACGAGGATTATTGTCCGCACAAGGCATAAATATAAAGTATCAAGAGGAGATATTGAAGCTCATAACGGCTGTACAAAAACCAGACCAGGTAGCTATAATGCATTGCAGAGCCCACCAGAGGGACTCGTCCAAAATATCCGAAGGAAATGCATTGGCAGATCGCACGGCTCGACAAGTAGCTCGACAGGCATGGAGCAATATAATGGCACTAATACCCTTAAAGGTGAGTCCATTGCATACTTACCTTCCACAGAATCCTGGATATTCCAAAGAAGATGAGAAATTAGCGGAATTGCTGAAGGCACGGAAGAATACGCAAGGATGGTATGTTACCATAACTGGGCAAGTAATAGTACCTCCAGCTGTGATGCGACAGATTTTACAAACAGAGCATCAGAAGTGTCATTGGGGTGCAGAAGCATTAGTAACTTACCTAAAACGAGGTATGATTTCTACACAGATGTTAACAATGGTGAAAGCAATAGGATCTAAGTGTGAAATTTGTTTGAAAAATAATACAATAGTTAGGAAATCAGTCCAAATGAGGAAAATCAAAGTAGGAATGGAGCCTGGAGATTATTGGCAAATTGATTTTGCAGAATTACCTAAAGCCCAAGGGTATAAATATTTGCTAGTAGGGGTTGATACCTTTTCTGGGTGGCCGGAAGCCTTTCCCTGTCGCAGAAATCAGGCTAAAGAAGTAGTAAAATGTTTGTTAAAAGAAATTATTCCGAGGTTTGGAGTTCCATTAGGAATGTCATCAGATCGTTGGCCTCATTTTATCGCAGCCATCGTTCGGGATGTAAGTAGACTTTTAGGGATTGCTTGGGATTTGCATACCCCTTGGAGACCACAATCCAGTGGGCAAGTAGAAAAGATGAATCAAACATTAAAGAGACAAATGAGTAAAATTTGTCAGGAGGCTAAAATACAGTGGCCCCAAGCTTTACCTATAGCTTTGTTACGAATTCGAATTAAGCCCCGAAGTGGAATGTCAGTAAGTCCTTATGAAATCCTTTATGGTAAACCATATGAAGCCCCAAATCCAAATCCGAATATGTACATTAAAGGGAATCAAGATGTTTATAACTATGTGTTATCTCTTGGAAAAATTTTAATGCAGTTGCAGAACACTTTGATATGGAATAGACCTCTACCCTTGGAAAACCCAGTACACGACATTCAACCTGGAGATCGAGTATATGTCCGGAACTGGAGTGAAGAACCATTGAAAGAAACAGAGCATGGACCCACCGTCTGGTAGGGGCAGTACCCAGAGAATATCCAAAGGATATACATCTGAAAGAAATAACACCCCCTCCGTCATATAAAGATGTAGCTTAAATTTTGTGAAAATACTTGCATATAATTGAAGTATTTTCAAAGGGGGGAAATGTTAGGAAATACAAGAGTTAAGTAGCAAGTTGTATTGTATATTAGAGTGTGTTTGTAAGGTGCAACCATAATAACTGAACAAAGGTAAGCAATGGTGATGGGAAAATGTAATTAACTGTAACAGGAAAGAATGTATTCTAAGATCTTTAGGTACCTAAGAGAACAGTGTGACCTGATACCAGGGGAGTCAAGCAGAACCTTGAAAGACTTGGATGGAAAACAGACCCTGGAACTGAGTCAAAAGGAGTGAGGTGAAAAGTACAAAGCGAGGAAGACGTCTTACTTCATCTGAGGAAGACTTCTTACTTCATCATGACGACCACCGACGACCACTAGAGGGAAGACGAGCATGCGCAGAGAAGGAGGCTGATGTCGCAATAGGATGAAGTAATCCGTAATGCATATGTATAAGATAATGTAGCAATACTTGTTGAATATGTATGAGATTGTGTAATAAAATGGGTACTCGGCAAGGCCGTCTTTGGAGCCAGATTTGGGTGCGTACCCCTGGTTCCCGGCGCCTTGAAATAAAGCACCGCATATAACCGAAGAAAATTGGTTATGTGTTTGTCTCTGCGCTAACACTTGGGCAACGTGTGCAGAATGTGTGGGGTCTGGTGTTTGGGTGTTTTTTTGGTGTTTTTTTTGTTTGTTTGTTTGTTTGTTTTCTTTTTTTTATGTGATGCCATCATGATTGAGCAGTTTCTGTCCTACTAGATTAGGCTTAATTTGCTCTCTAAAATGTTGCAATTTATGAAGATAGACTTGAAGCCCCTTATCATGAAGAAAGCCATTTTGTTTGAAACAAGATCATTGCAATGTTGGTGGTTTTTGTTTTGATTCTGCACAAACCAAATGAACAGACCTTTGTGGAGTCTCATTGACTTTATGGACTTTAAGACACTGAAATTCAAATATACAAGGGATTCCAAAACTTGATTTGGACTCTTTTTTTTTATTGGCTAAATCTAAACACAAGATTCCTTCCATGTTGGAAACCTTTTCATGTTTGATGCTGGTTCAGGTTGAGCTATCATTCCTTTTGAGAGATCATTTACAGCTTTTTTGGGGGGGAGAGGGTAATGCGAGCATTTTATTTTCAGATTTCTTAAAATACACTGTTGACTTTTTAACTTTTTGGAATACCTATGATAACTTTTGGAAACATCTCCTCCACTACCTGAGCTGTGAATAAAAATGAACTGAGATCAAAATATGTTTCCTGGTTCTGTATCTTGCAGGTATTTGTGTTTCTCTTCAGAGGAAAATGCTTCATAGCTTTGGTGCAAAACATGTTTGGTGGTTTTTTTTTTTTTCTTAAGTTTAGTTTAGTTAGCAAACAGTCTTTACTTTTAAACTATGTGACTGAGCAAAAAATAAAGTGGTTTCTTGTATAGAGAGAAAGTATTTTTTCTCTGTTTAATAGAAACTATTTGAGCACTTTCAGAAATAGAGTAGCTGTATCTGTTCCCCTGTCATAATCCCACCATTCTTATTTTAACTTTGAAATGGAAGATTCTGTTTACTTTGATTGTTTTGCAATGTTCCACAGGGATTCTTTTTCAGTAAGTGAAGTGGGAATGAATAGAGTTGTATTTATTTTCCATAAGTCAGATTTAGAGCTCATTTATTTACACATATGTATACTTATGTACTAATTTAGTTCCCTGCGCTATGAAAACTTCAAGAACTCTCTGAGGTAATCATACTATTTTATTATAGCATTGAAAATATTGAAATGATCAGCATCATTATATGATCAACTTATGTTTGATAGTGTGTACAAACTAACAACTGGAAGGTGTTTGTGTTTTCCTTGTGACATTTTGTTTTTCTGAGTGATCTTTGCAGTAGCCATGAAAATTTGTTTTATATGGAAAAGTAATCTATTTTAAGGTGAAATCCTTTATTTGCTGTTAGCTTTTCGAATATTTCATATAGGTCTGAAAATTATGAAAATTGTTTTACTGTTCTCAGCAGACCTCTTAATTTTATTATTTTCTAAAAGTCTTGATTATTTGTCATTTATGTGCTCTCCATATTCAGAGGCTTGTGAAAGAGAGAAGGAAGACCAGGTTGGAAAATAATTTAGAAGTCCACACACTGATTCATTAGCTTCAGCCTCCAGTGCAACAGGAGTTGGGTCCACATTAATCCCAAGGTACTTAGATATGGTGGGAGATTACATGTAACAGCTTTCTTATATGAAGAGTTGTGTTTTGGTGTTTGTTTTCGGTTTATTTTTAGAGCATGAGCATCATTTAACTTGTGTGAACATGTCAATGTTATCTGAAGTCTTTCAGTGGAAATACTGATTTATTTATTTTTTTGATCTATGCTTTCTTAAAGATGTGTCAATATTTGTAAATATTGACATTACATGTATTTAATAGTTAATTTTGCAGTCTCCTCCCTCATCCTGTTTGGCATACTTTGTTGTTACAGAAAAAAAAAATATGTTGTTATCTGTGGATTTTTTTGAAAACATTAGGGCAAATATAATGACGACATGTGCTGACTTAATGAGAAGTTATTGTTCCCACCTGTAAATAGAATATACTTGTTCATGCCTGCTGAAAACCAAAGCAAAGTAGGTAGAGAGACTCTACATGCACATTGTATGGAGTAGTGGTGGGATTGAGAAAGTATTTTGATTTGACTTCAGACTGAAATTTATTCCCAAACTTGTCAAAGTTTGCTTGTCATTGATGAACAATAAATGCTACTGCTTTGACTGAATTCTTAAATGCTGGGAAATCAAAAGTAGCTGAATGTAATGGGGGCCGTATCACTCCATTGTGTGGCAGGGATTGCGGAGGTCAGTGTGTTAGGAAAATCATTAAAGTTTTAAGTAGAAAGATTAAATTAATACATAAAATCATAGTTATTATTAGTTGATGATTGTTAATATAAAATGAGCAAACCTGAATGAAACAATAGAATAGAGTAAGTACAAGTTGTGTTTTAGTAAGTCATAGAAACCTGTTATGCACCAGTAGTGTTCCTCAGAATACTCCTTTGAAATAAAGATAATCGTAGATGAGTGACCTGCATGTATCCATATATATATATATATATATCCTCTGTGTGTGCATAGATTTGATAGATAAAAGTAATAGTAACCTGAGCAAGATGCAAATGGTATGGAATAAGGGGTGGAATGTCCTGGTTTGAGGTAAAACAGGACCAATTTTGTTCAGTAGCTTAGCTTCTTAGCTGGGCCTCTTTTAACTACCGAAATTAACAGCATATTGTGCAGACAATGTTCACTCTCTCAGAGTGATAAGACCGATGTTTATAGCTGATGTCCAGACATGGTATGCAGGGAGGCTCTTGCTTACACTTATTGTTCTAACACCCAAGGCCAACCGGCATACCAGGGGAGTCAAGCAAACCTTGAGGAACTTGGATGGAAAACAGACCCTGGAACTGAGTCAAAAGAGAAAAGGTGAAAAGGATAAGGTGAGGAAGACGTCTTACATCATCTGAGGAAGACTTCTTACTTCATCAGGATGACCACCGACGACCACTAGAGGGAAGATGGGCATGCGCAGAGAAGGAGGCTGATGTCGTAATAGGATGAAGTAATCCGTAATGCATATGTATAAGATAATGTAGCAATACTTGTTGAATATGTATGAGATTGTGTAACCAAAAGAATATAAAATGGGTACTCGGCAAGGCCGTCTTCGGAGCCAGATTTGGGTGCTTACCCCTGGTTCCCGGCGCCTTGAAATAAAGCACCGCATATAACCGAAGAAAATTGGTTATGTGTTTGTCTCTGCGCTAACAGTTTTGGCGACCCAGATGGGACCTCGCGAGCATTGCTGAGGCGGATCGCGTACTGATCCTGCTCCAGCCGGCACCGAGGAATTCTCGGGGAGCCATCAGCCGCGACCGACCTCCGCTGCTCACGACGGACCTCTGATAAGGTAAGAAGGTGCTTTATTTTAGTAACAGGGAACGGTACCGCTGTAAGTAATAGCCTGCCAGTTAGACGCGGCGAAAGCTGTGCGTGGTTGGGCTAAGGAGCTCCGGGTGGTAAGCCTAGGCGCCGTCCGTCAGACAAGGCGAAAGCCCTGCAGGTTCGGCAATTGGTATGGTAATGGGTATAGTATGGTAAAAGTTGCAACTATAAATAACAATTGGAATTGCACGGTAACGTTTGGTTGTATATTTTAAGTCCAGCCTGCGGGGTTGGCATTTGGTAATATTTAGTCTGCGGGACTAATATTTGCCGATATTAAAAATCCAGTCTGCGGGACTGGTACTTGCTGTTATTATTGTGATTGTTTGGTTGAGCACTGTGGTTGTTAGAGTCGTTTTTCTGTAACTAGCTGCAAGACTGAAAATTCTAAAATCCGGTCTGCGGGACTGGTATTTGTTGTTATTACTGTGATTGTTGGATAATACTGTAATTTCACAATGCCAGAAATACCTAAGGCAACTCCGTTAGGCTGTATTTTAAGTCATTGGAAGGAGGGAAAGTTTGAACAAGCATTTCGGAAAAATAAGTTGATTGAATATTGTAATGATTGGTGGCCTCAATATAAATTAGATGACCAGGAGAAGTGGCCTGAGAATGGGACCTTGAATTATAATACCATTTTGCAGTTGATGTTTTGCAGAAGAGAAGGGAAATGGGATGAAGTGCCTTATGTGGATCTTTTCTTTAGTTTAAGGAATAATCAAGAGTGGCAGAAATCTTGCGGGATAATGACATTACAAGCAGGCAGTAATACTCCTCACTGTCAGGGTTGCAAAACTGAAAAGAAGTGTATGGGATGAGCAGACACCTTACAGCATGTCGTTCTTAAACGAGATGTTGTATCGTGCCTTTAAAGAGCTTTGTTTGCACTTGATTCAGTCAACTCTGTTTAACCTGCCAAATGCATTGCAAAGTTTATTTACTCTTTGTGTTTTTATGCGAAGGTTTAAATGTGCTGTATTGGTGTGGTTCACAATTCAGGTCTATAACATGATTAGTTGGGTAACGGCTCTACCTGTATATCTCGGGCATCGTGTGATGGATTCTGTTACTAATTACACTTTTGATACTACCTTGGGAAAGTTTACTTCGCCCTTGAATAGTTATATTAATGTGACACCATCAGAGCCAGGGCTTGGAAACCTTCTGGGCTGTGACGATAAGGATTGTTACCTCCTTAAGATCGTGATTTTGCTGTCGGTTTTCCTGAACGTGTTGCAGGGGTGGGTTTTTGTGAAATACCGGTACAGGGGTGGCTATAGGGTAACGTGCGCTGCCGCCACTCAGACCGCAGCAGCGCCGCGACGGACAGCGGCGCGAGCCACGGCACCGCCGCCGCCCGCAGCGGCACCACCACCGCCGGCCGCCCCCCCCCCCCGCAACAGCACCGGCGCCTCCGCCGCCTGTCCCGGCACAGGCACCGCCGCCTACCTCCCCTCCCGTAGCACACAGAACGAGGCGGAGGGATCAAACAGAGACTAGTGCTGTAATTGCTCCTTTGAGACAGGGCGTCGGGACAGAAGGACCTGTGTATGTTAAAGTACCTTTTTCCCCTGGAGATTTGGTTATCTGGAAACAGTCGGCAGGGACGTATAGGGAAAACCCGGACAAGGTGGCTCGTGTAGTTAAAATGATAATGAAGACACAAAATCCAGATTGGGACGATATACAAGTGTTGTTAGATACTTTAATGGATTCAACAGAAAAGGAAATGGTTTTGAGAGCAGCACGAGAAAGAGTTCGGGAGGACGTAAGGCAAGGATTGGTCCAGGGAACTACAGATCAGAACTTTCCTACTGAAGACCCGATGTGGGATTATAACACACCGTGGGGAATGAGAAGTTTGCGGAGGTATCAGGAATGGATAGTTGTTGGGATCCAGAATGCTATGCCAAAAGCTGTTAACTGGTCAAAACTGTATAATGTTAGGCAAGAAAAGACAGAGTCGCCCTCTGCTTTTCTGGAGAGACTTAAAGAAACAGCAAAGAAATATACAGATCTAGATGTAGAAACTGAGCAAGCTAGAGCACAGCTGGCGTTGATCTTTTTGGGACAGTCTCAGGATGATATTAGGAAGAAACTGCAGAAACTAGAAGGAGCAGAATTGCGAGATCTGGACAGATTGTTGGAAGTGGCTTGGAAGGTGTACAATAATAGAGAGAGAGAGGGAGCCCGGAGACAACAGCAAAACTTATTGGCAGTAATACAGGGAAAAGAACAGAATCATATGAATTCCAGAGGCAGGGGGCAAAGTGGTAGGCGAGGAATAGGGCGAGGAAGAGGATTTACTAACTTTCGATCAGGAATGGGCTATAACAGGTTAGGATATAATCAGTGTGCCAACTGTGGACAGGAGGGTCACTGGAAGAATGAGTGTCCAGTGAGAATGGGGCAACCTCCTTCTCCCCGAAATCCTTTCTTCGGACCAGGGGCAGAGACCGCAAAGACGATGGTGTTGGGGGATTATACGCATCAAAGCTGACTAGATAAAGAGCCTTTGGTGAAAATAGAACTTGAGGGGAAAGAGGTAAAATTTTTAGTCAATACAGGAGCAACATACTCGGTTTTAAACAATTTGTGTGGAAAATTGGGGGAAAGGACAATTACAATTGTAAGTGCCACAGGGAAAGAGGAAGAAAAGCCATTCCTACAACCCCTGGATTTAAGGTTTAGAGGAAAAGAATTAACTCATGAGTTCTTATATGTACCAGAATGTCCAATTCCCCTTATGGGACGAGACCTATTGGCAAAATTGAATGCAGAAATAATATTTGAAAATGGAGAATTGATAATGCAGATTCCAGAATCAAAAGTTGGACAGATATTGGTACTTAAGGAACAACCGAAAACACACATTCCCGAGGAAGTGGAAGAAGCTGTAATACCTATAGTCTGGGAAACAGACATTCCAGGAAAATCAAAATTAGCTTCACCTGTGGTAGTAGAAACTAAAGGAGGGGGGCAATGCCAGTTAGGGTTAAACAGTACCCACTGAAATTAGAAGCTAGGCAGGGTATTGTGAAAATCATAGAAAAGTTTATGCAATATGGGATCCTAGAAGAATGTGAGTCAGAATATAATACACCTATCTTTCCTGTTAAAAAGCCAAGCGGTGAATATAGATTGGTACAGGATTTAAGAGCAATAAATGAAATTACCAAAGATATCCACCCTGTGGTAGCGAACCCGTATACGTTGCTGACATCTGTGGGAGAGAAATATAAATGGTTATATAGTAATTGATTTAAAAGATGCTTTCTTCTGCATTCCACTTGACAAAGATAGTAGGAAACTGTTTGCATTTGAATGGGAGAACCCCTACACCGGAACGAAAAACACAACTGACTTGGACTCGCTTCCTCAAGGATTTAAGAACAGCCCGACGATCTTTGGAAACCAACTAGCTAAGGAGCTAGAGACCTGGACTACCCAAGGAGATATTCAGGTACCCAGATCACAGTATCTGCTATTGCAATATGTTGATGACATTTTCATAGCAACGGAGGATAGATTCCAATGTATAAATGTTACAATAGCAATATTGAATCAATTGGGATTAAACGGATATAAAGTCTCTAAGGAAAAAGCACAGATAGCATGTCAAACAGTATTGTATTTGGGTTGTGAAATTTCACAAGGACAGCGAAGATTGGGGATCAATCGAATTGAGGCCATATGTGCCATTCCAGAGCCTAGGAATTTACATGAATTAAGAACCTTTTTGGGAATGACAGGGTGGTGTCGGTTGTGGATAATGGACTATGGGCTTATTGCTAAACCACTGTATGAGGTTCAGAAATCATCTGTATTTGTTTGGAGTAAACCGCAGAAAGAAGCCTTTGAGAAGCTAAAATCAGCATTGAAAACAGCCCCCGCTTTAGGCCTTCCGGACTTGGCCAAGGAATTTCAATATACGTTCATGAAAGACAGAGACTGGCTTTAGGGGTACTGACCCAGAAGTTGGGCAGCTGGAAGAGACCTGTGGGTTACTTCTCTAAACAACTGGATTCGGTAAGTGCAGGATGCCTTCTTGCTTGAGAGCTGTGGCAGCGACTGTGATCTTAATACAAGGAGGCCAGGAAGCTGACTTTGGGTAAGCACATAGATGTATTTGTGCCACATATGGTGACAACTGTTTTAGAGCAAAAAGGGGGGCATTGGCTGTCCCCCAGCCGGATGATGAAATATCAGGCAATTTTAACAGAACAGGACGATGTAAGTTTGAAAACTACTAATTTGTTAAATCCAGCAGTTTTTCTTGGAACAGATCCAGAAGAAGGAACACTCGAACATGACTGTGTGGAAGTCATCGAGCACACCTATGCGACCAGAGCTGATCTAAAAGATGTACCCCTCGCAAACCCGGATTGGGAATTGTTTACTGATGGAAGCAGCTTCGTAGAGAATGGAACACGATACGCAGGGTATGCCGTGACTACATAGAAGGAAGTCGTAGAGGCACAAGCGCTACCCCCAGGAACATCAGCCCAGCGAGCGGAGCTGATTGCATTAACAAGAGCTTTAGAACTTAGTGACAATAAGAAAGCTAATATCTGGACAGACTCAAAATATGCTTTCGGTGTAGTACATGTCCATGGAGCTCTATGGAAAGAACGAGGATTATTGTCCGCACAAGGCATAAACATAAAGTACCAAGAGGAGATATTGAAGCTCATAACAGCTGTACAAAAACCAGACCAGGTAGCTATAATGCATTGCAGAGCCCACCAGAGGGACTCGTCCAAAATATCCGAAGGAAATGCATTGGCAGATCGCACGCTCGACATAGTAGCTCGACAGGCATGGAGGCAATATAATGGCACTAATACCCTTAAAGGTGAGTCCATTGCATACTTACCTTCCACAGAATCCTGGATATTCCAAAGAAGATGAGAAATTAGCGGAATTGCTGAAGGCACGGAAGAATACGCAAGGATGGTATGTTACCATAACTGGGCAAGTAATAGTACCTCCAGCTGTGATGCGACAGATTTTACAAACAGAGCATCAGAAGTGTCATTGGGGTGCAGAAGCATTAGTAACTTACCTAAAACGAGGTATGATTTCTACACAGATGTTAACAATGGTGAAAGCAATAGGATCTAAGTGTGAAATTTGTTTGAAAAATAATACAATAGTCAGGAAATCAGTCCAAATGAGGAAAATCAAAGTAGGAATGGAGCCTGGAGATTATTGGCAAATTGATTTTGCAGAATTACCTAAAGCCCAAGGGTATAAATATTTGCTAGTAGGGGTTGATACCTTTTCTGGGTGGCCGGAAGCCTTTCCCTGTCACACAAATCAGGCTAAAGAAGTAGTAAAATGTTTGTTAAAAGAAATTATTCCGAGGTTTGGAGTTCCATTAGGGATGTCATCTGATCGTGGGCCTCACTTTATCGCAGCCATTGTTCAGGATGTAAGTAGACTTCTAGGGATTGCTTGGGATTTGCATACCCCTTGGAGACCACAATCCAGTGGGCAAGTAGAAAAGATGAATCAAACATTAAAGAGACAAATGAGTAAAATTTGTCAGGAGGCTAAAATACAGTGGCCCCAAGCTTTACCTATAGCTTTGTTACGAATTCGAATTAAGCCCCGAAGTGGAATGTCAGTAAGTCCTTACGAAATTCTCTATGGTAAACCATATGAAGCCCCAAGACCAAATCCAAATATGCACATTAAGGGGAATCAGGATGTTTATAACTATGTGTTATCTCTTGGAAAAATTTTAATGCAGCTGCGGAACACTTTGATATGGAATAGACCGTTACCCCTGGAGAATCCAGTGCACGACATTCAACCTGGAGATCGGGTATACGTCCGGAATTGGAGTGAGGAACCTTTGAAGGAGCAGTGGGATGGACCGTACCAAGTACTATTAACTACCTTTACGGCTATCAAAGTAGCGGGAATAGACTCTTGGGTACATTACACTCGGGTAAAGAAAATCCCAACAGTTTGGGAATCGCAGATGCTCTCACCTACTAAGCTTAGATTAATGTCTAAATGAAATGTCGGAATTCAGTTATAAAGTTCTGTTCGTAGTCTGGCTAATAATACCACTGGGAACAGTTTCACTTGTTGAAATCGAGCTGAAGGATAAAGTGACGACACAATGGGTTAGACATAATGCCATTCTGATTTGTGAGTTCAGGAATGACATTGAGTTAGAAATGGGAGACCTGAAGGTGATTTGGGAAAGAATTGATCAAAATAAATCCGTGGCTAAATTAGAATCAAGAGGAAAGGTCCAAAAGGAAATAAATAAATATAAACACTCAGAGAAACATTAAGTTCGAAATACAAAATGTGACTGAAACAGATCAAGGAGATTATTTATGTTTAATCAACGTAAATGGCAGTACTGATTATGGGAAACGAACATTGCAGGTAAATTCTCCAGAAGATTATGGAATAAGAGCTGGGCATGACAAATATTTTGTGACTCTAGGGTCCGATGTTTTAATTTACTGTTATTTACAAGATCAGCGGCCTCCCTACTACGGATGGACCAGAGATGTTTTTCCGGCCCCAAAAGACAGTAGACATCAAACGGAGATGCATATGGGGGGAATGTTAATATATCTAATTAGAGATTTTCAAGAAGACGACTTAGGAACATATCGATGTGAATATAAAATGATACTGCAATGGGATTCAGTGAAATTAAAGTTTTAAAAGAAAGAGTCAGGAGAGCTGTAGACACGGCACAGAAATTACAAATAACACATCCCAACCCACAAGAAAATCTGATTGTAGGATTAATTAGAGATTTTGGGGTGATGCAAAATGTTTCAAAAATTACTGCTTGTTTGCCTTTACCCCAGGCAGCAGGAGAACCAATACCATGGGGAATTATCGTTGTAGGACTACCTCCCAAGGTATTAGCAAATTCTACAAAAGCATGCGAGGTAGTAAAACGAGAATGGAAAGAGACAGTACAAGGGTGTCAGTTATTAACACCTATGACAGAACAAGACTGTCGAAAGAAAGAGGGATATCATTCTTGGGCAGCAAGTATAAAGAAATGTTTCGTTACTGGGCCAGTAAAAGAACCCTGTAATAAAGTCTGGTTGCAAATTAAGCGTACAAAAAATGAAATGGTGTGCCAAAATGAAACTAGAAAAACGTTATGGGATAGTTGGAAAACACTTTGGGGACCAGCTCTGTTAGAACATTATAGCTACATTAGCAAGATACCGTGGTGTTTTGAATGGGTTGGAAAAGTCAATGAGACTGGAAAGGTATCCCATAAAAATACCTCCCAGAGAGGCAGAATACCAGCTAAATGGGTTTGTGAGGAAGTATATTCTTGAGATAGTCCATTAATCGAAGTTAGAATACCCGCAGTACGAGCAGCATTGAAATTTGGATGTGAGTGTCGAGACTACCAACATCAACAACGGCAAGGGTCTTCTAGCGGACAGCGGCAAGGAGACTGTGAAATTGATACTATACGAAGCCCAGGTAATTTAGTTTGGGTAATGGGGCACGGCCAATGGACAACTCATTTATCATTAAATGGACCAGTAACCCAAATCACCTTAGGTATCCCTACTTTATGTCCCCTATGGAATCCTATGAAAAGTACCCAAGTGCAGTATCCAAAGACGAGAACTAAAAGAGAAATAAATCCAGAAGACAATGTTTGGCATGAACCTGATACAAATGTGAAATTTGAATGGGTTCTAGAATCAATGTTTGCGCCACTAGCATCGTATAGAAATAGAGAAATGTTATTTAGACTATTAGGGCAAACTGAAAGGTTAGCTGCAGCTACCAAGAAGGGCTTTAAAGACCTGAACTTGCAGTTACAAGCCACCTCAAGGATGACCTTGCAGAACAGAATGGCATTAGATATGATGTTGCTCAAGGAACACGGAGTTTGTGGATATCTCAGTGACCGAATTGATCATTGTTGTATCCATATTCCAAATGTTACTCGAGAAGTTGAAAAGGATATATTCCAGTTACAAGAAACGCAAGAAAAGATAAAAGAAATTGAAAAAGAAGCCCAACAGAATTGGATAGGAGCGCTGTTTAATAGTCTGGGACTTCACCTCTCCAATTGGGTTAGTTCATTATTACAGACATTAATCGTAATAGTTATAATGTTTCTCGTGTTGTACCTGATGTTTTACTGTATTAAAGCAGAAATAGGGAGAAACAGAGCGTGGACCCACCGTCTGGTTGGAGCAGTGTCCAGAGAATACCCAAAAGAAATACATCTAAATGAGGCATATGAAGAAACAAAAGTTTGAATGAAAATATTGACATGAAATGTAATATTTTCAAAAGGGGGGAAATGTTAGGAAAATCATTAAAGTTTTAAGTAGAAAGATTAAATTAATACATAAAATCATAGTTATTATTAGTTGATGATTGTTAATATAAAATGAGCAAACCTGAATGAAACAATAGAATAGAGTAAGTACAAGTTGTGTTTTAGTAAGTCATAGAAACCTGTTATGCACCAGTAGTGTTCCTCAGAATACTCCTTTGAAATAAAGATAATCGTAGATGAGTGACCTGCATGTATCCATATATATATATATCCTCTGTGTGTGCATAGATTTGATAGATAAAAGTAATAGTAACCTGAGCAAGATGCAAATGGTATGGAATAAGGGGTGGAATGTCCTGGTTTGAGGTAAAACAGGACCAATTTTGTTCAGTAGCTTAGCTTCTTAGCTGGGCCTCTTTTAACTACTGAAATTAACAGCATATTGTGCAGACAATGTTCACTCTCTCAGAGTGATAAGACCGATGTTTATAGCTGATGTCCAGACATGGTATGCAGGGAGGCTCTTGCTTACACTTATTGTTCTAACACCCAAGGCCAACCGGCATACCAGGGGAGTCAAGCAAACCTTGAGGAACTTGGATGGAAAACAGACCCTGGAACTGAGTCAAAAGAGAAAAGGTGAAAAGGATAAGGTGAGGAAGACGTCTTACATCATCTGAGGAAGACTTCTTACTTCATCAGGACGACCACCGATGACCACTAGAGGGAAGATGGGCATGCACAGAGAAGGAGGCTGATGTCGTAATAGGATGAAGTAATCCGTAATGCATATGTATAAGATAATGTAGCAATACTTGTTGAATATGTATGAGATTGTGTAACCAAAAGAATATAAAATGGGTACTCGGCAAGGCCGTCTTCGGAGCCAGATTTGGGTGCGTACCCCTGGTTCCCGGCGCCTTGAAATAAAGCACCGCATATAACCGAAGAAAATTGGTTATGTGTTTGTCTCTGCGCTAACAAGTGCACTGTAAGTCTTTAAATTTCTATATCTATGAAAATCTAATAACCCATGCAAGACCCTAGTAGACCTATATATTTATATATGTGTGTATATATATCTTGTGGGCTGATAGAATCTATATGTGGTAGGTGGTGATAGGCAAACGTGTAGTGTTTCAGACTGTGAACAAATTTCTGTTGCAAAATGTATTTTTTCCCTGTTGCTCTATGGAAAGGTCAAATGAGCTGTGGACTCTCACTGAAATAATTGCACAATATACTACCCTATAGATCCTGTGTTATGTCTTGTGCATGAGGGAAAAATATTCTGTGCTCCCATTTGCTTTTGATGATCTTAGATATCTATCTGGTGAAATAATGGAGGATGACAAGAATTTAAACGTAACATGATTGTGTACTGTATATGGGTGATTTCAATATAAGGAATCAAGTAAAACAAATGGTAAGGTGGAAAGCAGTCAGATGATGCAGAGCCTTTCCCTAATCTTCTCATTTTGGTAAGGGACTTGAGAGAAGAGAACTCTGGGCACTTTGTATAAAAGAAGATAATAACTACCTTTCAGTATTCTGAGTTATTAGAGAGTTCTGTTGATATTAAGTTTTGTTTTGTTTTTTTTCCCCTGCGGATTGGGAAGGGAGGGGACGTCCTGAAAAGCTCATGGAACTGGAAGCCGAACACATCAGCTTGCAGTTTTGTATTTCCTTGTAGTTATGATACATAGTGTAGAACTTGGTGCTGAAAACAGGGAGCTAGTGAAAAAGACATGCCATTGTGATTCAGCCTTAATTCAGAGGAACAATACTACAACTGGCAATTGAAATCTGTAATATAGGACTCTCAGTACTTCTTTTTATAATGCAGATTTTAGTTACTATAAACTGATCTAATATATTATGGCTTGTTCTATTCTCTGAAAACATCAACGCTTTCCTGAATTTTTTTTTTTTTATAAACTCCTCATACTAACCTTTTAATTGTTAAAAGGGGGTTGGTCACTCCAAAACAATGTGAAGAACAGCTACTGATTCTTTTTGAACTACTTTGCTACAGAGAAATGTTTCCAATAGTTATGGTACTTGCATATTTATGCATAAATACAATAATAATTATGCTTTGTGAAAATGTTAACAGGGCTTTAAACTAAATTCGACGGGGGAAGGGGGTATTATCAGGGTTGCCCATGAACAGCCAAGGGATGTTACATCAAGGAAAGGGGAACAGGGCGCTGGTGAGGGCCTGCAGCCGTTAGCTCCAAGATGTGCCAGCTACGCTGCAGTATGCTCAAACCTTCACGTAGATGAGCTAGGAGCTCCTGGACCAACGGGAGTCAATCGGGAGGCACTGTTAGTACAGGACAAAGGAATGCCAACTGGAGAGCAGCACAAAGTAATTACAGCTGCTCCAACCAAATCGGCTGCAACGAAGACAAGGCTGAAGTGCCTCTACACAAATGCGCGGAGCATGGGGAACAAGCAGGAGGAATTAGAGATGTGTACACGCCTCCAAGGCTACGATCTCATCGGCATCGCAGAAACTTGGTGGGACGACTCCTATGACTGGAGCATCGGCATGAAAGGGTACAGGCTCTTCAGGAGAGACAGGCAAGAGAAACGAGGAGGCGGTGTTGCCTTATATGTTGATGAGCAGCTGGAATGCATGGAGCTCAACCTGGGGGAGGATACCGAGCCAACTGAGAGCCTATGGGTCAAGATTACAGGGAAATCGGGAGCAGGGGACGTTACAGTGGGGGTATGCTACAGGCCACCCGACCAGGAAGACCAAGTGGATGAAGCCCTCTATAGACAGATAAGGGCGGCATCACGTTCACAGACCTTGGTTCTCATGGGTGACTTCAACCACCCTGACATCAGTTGGAAGGATAACACAGCCAGGCACAGGCAATCCAGGAGGTTCCTTGATTGCATTGAGGACAACTTCCTTCTCCAAGTGGTTGAGGAGCCGACGAGGAAAGGAGCAATGCTGGACCTTGTTCTTACCAACAAGGAAGGGCTGGTTGACAGGGTCAAACTCAAGGGTAGCCTGGGCTGTAGTGACCATGAAATGGTCGAGTTTGAAATCCTCAAGGCAATGAAGAAGGTGCGCAGCAGGCTGACGACCCTGGACTTCAGGAGAGCCGACTTTGGCCTCTTGAAGAATCTGCTTGGTATGGTGCCGTGGGATGAAGCGCTGGAAGGAAGAGGGGTCCAAGAAAGTTGGTTAATATTCAAGGACCACCTCCTCCAAGCACAGCAGCAATGCATCCCTACAAAGAGGAAGGCAGGCAGAAAAGCCAGGAGGCCTGCGTGGATGAACAAGGAGCTCCTGGAAGTGACCAAAAGAAAAAAGGAGGCCTACAGGGAGTGGAGACAGGGGCGGGTAGCCTGGGAGGATTACAGAGGAATCGTTCGAGCAGCCAGAGAGCGGGTTAGACAAGCTAAAGCCCAGCTAGAACTAAATCTGGCCAGGGACATTAAGACAAACAAAAAATCCTTCTATAGGTATGTCAGTGAGAAAAGAAAGACTAGGGAAAACGTAGGCCCTCTCCGGAAGGAAACGCAAGAACTGGTTACCTGGGACAGCGACAGAGCTGAGGTACTCAATGACTTTTTTGCCTCAGTCTTCACTGACAAGGACAGCAGCCGCACTGCCCAAGACACAGATTGCAAAGGAGAGGATTGGGAAAACGGAGCACCGCCCACTGTAGAGGAAGATAAAGTGAGAGACCACCTGAGGAACCTGAAGGTGCACAAGTCCATGGGACCTGATGAGATGCATCCGCGGGTCCTGAGGGAACTGGCAGATCAAGTCGCAAAGCCACTAGCCATCATATTTGGGAAGTTGTGGCAGTCTGGCAAGGTTCCTGCCGACTGGAAAAGGGGAAACATAACCCCTAGTTTCAAAAAGAGAAACAAGGAAGACCCGGGGAATTACAGGCCAGTCAGTCTCACCTCTGTGCCTGGCAAGATCATGGAGCAGATCCTCCTGGAAACTCTGCTGAGGCACACCGAAAACAAGGAGGTGATTGGCGAGAGCCAACATGGCTTCACCAAGGGCTAGTCATGCCTGACAAATTTGGTGGCCTTCTACGAAGGGGTTACAGCGGCAGTGGACAAGGGAAGATCTACTGATGTCATCTACCTGGACTTGTGCAAAGCGTTTGACACTGTCCCACACGATATCCTGGTCTCTAAATTGGAGAGGCATGGATTCGATAAATGGACCACTCGGTGGATAAAGAACTGGCTGGATGGTCGCACTCAAAGGGTTGCGGTCAACGGCTCGGTGTCCAAGTGGAGAGCAGTGACGAGTGGCGTTCCTCAGGGGTCGGTACTGGGACCTGTACTATTCAACATCTTTGTCAGTGACATGGACAGTGGGGTCGAGTGCACCCTCAGCAAGTTTGCTGATGATACCAAGCTGTTTGGCGAGGTAGACACGCTGGAGGGGAGGGATGCCATCCAGAGGGACCTGGACAGACTGGAGAGGTGGGCCCATGCCAACCTCATGCAGTTCAACAAGGCCAAGTGCAAGGTCCTACATCTGGGTCGGGGCAATCCCAAGCACAAATACAGGCTCGGCGGGGAATGGCTGGAGAGCAGCCCTGTGGAGAAGGATCTGGGGGTGATGATTGATGAGAAGCTCGACATGAGCCAGCAATGTGCGATCGCAGCCCAGAAGGCCAACCATATCCTGGGCTGCATCAAAAGAAGTGTGGCCAGCAGGTCAAGGGAGGTGATTCTGCCCCTCTACTCTGCTCTCGTGAGACTCCACCTTGAGTCCTGCATCCAGCTCTGGAGTCCCCAACATAAGAAGGACATGGACCTGCTGGAGCGTGTCCAGAGGAGAGCCACGAGGATGATCAGAGGGCTGGAGCACCTCTCCTATGAGGAGAGGCTGAGAGAGTTGGGGCTGTTCAGCCTGGAGAAGAGAAGGCTCCAGGGAGACCTTATTGCAGCCTTCCAGTACCTAAAGGGGGCCTACAGGAGAGCTGGGGAAGACTTTTTACAAGGGCATGTAGTGATAGGATGAGGGGGAATGGCTTTAAGCTGGAAGAGGGCAGGTTTAGATTAAACATTAGGAAGAAGTTTTTCACTTTAAGGGTGGTAAGCCACTGGAACAGGTTGCCCAGAGAGGTTGTTGAAGCCCCGTCCCTGGAGGTGTTCAAGGCTAGGCTGGACGTGGCCTTGGGCAACCTGGTCTAGTGGGAGGTGTCCCTGCCTATGGCAGGGGGGTTGGAACTCGATGATCTTCAAGGTCCCTTCCAACCTAAACCATTCTATGATTCTATGATTCTACGATTCTATGAAATGAAAGCATCTGCTAGTATATAAAAAGGAAAAGTCTGAGAAAATAGTGGATGATGTGAGGAGAGTGAACACATGGGGGAGATATGCCCACATACTTGCACAACTCTCAGGATGTTTTTCTTGATTTCCCCTCTGTGTGCCATCCGTGCTCTAATGCAGCTTTCTTTTTTCCCTCTTGGAGCTTGTTTCACTTACTGAGGAGGTAATGAGGGAAAGCAAAAACAATTCCTTATACTTTTCTGAATCCTGGGAAAGGGACTGACAAACTGGTTGTTTCTTTACAGCCTCTGGTAGAGGAAGACTAAGGCTGAAAGTTGAAGGAAATGCCACTATATGTCTGCTCTCGTTTTGTCCTTTCTGTCAGCACCATTCCCGGTCACTGCCAGAAGGGTATTACTCAGCTAGATGGGCTTTTGGTCTGTCTGCATTGGGATGTTCTTACATTTGAATTTCTTCCAGTCAGGACAGAGGATACCAGTAGCTGTAGCACTTGGCTGTCTCTGCCAAGCCTGAAGTGTGGTGAAAAATAGCACTGCGGTTCTGGCCATTTCACATGCAGAACGATTACACTGCCTCTCAAAATACTGAAATGTTTGAATCAATTGATTTATCTTCCCTAGCAAATGAGGGAATGATAAGGATACGTAATTAGGAAGGAAGCTAGATATTGTTCTTGGGAGTCTATAGAAAGATTTGAAAATCTGAGGCTCCAGGATTGGAAGGGCCTCCTTGAATCATTATGTTGTATACACTCTTCTCACTGGCAGCTACAGTGTATGTTTGATTCCATTCCAAAACTAATTAGACTATTTGGCTTTTAGGGAAAAGATAGGTGGTTTGCTAGTCTGGGAATATGTATTGACTCTTAAAACACAACTCTCTTGCATATAGTATTGTAAAATTGTTAGTTTTGGGGATACCTAACATGAAGAACTTTGAAGGTCCTAACCCATCCCTCACATGCTGGAAAAGCTCCCTTTTGGTAAAAAAATATTGATTGCCCCATTGTTGTAGAGTAAGAGAAGCACTTTTTATTTGAGTGAGATTTATTAGATAATCATATGCTGATCTAGGTCTTTAAATGTCTCTCATCACTATGCAAAGCAAAGTTTGTATGTAGAGGTGATATCTTTGATTAGGCTAGTAAATATAGCTGGAAAAATTAGGCAAGTTTTCAGGCATGCGAGCACTTTTCATCACTGTAACATCTGAGGACCTAATTCATGTTGGTTTTAGTTTTTTTTATTTCTTCCTAAAGTAGAATTCCACTTGCTCATCCAAGACAAATATTTGCTATGTAACCTATTACCTGCTTGGTGTACAGCTGTTTTGGGGAAGGCTGCATTTTCTGTCACAATTACACTGTTTAGAACCTCTTTTCTTAATGCTTTATTATGCTCTTGAACTTGTGTGTTTTTATTATTGTTTTTAAGTGATAACCAAACTTTTAAAAAACCCCAATACCTCTGTAGTCGCCTTTTTTTTTTCTTTTGCAGTCTGCTCACTTACATGCTCTTAAAATATAAGGTCCAAAAGCAAGTCTTGCAACTTGAGCTTATCTCACTGAATCTGAAAGGAACAGCTGATTTCCACTGCAAGGTATCACTAATGATACTATGTAACCTAGTCGAAAGGCAAAGTTTTCTGCTTATAACTTTTAGACCTTTTGCCAGTTAGAATGCCACCTACTTGATAACTACCATCAGAGGGAGCACATTATTTTGAATACACTGAATGAGCGTGGATTAAATAGTTCTACTTACTTTCCAGAAATTTTCCAATGCCAAAAATAATGTATTCACACAACTGATTTGGACAATAGTGAAATGATAATTTAATGTAACTTTTAGCATCTAGATGTGTGATAGTTTACTGAATATTAAATATTTTGTCAAAAGTGCCTGATTCCCTGTACTTCTTTACTGGCATTATAAGGCAAGTGCCATGCTTTGTGTTCTCACTCTGGTTGTGAGCCTGGACCATTACTCTTTTGAGTTCCACCTAGCCAACAGAGGTACAGAGCGTCTGTACAAGCTGCAACCTGAAGCAGCAGCTTGAAAATGCTCTGTAACAACGTTTTCTGTTGGCTTCTAAGCAGTATTGAAACCCATATTAGTGATGTGGTACTGTTATTTTTACAGTTCATCTAACTTTTTCTTTGTTTTATTCTGTTCAGTTTTTTTGAACTGTCGCTATGATATTCCTTTTTTTTAAACTTTTGTTTTAACAGTTTGAGTAGACTGATTTGTAAGTATGCCTTTTCCTTTATGATTGAATTTGCAGGTGAAATATGACTGTTTGAAATGCAGGGGATTTGTATTTTTCTAGTGATTATTCAATAGATGCAAATAAGTTTCATTTAAAAATACCAAGATTTTTTAAAATCATACGCATGTGAATCTCAAGGGAAATTCATCATCAATTAGTATACATTATTTACAATTTTTCTTTTTTTTTGCATTTTGAAATAACTATATAAATAAATATTTTATATAAATATATTGTTTGGTTTGTTTCCCGATGCATGTGTAGAATTTTTTTCAAGAAAGGGGAGGCAGAAGTGGGCTTGAATCTAGAGAGAAGCATTGTGCCAAAACTGTTCTGAGAAAATGTACTGCTGTAACTGAGGGGGGGTGTTGTTTGTTTTGGTTTGTTTTTTTCTAAATCTAAATAAGTGCCAGACTGGTTTGTCAGAGTGAATATAGGACGTATATATGTATGTTAAAAGCAAGGAGAGAACTCCAAACAGCCTAACTTGGGTATCACAGATACTCAGTTGACAAATCTCTCTCTATTTACTTAAAAGTTTAATGGTTTGATGTTCTTTGTCCAAAGCTTCCTGGATTGAATATTTTGTGGTAGTGAATTTTGTATGATGGTTTCCATGTTGTTTGTAGCAATAATGGCAGAAGTCCTGTAAAAACAGACTGACTTATGCTGTTTTGAACTACTTGATAGCAGACAAAACCTGTATGTCCTGTTACACTGTCGTGGTTTAGGCCAAATCGGCCACTGGGGACATAGGGGAACCCAGATGTGACCAACAGATGCTCCCCTCTACCCCTCTTCAAAGAGAGAGGCAGAGGAGGAAAAAGAGACATGAGTTTAGAAGGAACTAAACTACTTTAATGAAATATTAATAATAAAATAAAAAGAAAGAATGAGAAATATACAAAACCATATCAAGCTCCCAGGATGACAGTCACGACACCGGCTGGCACTGGGGCAGTCCTAGGCTGGACTCAGTGACGGATGGGAACTGGATTCTGGATCACAGTATCACAGTATCACAGTATCGTCAGGGTTGGAAGGGACCTCTGGAGATCATCTAAGTCCAACCCCCCTGCCACAGCAGGGACACCTACAGCACATTGCACAGGACGGCGTCCAGGCGGGTTTTGAATGTCTCCAGTGTGGGAGACTCCACAACCTCTCTGGGCAGCCTGTTCCAGTGCTCTGCCAACCTCAGAGTAAAGAAGTTCCTCTTCATGTTAAGATGGAACTTCCTGTGCTCCAGTTTGTGCCTGTTACCTCTTGTCCTATCACTGGGCACCACTGAAAAAAGACTATTCTCATTTACCTGGCACCCTACCCTTAAGTACTTATAAGTATTGATAAGATCCCCCCTCAGTCTTCTTTTTTCTAGACTGAAAAGCCCCAAGTCCCTGAGCCTTTCCTCATAAGAAAGATGCTCCAGTCCCCTAATCATCTTAGTAGCTCTTTGCTGGACCCTCTCCAGCAGTTCCCTGTCCTTCTTGAACCGGGGAGCCCAGAACTGGACACAGTACTCCAGATGCGGCCTCACCAGGGCAGAGTAGAGGGGGAGGATGACATCCCTCGACCGGCTGGCCACACTCTTCTTGATGCAGCCCAGGATGCCCTTGGCCTTCTTGGCCACCAGGGCACATTTCTGGCTCATGGTCATCCTGTTGTCCACCAGGACTCCCAGGTCCCTTTCCACACAGCTGCTCTCCAGGAGGTCAGCCCCCAACCTGTACTGATGCATGGGGTTATTCCTCCCCAGATGCAGTACCCTACACTTGCCTTTATTGAACCTCATCAGGTTTTTTTCTGCCCAACTCTCCAGCCTGTCCAGGTCACGCTGTATGGCAGCACAGCCTTCTGGCGTGTCAGCCACCCCTCCCAGTTTTGTATCATCAGCAAACTTGCTGATGGTATACTCTATCCCTTCATCCAGGTCATTGATGAATATATGGAACAGGACTGGACCCAGTACTGACCCCTGAGGGACACCACTTGTTACTGGCCTCCAAGTGGACTCTGCACCACTAACCACAACCCTCTGAGCTCTATCTGTCAGCCACTGTCCAATCCACCCCACTGTCCATTCATCTAACCCACACTTCCTAAGCTTGCCTGTGAGGATGATGTGGGAGACAGTGTCGAAAGCCTTGCTGAAGTCAAGGTGGACAACATCCACTGCCCTCCCTTCATCCACCCATCCAGTCACGCCATCACAGAAGGCTATCAGATTAGTCAGACATGACTTCCCCTTGGTGAATCCATGTTGACTACTTCTGAGAACCTTCTTTTCCTCCAGATGCTTGGAGATGACGCCCAGAACAAGCTGTTCCATCATCTTTCCAGGGATGGAGGTGAGGCTGGCTGGCCTGTAGTTTCCCGGGTCATCCTTCTTGCCCTTTTTGAAGACTGGAGTGACAGTGGCTTTCCTCCAGTCCTCAGGCACCTCCCCCGTTCTCCAGGACCTTTCAAAGATGATGGAGAGTGGCCCAGCAATGACTTCTGCTAGCTCCCTCAGCACTCGCGGGTGCATCCCATCAGGCCTCATGGACTTGTGGGTGTCCAGTTTACTTAACTGTTCTCTAACTTGTTCCTCTACAACCAAGGGAAAGTTTTCCTTCCTCCAGACTTTCTCTGTTACTTGCAAAGTCTGGGACTTGCTAGAGCTGGCCCGAGCAGTGAAGACAGAAGCAAAGAAGGCATTCAGCAACTCTGCCTTCTCTGCATCATCCGTCACCACAGCACCCATCTCGTTCAAGAGCGCGCCCACATTTTCCCTGGTTTTCCTTTTGCCTCCTATATACTTAAAGAAACCCTTCCTATTGGTCTTTACATCCCTCGCCAGGTTCAATTCCAAGGCTGCCTTGGCTTTTCTCGTTTCTTCCCTGCATACCCTGACAGCATTCTTGTACTCATCCCAAGTCATCAGCCCCCTTTTCCACATCCTGTAAACTCCCTTCTTCCACCTGAGTTTTTTCTGAAGATCCCTGCTCAGCCATGTAGGTCTCCTTCCCTTGTCCGATTTCTTGCTCTTCGGGATGCACCTATCCTGAGCTTGGAGGAGGTGGTGCTTGAATATCAGCCAGCTCTCTTGAGCCCCCTTACCCTCTAGAGCCCTCTCCCATTTGATTTCTCCCATCAATTTCTTGAAGAGATCAAAGTTAGCCCTCCTGAAGTCTAACATTTCAACCCTACTTGTCATTTTGTTCATACTGCACTTAATGCTGAACTCTATCTTCTCATGATCACTACAGCCAAGTCTGCCCCCAACCTTGACATCCTCCACCAGTCCCTCTTTGTTTGTCAATACTAGGTCCAGTAGTACACCTCTTCTTGTGGGCTCTTCCACCACCTGAGTCAAGAAGTTATCATCAATGCACTGGAGGAACCTCCTGGACTGTGCATTCCTAGCTGTGTAGCCTTCCCAACAGATACCAGGGAAGTTGAAGTCCCCCATGAGAACCAAGACCTGTGATTGTGAGGCGGTTCTCACCTGTCTGTAGAAGGCCTCATCAACTTCCCCATCCTGATCAGGTGGCCTGTAATAAACACCCACAACAGTATCTCTCCTGTTACCCTGCCCCTTAATCCTTACCCACAAGCTCTCAACTTGCTCATCATCAGCCCCCAGGGACAGCTCCATACATTCCAGTTGCTTTTTCACATAAAGAGCAACTCCCCCACTTCGCCTTGCTGGCCTATCTTTCCTAAAGAGAACATAGGCCTCCATGACAGCATTCCAGTCATGTGAGCTATCCCACCATGTCTCAGTAATTGCAGTCTGGACCAAAGGCAGACGAACAGACAGAGTCCTCCTCAGACGTCGGCCATTGAAGGAAAAAGGGGACTGATCCTTTGATCCCTCAGCTTTTATAGTGAGCATGAGGCAGATGGGATGGAATACCCTGTTGGTCAGTTTTGGGTCACCTGTCCTGTCCGCTCCTCCCCGCAGGTGGGACCCCAGTACGCTTTTCCGCTTCCGACCCTCCAACGTGGCAAATAACAAAGTTGGTTGGCCTTGGTTGTTATAGCAATAAGTATAAGCAAGAGCCTCTCTGCATACCATGCCTGGACATCAGCTATAAACATTGGTCTTATCACTCTGAGAGAGTGAACATTGTCTGTACAATATGCTGTTAATTTTCAGTAGTTAGAAGAGGCCCAGCTAAGAAGTGAAGTTACTGAACAAAATTGGTCCTGTTTTACCTCAAACCAGGACATACACAAATATAAACTTAATCCTAAAAAACAAATTCTAAAGTGTCTCAGGGGTTTCTTGTCAATTCCTCTGCAGTTTTGACGAGGCCTTTAGTTTGTTCTTTTCCTGTGAAATCTCTTCCCTTGCATCTTGTGAATTATAAAACATAAGTTTAGACTACTCGCTTAGAATAGAATCATAGAATGGTTTAGATTGGAAGGGACCTTGAATATCATCTAGTTCCAACCTCCCTGCCATGGGCAGGGACACCTTCCACTAGACCAGGTTGCTCAAAGCCCCATCCAGCCTGGCCTTGAACATGTCTAGGGATGGGGCCTCATCAACTTCCCTGGGTAACCTGTTCCAGTGCCTCACCGCCCTCAAAGTGAAAAATTTCTTCCTAATATCTAATCTAAATCTACCCTCTTCCAGTCTGAAGCCATTACCCCTCGTCCTATCACTACATGCCCCTGCAAAAAATTCCTCTCCAGCTTTCCTGTAGGCCCCCTTCAGACAATAGAAGGCTGCTATAAGGTCACCCTGGAGCCTTTTCCTCTCCAGGCTAAACAACCCACACTCTCTCAGCCTGTCTTCATAGGAGAGGTGCTCCAGCCGTCTCATCATCTTTGTGGCCCTCCTCTGGATCCACTCCAACAGGTCCATGTCCTTCTTGTGCTGAGGACTCCAGAGCTGGACACAGTACTCCACGTGAGGTCTCACGAGAGCGGAGTAGAGGGGCAGAATCACCTCCCTCGACCTGCTGGCCATGCTTCTTTTGATGCAGCTCAGGATACTGTTGGCTTTCTGGGATGCGAGTACACATTGCTGGCTCATGTCGAGCTTCTCACCCACCAGCACCCCCAATTCCTTCTCCTCAGGGCATGCTCTCAATCCATTCTCTGCCCAGCCTGTATTTGTGCTTGGGATTGCTGCAACCCAGGTGCAGGACCTTGCATTTGGCCTGGTTGAACTTCATGAGATTTGCATGAGCCCACCTCTCCAGCCTGTCCAGGTCCCTCTGGATGGCACCCCTTCCCTCCAACATGCCGACCGTGCCACCCAGCTTGGTGTCGTCGGCATACTTTCTGAGGGTGCACTCAATCCCACTGTCCATGTCACCAACAAAAATGTTGAACAGCACCGGTCCCAGTACCGACCCCTGAGGAACACCACTCATCACTGGTTTCTACTTGGACATCAAGCTGTTGACTGCAACCCTTTGAGTGCGGCCATCCAGCCAGTTCCTTATCCAATGAGTGGTCAATCCATCAAATCCATGTCTCTCCAGTTTAGAGACAAGGATGTCATGCGGGATAGTGTCAAACACCTTGCGTGAGTCCAGGTACATGACATCTGTTTCTCTCCCCTTATCCACCAACGCTGTAACCCCATCATAGAAGGCCACCAAATTTGTCAGGCATGACTAGCCCTTGGTGAAGCCATGTTGGCTGTCACCAATCACCTCCTTATTTTCCATGTGCCTTAGCAGAGAAGAAAAGGGGAATCTCAGAGTCACATAATGGTTGAGGATGGAAAGGACCACTGAAGATCCTCTTATCCAACCGTCCTGTTCAAAGTAGGGTCGCCTAGGCACCTAGCCCATGGCCATGTCCAGTCAGGTTTTGAATATCTCCAAGAATGGTTACTCCATAACCCTGCTGGGCTACCTGTTCCATATAGCAGCATGGGTTTATTTAGGTGACCAATCATAATCTAATGTTTCATTTAAAATTAAAAAAACCCCAACCATCAGAAAACTTGAACGTCTTATGCTACAGCTCCAAATAGAGCAATTAAATGATGCCTTACAAATATGAGATTTGACAACTTTTAAAAATTGAACTAATTTTGACTTTATTAGGGATAACTGGAGATTTGTTCTATTTCAATTTCTCATTTCTCATTTCTCATTACTGTCATGAAACATGCAATTAAATATAACTTTCATGAGCTATTTCCAGCCCGTTTTCTTGTCTGTTTTATCCTAGAGCTCTATATGTCAGCTCCGTAGCCTGTCTGGTCTTGTAGCTCTGATGGAAGTTGCTAATGTTAAGCACAATGTCATGTCTTGTTGTGGAAAAAATGGCAGCCTTGTTAAAGCGGTATTTGCTTTGCTAGAGACCAGTGAATTACGTGCTGTTGGATCATAGGCAATGTTTGTATAGTCTAAACAAATGAGGTTGTTGTGAGAACTTAGTGATTTCTTTCTTTCTAAATTAATGATCTTCCTTCCTTTGCCAAATCCTGAAACTCTTCTCAGCATTAGATGCTAGAAGAGTTTTGAATTTTTTTCTGGAAAGAACTCAACGTATTAAATGGACAGAAAACATTTGTATCTAAGACAGTTTAAAGAGTTCACCTGTATCTCAGTGTTTCAGTTCTCTCTCATTTGGATGTTTTTGTGTATCTAAGAAACACTGAAGATCCAGGCAGATATTCTTTTCCCACGAAACAGAAAAAGGAAGTATTTATTTTGCTAATAATGTAGGAAAAACTGAACTTGAAAAAACAATATTACCTAAATGAGTCTTTGTAAAATATTTGAAGAACATTTTTACAACAGAACTCCAAGATCTTCAGTATTAGTGAGAGAACTACAATATTGCAATTAATTGTTTAAAATGCCTTATTTTAAAATAAAGAAAAGTCTGAAGAATAACCAGCCAGTCTGCAATACTGCAGTTAAAAGTAGGTTTGTCAGTTGTTGCCATGTCAGAACAATTAAGACAATCTCTATTTAGTTAATGAATTTGTGTCAGCATTTATGCCTGCTTCCTGAAGTCTTCATTCTTGTAAAGGACTGAATACTTTTATCTTCCTGATTTCCGGTGACAGTGGAATAGTACTTTTGTATTAACCTTTGGTTGTTTGTCCAGTTGTAAATAATTTTACGTATTTACACGAGAGCTTGGGAAGAACGGATATTTTTTTACACCTTCACATGCATGTTAGTGAATATGATGTTTCCTTCTTGGAAAGTAACTTTAGTTTCATGACTGCTGTACCATATCTTAAATGCTATTTTGTCATTACAACTTTTATTTGCATAATATTATATGCCATTTATGCTGAAAAAGGTGTTTGATAAGAAGAATTATTTCATATGCATTAACTTTATCTAAAACAACTCTTTATTTAAATATTTTTCCAGAACTGTGAGGACATGGGATGTTAATAATGAAAAAAAAAGCACAAAAGTGTATTTAAACATTGATCAGTCCAAGGAAAATGGGTGATTACTACAACTTGCACATACAGCAGAGATGGTAAACTTATTGCAGCTGGTAGTCAAGATGGCTCCATCCAGATCTGGGGTAGGAATATGAGTGTAAGTCAAGTATATATAATAACAATATAAGCTTCTATTATATGTAGTGTTGAATGTTGAAGCTGATAAAATCAATTTTGGTACTTTTATACCTACATTTTATTTTTTTCCCCTGAAAACTAAATAACTCATAGGCAAGACTGAATATTTTATCTGCCTCTCTACAACTGGTCATTCAGTCTGCTGCTATTCAGTCACTGAGGAAACTCTTGGCAGTCTGTGTTAAAAAAACCATGTTGACCACATACCTATATTTAGAATATTCATTTAAGATGCGATGCTTGTGGAAAAAGTTCTACTTTCTTGTTGGTAATTAAAAATATATGCTTCTATTTTTTATTTGAGATGTTGAATACATTAAGCAGTGTGAGAAACACGCTCACTGTATTGAATTTTAGTCAGGGGCAAATTCGGTGGAGCAAAGGATATTTATTACAGCGCTGGGAGCTACACAGGGGATTTCTCCTCCTGTGCCTCAGTTTCCCTGTTACAAACGCGGGTTTTTATTCCATATTCCTCATGCCTATTCATGTTTTTTCTTCGAAAACATTTGCATAATCAATGAGTTTTCAGAACACAACCTCCCCCCAATTACATAGTCAATGAGCTCTTGGAATGCAACCCACCCCCAAACATGCCCCCTCCCCTCTAGCGGCTCAGGCGCTGTGCTTCTTGGTGGTCGTTGGTCTTTATCACCATGTCCTTCTGGTGGCTTCTTTACTCTTCACACTCCTGTGGTTATCTTGGCTAATGACACCACCTTTTGTTTTTCACAACGATCCAGTACTTTCAACTGTTGTTTTCTTTGATATCCCAACACTATCCCTTCCCCCAAACGCATAGCAAGCACATACCTATCTTAGCTGAAGCTGTAGAAAACACACATCCATTTTAGCTGAAGCAAAATTCTTTTGCTAAATTACTTATTACAGCAGTAATTCATAAAACTTCATACATGAAATGGCAAATGTTGTTACATTGTCCAAAGTGTAAAGTTTAACACTAAGGCAAATTTGAACTACTTATGGAAATGGAGTGTGGTCAGAAAGAATCAGAATCAGAACTATTACAAAGTCTTTAAATATGTGTAAAATTATTAAATATAGTCTGTCTGTAACTCCTTCTGTTCATATTGAACTTAAAATTGACTTTCCAGTAGTTATAACTGATGAAAACCGCATACAATTCTTACTACTACTTTATCATTTAAAGTTTAGAGCAACCAATGGTCCCTGTTACTTTGTGTAGTAGTTTACAAACCAGTCCAATTCCAAGGGTTTAATTTTGCAATATGGAGTACAAATTTACCAGGCAAAGCTTTACTGCTTTTTAAATTAATCATTAAATATCTCCTCTTTGCCCATCTATCGTGGTTTGGCCTCACCCGGCAACAAAGAACCACGCAGCCGCTCGCTCAACCCCCACAGCCGTGGGGAAAATCAGAAGAAAAAGGCAAAACTCGTGGGTTGAGATAAAGGCAGTTTAACAGAGCAGCAAAGGGAAGAGAAAAACAGTAACAATAACACCGATAAAGGAATATACAAACGCGATTACGGTACCCCCGCTCACCGACAGGACCCAGACTGCCGCAGCCTGCTCTGGGAGGCGACTTCCTGCCCCCTCCCCCGGCCAGCTCCCCCCTGTAGCCCGGGCGTGGCTCACATGGCATGGAATACCTGTGTCCCCTCCCCATCCTTGGGGAAATTAACCCCATCCTTGCCGGAACCAGGACACAATCTTACAGAAGGAATTGATGCCCAGTCCCTTTGACTTCAATGGGATAAGTACTAATGGCATGCATAGGAGGAGTAAATGAGATTAGCGTCATTTTTTTTGGAAGCCACAATAAGAATATGGAGGAAATGGGGGGAATCCTTTGAATCAAACTGACATCATAAAACTTTGAAAGCTGTACAATTCCAATAGCATAGCTTTGGGGAAATAATATTGAACTAATACAAGTTATGTTAGTCTGTTCAACTTAATCATTCAAAACATTTGATTTTAAAAAGGGAAACGGGCAATTTAGGGAATTTTTCATGAAGATTGAGTAAGATTTGATTGCTGGAGGCAAGGGGAAATGTATAGAGGTAAAGGAAAAGAAAACCCGTTCATCATATTCAAAGCACAGCCTGTATGTTTGGATTGTCATCTATTTTTATTTCTGTTTTTATTTTCACTCTAAACCCAGTAAAACTTTATAATGGCATGAAACTTGAGAATTCATCCTAACTGTAAACTTGTTATAACAGAATAATAAATTTTTCAGAGACTGACTTTCATCACGTGTATGTTGTTTATTTTAATATAGACAGTATTGAAATAGTAAGCTTTCTGGTGTAGTTTTAACAAGAGTGCTCTTGATAGTCTGCTTTTTCATGTACTTTTCCTTTTGAACTTTTTGTGTGTCTATAACATGACATATTGCAATGCTGACTGAGTGCAGTTTAAGGTGATTACGAATAATTTAAAATTATGTCCTCTGCATCTTGTGCAATTTCCAACTGGTGATCCAAAAAAAGAGCTGTGAACACGCTAACAGTCACTCGCTGAGGAGACCAGCTCCAGTGCAGGTAGGTCCGCACTGGGGAAAGGGATCGGAGGCGGAAAAAAAGGGATCGGAGGCGAAAAGGGCCGGCAAGGGGCTCTCTTTGGGGGCTTTCGAAGCCGGAGGAAGCACCCAGCTCGTCCTCGTACTCCTGCCGGAACCGGCAGCTTGAGGGAGGGCTGCTGACGCAGCAGGGGCGGAGCCTGCACCGCATGCAACAGTTCAAAAAGAGCTGTGAAGGAGCGCAGCGAGACTCACTGGGCACCAAGCAAGTGGGCAGCCAGTGGGCGGCACCCGGGGCGTCACCTGTGAGCACCGCACGAGGGCGGACCTCCCTGAGTGGGCACAGTAACCAGGCTAACAGGGTGCGACAGGTCGCACGGAAAGGTGCTGCTGCCCTACCAACGTGGTCAGGGAGTCATGGTAACCACCCGGCAGAAGACCGTGGCCCCAAAGAACCGTGCACACACCAGCTCTGATGCTCCTTCACAGACAGAGCTGTCGTGTGAGCATGTTGCCACCCAGACATCGGGCTGCAGGGTGTGCCCTACTCTCACACCAGTGTCAGAAGGTAATGGTAAGCATGCCTGTGGCAGGTGTGCCCAGGTTGAGGAGCTCCTACGCTTAGTGATGGAACTCAAGGAGGAGGTAAGTAGGTTGAGGGACATCAGGGAATGGGAGAGGGAGATTGATGCATGGAGTCGCACCCTGTCAACCATTACAGAAACCCAACAGGCAGCCAGAGCCACTGCTGTAGAGAAATCCTACTCCTCTCCCCAACCGGCTGAACAGGGTAGCTTAGAGGAAAGGGGACAATGGCAAGGTGTTCCTGCCCGGTGCAAGAGGCGCCGCAGGCACATCAGTCTGCCAACCACTATACCGTCTGAGGTCCCATTGCAGAACAAATATAGTGCTCTGCAAGAGGAACCGAGCAACAGTGACGATGTTAATCCTCCCAGTACAGAGGTGCCATAGAGGCCTCGTCGGACCACGCCCTGAATTAAAACTGCCTCAGCAAAAACCAAAAGACGGGTCATTGTAATAGGTGACTCAGTTCTGAAGGGCACGGAGGGCCCGATTTGTAGACCAGACCCGCTATATAGGGAGGTTTGCTGCCTCCCTGGGGCCCGGGTTGATGATGTTAAGAGGAAGCTTCCCTCCCTAGTACGACAATCCGACTATTACCCCCTTCTAGTTTTTCAGGTAGGAAGTGACGACGTAGTGAGAAGAACGCTGAGGGCAACGAAGAAAGATTTCAGGGCCTTGGGACGACTGGTTAAGGGATCGGGAGCACAAGTCGTGTTCTCCTCTATCCCTCCAGTTGCAGGGAATGATGAGGGGGTAAACAGGAAAGGCCAGCAGGTCAATGACTGGCTCCAAACCTGGTGCTACCGGCAAGGTTTTGGGTTCTTTGATCATGGCCTGATTTATAGAACACCAGGGCTGCTGGTAGCAGATGGGAAAAGCCTATCTCACAGGGGGAAGAGGGTTCTAGGAATAGAGTTAGCGGGGCTTATTGAGAAAGCTTTAAACTAGATTGGAAGGGGGATGGGGATGTAACTGGGCTCATCAGAGAGGCACCTGAGTGTAGTAGCTCAGCACTTGTGGGGCAGGATGCTGGAACTGTTAAGGATCAGAAGGCCCACTACCTCTCTAGGGCTACACACTCATTGGCCTCTCTGAAATGCGTATACACCAATGCACGCAGCATGGGGAACAAGCAAGAGGAGTTAGAGATCTGCGTGCGGTCACAGGGCCATGATCTCATTACAATTACCGAGACATGGTGGGATAGCTCACATGACTGGAATGCTGTCATGGAGGGCTATGTTCTCTTTAGGAAAGATAGGCCAGCAAGGCGAAGTGGGGGAGTTGCTCTTTATGTGAAAAAGCAACTGGAATGTATGGAGCTGTCCCTGGGGGCTGATGATGAGCAAGTTGAGAGCTTGTGGGTAAGGATTAAGGGGTAGGGTAACATGAGAGATACTGTTGTGGGTGTTTATTACAGGACACCTGATCAGGATGGGGAAGTTGATGAGGCCTTCTACAGACAGGTGAGAACCGCCTCACAATCACAGGCCTTGGTTCTCATGGGGGACTTCAACTTCCCTGGTATCTGTTGGGAAGGCTACACAGCTAGGAATGCACAGTCCAGGAGGTTCCTCCAGTGCATTGATGATAACTTCTTGACTCAGGTGGTGGAAGAGCCCACAAGAAGAGGTGTACTACTGGACCTAGTATTGACAAACAAAGAGGGACTGGTGGAGGATGTCAAGGTTGGGGGCAGACTTGGCTGTAGTGATCATGAGAAGATAGAGTTCAGCATTAAGTGCAGTATGAACAAAATGACAAGTAGCGATGAAATGTTGGACTTCAGGAGGGCTAACTTTGATCTCTTCAAGAAATTGATGGGAGAAATCAAATGGGAGAGGGCTCTAGAGGGTAAGGGGGCTCAAGAGAGCTGGCTGATATTCAAGCACCAGCTCCTCCAAGCTCAGGATAGGTGCATCCCGAAGAGCAAGAAATCGGACAAGGGAAGGAGACCTCCATGGCTGAGCAGGGATCTTCTGAAAAAACTCAGGTGGAAGAAGGGAGTTTACAGGATGTGGAAAAGGGGGCTGATGACTTGGGATGAGTACAAGAATGCTGTCAGGGTATGCAGGGAAGAAACGAGAAAAGCCAAGGCAGCCTTGGAATTGAACCTGGCAAGGGATGTCAAGGCCAATAGGAAGGGTTTCTTTAAGTATATAGGAGACAAAAGGAAAACCAGGGAAAATGTGGGCCCGCTCTTGAACTAGATGGGTGATGTGGTGACAGATGATGCAGAGAAGGCAGAGTTCCTGAATGCCTTCTTTGCTTCTGTCTTCACTGTTCGGGCCAGCTCTCGGGAGTCCCAGACTTTGCAAGTAACAGAGAAAGTCTGGAGGAAGGAAAACTTTCCCTTGGTTGTAGAGGAACAAGTTAGAGAACAGTTAAGTAAACTGGACACCCACAAGTCCATGGGGCCTGATGGGATGCACCCGCGAGTGCTGAGGGAGCTATCAGAAGTCATTGCTGGGCCGCTCTCCATCATCTTTGAAAGGTCCTGGAGAACAGGGGAGGTGCCTGAGGACTGGAGGAAAGCTAATGTCACTGCAGTCTTTAAAATGGGCAAGAAGGATGACCCGGGAAACTACAGGCCGGTCAGCCTACCCTCCATCCCTGGAAAGATGATGGAACAGCTCGTTCTGGGGGTCATCTCCAAGCATCTGGAGGAAAAGAAGGTTCTCAGAAGTAGTCAACATGGATTCATCAAGGGGAAGTCATGTCTGACTAATCTGATAGCCTTCTGTGATGGCGTGACTGGATGGGTGGATGAAGGGAGGGCAGTGGATGTTGTCCACCTTGACTTCAGCAAGGCTTTCGACACTGTCTCCCACATCATCCTCACAGACAAGCTTAGGAAGTGTGGGTTAGATGAATGGACAGTGGGGTGGATTGAACAGTGGTTGACAGATAGAGCTCAGAGGGTTGTGGTTAGTGGTGCAGAGTCCACTTGGAGGCCAGTAACTAGTGGTGTCCCTCAGGGGTCAATACTGGGTCCAGTTCTGTTCAATATATTCATCAGTGACCTGGATGAAGGGATAGAGTGTTCCATCAGCAAGTTTGCTGATCATACAAAACTGGGAGGGGTGGCTGACATGCCGGAACGCTGTGCTGCCATACAGCATGACCTGGACAGGCTGGAGAGTTGGGCAGAAAAAAACCTGATGAGGTTCAATAAAGGCAAGTGTAGGGTACTGCATCTGGGGAGGAATAACCCTATGCATCAGTACAGGTTTGGGGCTGACCTCCTGGAGAGCAGCTGTGTGGAAAGGGACCTGGGAGTCCTGGTGGACAACAGGATGACCATGAGTCAGCAATGTGCCCTGGTGGCCAAGAAGGCCAAGGGCATCCTGGGGTGCATCAAGAAGAGCGTGGCCAGCAGGTCGAGGGAGGTCATCCTCCCCCTCTACTCTGCCCTGGTGAGGCCGCATCTGGAGTATTGTATCCAGTTCTGGGCTCCCCGGTTCAAGAAGGACAGGGAACTGCTGGAGAGGGTCCAGCAAAGAGCTACTAAGATGATTAGGGGACTGGAGCATCTTTCTTATGAGGAAAGGCTCAGGGACTTGGGGCTTTTTAGTCTAGAAAAAAGAAGACTGAGGGGGGATCTTATCAATACTTATAAATACTTAAAGGGAGGGTGCCAGGTAGATGAGAATAGTCTTTTTTCAGTTGTGCCCAGTGATAGGACTAGAGGTAACGGGCACAAACTGGAGCACAGGAAGTTCCATCTTAACATGAGGAGGAACTTCTTTACTCTGAGGGTGGCAGAGCACTGGAACAGGCTGCCCAGAGAGGTTGTGGAGTCTCCCACACTGGAGACATTCAAAACCCGCCTGGACGCCGTCCTGTGCAATGTGCTGTAGGTGTCCCTGCTGTGGCAGGGGGGTTGGACTTAGATGATCTCCAGAGGTCCCTTCCAATCCTGACGATACTGTGATACTGTGATCCCTGTATAACAATGCAAGACTAAAGTGATTTCCTAGTGGAAACAAAGTTGGTAGTGTCCTTGAATTTTTATTTTTAAAGCCTAAAAAATTTTCATCTTTGCTTTTGTTGGTGTCATTTAAAAATGTGCAAGATTTTTGTGTAAAGGAGCAGTTTAAATGTTTTTTTAGTGGCATTCTTATCTAAAACTGGTGGTACCCCCTGAAATCTGTCTATAATTAAAACCAGGTGCTTCAACAGGCACTTTGATGAAATAAGTAAAGAAAAAGCCTTCATCTTACATTATGGGGGGAGCAGGGGATAACAAAAAAAAAAAAAGGAACACGTGTTCAAAGTAGGATTTAGAAAAAAGGAGGATGGGATTGACTTTTGTACAGGAATTATGAAAGCACTTACTGTCCTGTCAGGATGCAGAGATGCTTGCAAAGGCAAACAAGAAAATGTTAAGTCATGACAAAGTTGTGCAGTTTTCAGGTGTGAAGAACTTTAGATGACACAGGAAAATAGGTAAAGCTGTGAAGAGTCAAGAAATTAGAATCACAGAATCATAGAATGGTTAGAGTTGGAAGGGACCTTGAAGATCATCTAGTTCCAACCCCCCTGCCATGGGCAGGGACACCTCCCACTAGACTAGGTTGCTCAAAACCTCATCCAACCTGGCCTTGAACACTTCCAGGGATGGGGCATCCACAACTACTCTGGACAACCTGTTCCAGTGTCTCACCACCCTCAGAATAAAGAATTTCTTCCTAATATCTAATCTAAATCTACCCTCTTTCAGTTTAAAACCGTTACCTCTTGTCCTATCACTGTACTCCCTGATAAAGAGTCCCCCCCCATCTTTCCTGTAGGCCCCCTTTAGGTACTGGAGGGCCACGACAAGGTCTCCCTGGAGCCTTCTCTTTTCCAGGCTAAACATCCCCAACGCTCTCAGCCTGTCTTCATAGGAGAGGTGTTCCTTCCCTCTGATCACCTTCATGGCCCTCCTCTGCCTCTGGACTTGCTCCAACAGGTCCATGTCCTTCTTATGTTGGGGACCCCAGAGCTGGATGCAGTATTCCAGGTGGGCTCTCACGAGAGCGGCGTAGAAGAGCAGAATCATAGAATCATAGAATTGTCTAGGTTGGAAGGGACCTTTAAGATCATCAAGTCCAATCATCAACCTAACACTGCCAAAGCACCACATCTACCCATCTTTTAAATACCTCCAGGGACAGCGATTCCACCACTTCCCTGGGCAGCCTGTTCCAATGTTTGATAACACTTTCTGTGAAGAAATTTTTCCCAATATCCACTCTAAACCTCCCCTGGTGCAACTTGAGGCCATTTCCTCTTGTTCTATCGCTTGTTACTTGGGAGAAGAGACCTACCCCCACCTCTCTACAACATCCTTTCAGGTAGCTGTAGAAAGCAATAAGGTCTCACCTCAGTCTCCTCTTCTCCAGGCTAAACAACCCCAATTCCCTCAGCTGCTTCTCATAAGACTTGTTCTCTAGACCCCTCACCAGCTTCATTGCCCTTCTCTGGACACCCTCAATGTCTTCTAGTGAGGGGCCCCAAACTGAACACAGTATTCGAGTATTCTTGGCCACCTGGGCACACTGCTGACTCATATTCAGCTGGCTGTTGACCAGCACCCCCAGGTCCTTTTCTGCCAGGCAGCTTTCCAGCGACTCTTCCCCAAGCCTGTAGCGTTGCATGGGGTTGCTGTGACCCAAGTGCAGAACTCGGTACTTGACCTTGTTGAACCTCATACAGTTGGCCTCAGCCCGTCGATCCAGCCTGTCCAGATCCCTCTGTAGAGCCATCCTACCCTCAAGCAGGTCAACACTCTCGCCTAACTTGGTGTCATCTGCAAACTTACTGAGGGTGTACTTGATCCCCTTGTCCGTGTTGTTGATACAGATACTGAAGAGAACAGACCTCAATCCTGAGCCCTGGGGAGCATCATTTGTGACTGGCCACACTCCATTCACCACCACTCTCTGGGCACGACCATCCAGCAAGTTTTTTACCCAATGAAGAGTACACCCATCCAAGCCATGAGCAGCCAGTTTCTCCAGAAGAATGCTGTGGGAAATGGTGTCAAAGGCTTTACTGAAGTCCAGGTAAATGACATCCACAGCCTTTCCCTCATCCACTAAGCAGGTCACCTTGTCATGAAAGGAGATCAGGTTAGTCAAGCATGACTTGTGTTTCATAAACCCATGCTGACTGTGCATGATCACCTGGTTCTCCTGCATGTGCTGCATAATGGCACTCAAGATGATCTTCTCCATAACCTTCCCAGGCACCGAGGTCAGACTGACAGGCCTGTAGTTTCAGATCCTCCTTCTGGCTCTTCTTGTGGATGGGCGTCACGTTTGCTAACCTCTAGTCACCTGGGGCCTCCCTGGTTAGCAAGGACTGCTGATAAATGATGGGAAGTGGCTTGGCGAGTACTTCTGCTGGCTCCTTCAGTACCTTTGGGTGGATCCCATCCGACCCCATAGACTTGTGTATGTCTAAGTGGTGTAGCAGGTCACTCACCATTTCCCCTTGGATTATGGGGGCTTCATTCTGCTCCCCATACCTGTCTTCTAGCTCAGGGGTCTGGGTACTCAGGGAACAACTGGTCCTATTACTAAAGACTGAGTCAAAGAAGGCATTAAGTACCTCAGCCTTTTCCTCATCTTTTGTTAGTATGTTTCCATCCCCATCTACTAAAGGACAGAGATTATCCTTAGTCCTCCTATTATCATTAATGTATTTATAGAAACTTTTTTTGTTGTCCTTAACATCAGAAGCCAGGTTAAGTTCTAGTTGGGCTTTGGCCCTTCTAATTTGATCCCTACATAGCCTCACTATCTCTTTGTAGTTCTCATGAGTGGCCTGCCCTTTCTTCCAAAGGCCATAAATTCTCCTTTTTTTCCCTGAGTTGCAACCATAGCTCTCTGTCCAGCCAGGCCGGTCTTTTTCCCCGACAGCTTGTTTTTCAGCACATGGGGATGGCCTGCTCCTGTGCCTTTAAGACTTCCTTCTTGAAAAACATCCAGCCTTCCTGGACTCCTTTGCCCTGGAGGACTGCCTCCCAAGGGACTCTGTCAACCAGGCTCCTGAAAAGACCGAAGTCTGCCCTCCAGAAGTCCAAGGTGACAGTTCTGCTGAACCCCATTGAGAAGTCTCTTCTATTCTGTCTCTCTTGAGCCTGTCTTGTAGGAGGGCGTCTCCTCCTAACAGCTGCAATGTGAGTCTATGCAGGAGAAAAGTGAGATCTCTCCTCCATACTGGACAGTTTATCAAACAGTTTGTCAAACAATTTCTCATTTTTTTCAGCCATCTTCTCAGTCATTTTCTCAATCGTTTTCTCCATTTGGTCAGCCATTTTCTCAGTCATTTTCTCAGTTTTCTTAGTCAGTTTTTCCACAGCTGCAACAGTGAGGGGATGAGAGAGACTGTCTTCATACTGTCATAGCTTGTTAGCTACTTCATTTACTGTTGGTGTGTCAGCATCAGATCCTCCCCAGACCATTGTTGACAATATGTGGGAACACATCGGTGGTGTACTCTGCACAAACTTCCGCAACAGAGGTTGTTTGCATGGCATCTCATCAGGGTCTACATTCACTCGCCAGTCACCATAAATCACCTCTTGCGCAGCCAATTCTCTCAGGTACTTAATACCTTTCTCCATGGTGGTCCGTTTACTTGAATGGCATTCGATATCATCCTTAAAGGGATACCTGCGCCTTACAGCTGACACCAGTTGCCTCCAGAGACTGAGAGTGCTTGTCTTTCTCCCAATCCCTTTATCGGTAGCTCCATCCCTGGCCAGTTTTCCCAATTGCCTAGCTTCTTTACCGTCTAAATCTATGGTATCGGCCCCATTATCCCAGCATTGGAGCAACCAGGAGATAATTGTCTCACCTTCACAACGGCTAATGTCCTTTCTCATATTTTGCAAGTCCTTCATAGAGAAGGATTAAACAATTATCTCTGTGTCTGATTCCTCATCCTGTGTTGACACTGCCCGAGAAGGACTCTCTCCCTGATCTGCTTTAGAAGGACGCTTTCTTTCTGATGCGACAGCCTGATTTCTTAAAGCATTGAATGGACTATGTCACAGTTGTAAAGCATTAAACAAGCAGCAGCAATGAACCATGTAACAGTTGTATTAGTTTTAGTATAAGTTGTGTCAGAACTTATCTCTGAGAACAGAATGCAAAGCTGCCATGAGATAAAGAAGTACGGGATGTCTCAAGGCTGCAGACTGCAGACTCTGTGGCTTTATTAGCAGAATAAGGAGGTAAAGAGCTAAAGTTCACTAAAAGAACACTGTGATGAAGAGGAGTTGAAGTAGTAAACGACCACCAGATGCCTCTGAGGACCACCGAGAGACTATCGCGCACATGCAGGAGTGGGTAGTAACCTATAATAATGAGTTAATGAATACGTTGATAATTTCTTGGAAACCTTGTGAATATGTATATGTGGCATGCATATAAGCTGTATAACTAACCCTTTACGGCACGCACATTAGGAGGAGTGATCCCCTGTGTGTCCAGTGCTGCAATAAAGAATACCTGCTTAATAGTCACTCTGATTATTGAGTCCTGACTTCAGCTTTTCACGGCAACACTTTATCTGCTTTAGAAGGACCCTCTCCTGGATCTTCGCCAGAAGAATTCTCCCCCATGGTATCTGGCTTTATCTGGTCTTTGTCATAAGGGGCAGGGGAACGAGCTCACCTCTTTTTTTTTTGCTTCCTGGTCACCAGGGAAACTTGTACTGGTACTCATGGAGTTTGAGTAGCAGTGGTACTCATCGGAGCAGCTGGAGTAGTGGCAGTGGTCGTTGTTGAAGCTCGAATAGCTTGTGCCTGTACAGGTGGTGGAGTGACTCATGCTGGTATGGGTGGCGGAGTGGCTTGTGCCAGTATGGGTAGTGGAGTGGCTCGTGCCAGTACAGGCGGTGGAGTGGCTCATAGGATTTGAGTAGCAGCAGTCCATGTTACAACATGTGTTACAACACCTACTCCTGCACAAATATTTCATATGAAACCACCCCGAAACACATTCAGGAGAATCAATAATAAAATCATGATTTTAAGAAAGTAACAATCATTTCTGAAATCCAAAGGTATCTATCCCCTACCTCTGGTTGTGTCAATTTGGCATGAGCATAAAAGGGCGAAGTAAATTTTCCCAAGGTAAAATTGAAAGTGTAATTCATAATAGAATTCATACATGACACCCAAGGTATGCAGGTAAAGTCGTTATCGAGCTTATCGCCATATGGGTTAGTATTAAACACCACAGCAGAATGGCACGTTTCACCCACTGCATAAAAACACAAAGAGCAAATAAATTATACAACACACATGGCAGGTTAAGCAGCATTGTATCAACTGACTTTAAACAAAACTATAAAGGCATGATATGACATTTTGCTCAAGAATGCCATGATGTGAGCTGTCTGTTTCAATTTCCAACCCCTTAAGACTCTCGTAGAAAAAATCTGATACTCTCTCAACTGAGCAAGCCAGAATTTGAACTATTCAGGCAATCTGTCAGAGCCCCGGTCAAGCCCCAAGCTGGGTACCAATAGATCTGTTATGGTTTGGGCTGGACTAGCCACTAAAACGAATGACAGATGCTCTCTTTTACCTCTGTCTCCTTCAGAGAAGGAAGAGCATCTCCCTTCAGAGGACAGGAGAGAAAATGAGAGGAAGAGAGAACTTATGTGTTGAAAAGAATCTAGACTACTTTAATGAATTATTAATAATAAAATAATAAAAAGAAAATATAATAAAATTAATAAGAAAATAATGAAATATATACAAAACCGTATCAAGCTCCCAGGAACAGGCACTGGGGGAGTCCCAGTCTCAGGAACTGAATTCAGGAATGCATGGATCGGGATCAAAGGCAGCCAAACAGACAGAGTCCTCCTTGGACACTCACCAATGAAGAAAGACCTGACCCTTTGATCCCTCAGCTTTTATACTGAGCGTGATGCAGATGAGATGGACTACCCCATTGGTCAGTTTTGGGTCACCTGTCCTGTCTGCTCCTCCCCACAGGTGCGATCCCTCTATGCTCTTCCACTTCCAACCCTCAAGCTTGGCACATCACAAAGTTCATAGAATCATAGAATCATAGAATCATAGAATCATAGAATCATAGAATAAGTGAGGTTGGAAGGGACCATTAAGATCATCAAGTCCAACCGTTAACCTACCCTGATTTAAAAACACCCACTTCTAAACCATGTCCCTAAGCACCTCATCTACCCTTTTCTTAAACACCTCCAGGGATGGTGAATCCACCACCTCTCTGGGCAGCCCATTCCAATGTTTAATAACCCTTTGAGTGAAAAAATGCTTCCTAATATCCAATCTAAACCTGCCCTGACATAACTTGAACCCGTTTCCTCTTGTCCTATCACTTGCCACGTGGGAGAAGAGGTCAGCCCCCATCTCTCTAAAACCTCCCTTCAGGTAGTTGTAGAGGGTGATAAGGTCACCCCTCAGCCTCCTCCTCCCCAGGCTAAACAACCCCAGCTCCCTCAGTCGTTCCTCATAAGGCTTGTCCTCCAGACCCCCTCACCAGCCTGGTAGCCCTTCTCTGGACACGCTCCAGCACCTCAATGTCCTTCTTGTAGTGAGGGGCCCAAAACTGAACACAGTACTCGAGGTGAGGCCTCACCAGTGCCGAGTACAGGGGGATGATTACTTCCCTACTCCGGCTCACTACACTATTCCTGATGCAGGCCAGCATGGTGTTGGCCTTCTTGGCTGCCTGGGCACACTGCTGGCTCATACTCAGCCGGCTGTCCACCAACACCCCCAGATCCTTCTCTGCCAGGCAGCTTTCGAGCCACTCCGCCCCCAGTCTGTAGCACTGCATGGGGTTGTTGTGACCCAAGTGCAGGACCCGACACTTGGCCTTGTTGAACCTCATACCATTGGCCTCAGCCCATCTGTCCAGCCTGTCCAGATCTCTCTGCAGAGCCAATCTACCCTCAGGCAGATCAACACGCCCCCCCAGTTTAGTGTCGTCTGCGAACTTACTGAGGGTGCACTCAATCCCCTCATCCAGATCATTAATAAAGATATTAAAGAGAACCGGCCCCAGCACCGATCCCTGGGGGACACCACTTGTCACTGGACACCAACTGGATTTAACTCCATTTATCACCACTCTCTGGGTACGGCCATCCAACCAGTTTTTTACCCAGCGAAGGGTACACCTGTCCAGGCCACGAGCAGCCAGTTTCTCCAGTAGAATGCTATGGGAAACGGTGTCAAAAGCCTTGCAAAAGTCCAGGTAGACAACATCCACAGCTTTTCCTTCATCCACTAAGCGGGTCACCTCATCATAGAAGGAGATCAGGTTTAACAGGCATGACCTGCCTTTCACAAACCCATGCTGACTGGGCCTGATCACCTTGTTCTCCTGCATGTGCCATGTGATGGCACTGAGGATGATCTGTTCCATGACCTTCCCAGGCACTGATGTCAGACTGACTGGCCTGTAGTTCCCCGGATCCTCCTTCCGGCCCTTCTTATGGATGGGTGTCACATTTGCCAACCTCCAGTCAGCTGGGACCTCCCCGGTTATCCAGGACTGTTCATAAATGATGCAGAGTGGCCTGGTGAGCACTTCCGCCAGCTCCTTCAGTACCCTTGGATGGATCCCATCCGGCCCCATAGATTTGTGCACCTCCAGGTGCTGAAGCAGGTCCCTCACCATTTCCCTTTGGATTACAGGGGCTTCATTCTGCTCCCCATCCCTGTCTTCTAGCTCAGGGGTTAGGGAACTCAAGGAACAACTGGTCCTACTGCTGAAGACTGAGGCAAAGACGGCATTAAGTACCTCAGCCTTATCCTCGTCCTTGGTCAATACGTTACCAGCCTGGTCTACTAGAGGACAGAGATTATCCTTAGTCCTCTTTTTATTGCCAATATATTTATAGAAACTTTTTTTGTTGTCCTTGACAACAGAAGCCAGGTTTAGTTCTAGCTGGGCTTTGGCCTTCCTAATTTTTTCCCTACATAGCCTCACTACCTCTTTGTAGTCCTCCTGAGTGGCCTGCCCTTCTTTCCAAAGGCCATATATCCTCTTTTTTTCCCTAAGCTGCAACACTAGCTCCCTGCTTAGCCAGGCCGGTCTTTTTCCCCGACGGCTTGTCTTCCGGCACATGGGGACAGCCTGCTCCTGCGCCTTTAGGACTTCCTTCTTGAAAAACATCCAGGCTTCCTGGGCTCCTTTGCCCTGGAGGACTGCCTCCCAGGGGACTTTTTCAACCAGGCTCCTGAAGAGCCCAAAGTCCGCCCTCCGGAAGTCCAAGGTGGCAGTTCTGCTGACCCCCTTCCTTGCTTCTCCCAGAATTGACAACTCTATCATTTCGTGGTCACTGTTGCCAAGACGGCCTCCGACCATCACATCCCCCACAAGACCTTCCCTGTTGACAAACAACAGATCCAGCAGGGCACTTTCCCTAGTTGGCTCTTTCACTAACTGTGTTAAGAAGTTATCCCCAGTACCTTCCAGGAACTTTCTAGACTGTTCCCTCCCTGCTGTATTGTATTCCCAGCAGATGTCTGGCAAATTGAAGTCACCCACGAGGACTAGAGCTCACGACCTTGAGACTTCTCCCAGCCGTTTATAGAATATTTCATCTGCCTCCTCATCCTGGTTGGGCGGTCTATAACAGACTCCTACTACAATATCTGCCTTGTTAGCTCTCCCCCTGATCTTTACCCATAAACACTCAATCCCATTATCACCATCTTCTAATTCAAAGCATTCATAACGCTCCCTGATATATAGGGCCACACCCCCGCCTCTTCTTGCTCGCCTATCCTTCCTGAAGAGTCTATAGCCATCCATGGCAACATTATAGTCATGAGAGTCATCCCACCATGTTTCTGTGATGGCAACTACATCATAATTACCCTGGTGCACGATGGCTTCCAGCTCCTCTTGTTTGTTGCCCATGCTACGTGCATTAGTGTATAAGCACTTCAGGTGGGCTATAGGTCCTTTCTCCTTTTTACTGGAGGGAGCTAAAGTTCTGCTATCCCCAGACATCTTCCTAAGGAGCCCGGTGACACCCCCTGTCTTTTCCAAGTCTAGTGCCAGCCCACCAATTTCAGGATTTTTGCTAGCAACCTTGGATCTATCCCCATCCCCCTTCGAACCTAGTTTAAAGCCCTGTCAATGAGCCCCGCCAACTGCTGCCCTAAAACCCTTTTCCCCCTCTGAGACAGGCTTTTGCTGTCTGTTGCCAGCAGGCCTGGTGTCCTGAAAAGCAGCCCATGGTCAAAGAACCCAAAATCTTGCCGACGACACCAGTCTCTGAGCCAGGCATTGATTAGCTGGCATTTCCTGTTAATCTTCGCATCCATCTTTGCAATTGTTGGGATAGAAGCAAACACTATTTGTGCTCCTGATCCCCTGACCAGCCGTCCCAGGGCCCTGAAGTCTCTCTTTATCGCCCTCAGACTCCTTACTGGAATTTCATCATTACCCAACTGAAAAACCAATAAAGGGTAGTAGTCGGTAGGCCTAACTAGGGTAGGGAGTTTCCTCTGGACATCCTTAACCTTGGCTGCAGGGAGACAGCAGACCTCCCTACAGATTGGGTCCGGTCTACATATGGGACCTTCCACTCCCTTCAGAATCGAGTCCCCTACTACAAGGACCCGTCTTTTTTTCCTAAATGATGATGTTGTTATACGAGGTGTAACCTGTCTTGGCTTCAGTGGCAATTCAGAGTTTGGCAAGGCACTGTTATTGTCATCCTCCACTTCCCTTTCCAGAACATCATATCTGTTCTGTAACAGCACCTGGGATAGTGTGGGGGTTTCCTGGGAGGCACGCCTGCCACGTCGGGTGGGGACTTGTTGCCACTGGCCCCTGTCTTCTGAATCTTCACGTTCAGATTCAACGCTAGAGGGTGTTGGGCTCATTGTATGTGGAGCTCGATCTTTCTGGGGGGCTTCTCTCAGGGAAGACAGAGCATGACTCCAGCTATCTATCTCCTGTTCACTTTCCCTTATACTTCTTAAGCAGCTTACCTCCTCGCGGAGCTCCATCACTAGCTGAAGGAGTTCCTCTACTTGGGCACACCGCCCACAGGCCTGCTCACCGTTACTATTCAACACCGGCGCAAAAGCAGGGCACTCCCTGCAGCCCGACACCTGGGTGGCAGCATGTTGCCATGCTAGCTCTGTCTGGGTGGCCACTTCGGAGCTGCTCGGTGCAGAGCTCAGGGAGGCCATGGTCTTCTGCCGAGTCCTTACCATGATGTTCTGGCCGGGTCAAGAGTTTTTTAGTAAGTTACCTTTTGAAGAGCTGCTCCCTGTTCACCCCCTCTCACTGCAGTGACGCCCTGGGTGACGCCCACCAGTTGCCCTCGTGCTGGGTGCGCAGCGGCTAGCCGCTGCGCTCCTGGGCAGTCCGTTTAGAACTGCTGCGTGTGACGCTGGCTCCGCCCCTGCCGCGTCAGCAGCCCGCCCCCGAGCTGCCGGTTCCGGCACAAGCACAAGCACGCGCCAGCCGCTTTCCCCGGCTACAAGAGCCCTCAAAAGAGCCCTTTGCCAGCCCGATCCGCCGAGATCCCCTTCCCCAGTTATGCCTTACCTTCACTGGAGGTGCTCTCCTCGGCGACTGACCGTTGGCGTGTTGGCAGTCCGTTTAGAATGGTTTAGGTTGGAAGGGACCTTGAAGATCATCGAGTTCCAACCCCCCTGCTATAGGCAGGGACACCTCCCACTAGACCAGGTTGCCCAAGGCCACGTCCAGCCTGGCCTTGAACACCTCCAGGGACGGGGCTTCAACAACCTCTCTGGGCAACCTGTTCCAGTGCCTTACCACCCTTAAAGTGAAAAACTTCTTCCTAATGTTTAATCTAAACCTGCCCTCTTCCAGCTTAAATCCATTCCCCCTCATCCTATCACTACATGCCCTAGTAAAAAGTCCTTCCCCAGCTCTCCTGTAGGCCCCCTTTAGGTACTGGAAGGCCACAATAAGGTGTCCCTGGAGCCTTCTCTTCTCCAGGCTGAACAGCCCCAACTCTCTCAGCCTCTCCTCATAGGAGAGGTGCTCCATCCCTCTGATCATCCTCGTGGCCCTCCTCTGGACGCGCTCCAGCAGGTCCATGTCCTTCTTATGTTGGGGACTCCACAGCTGGATGCAGTACTCCAGGTGGGGTCTCACGAGAGCAGAGTAGAGGGGCAGAATCACCTCCCTTGACCTTCTGGCCACGCTTCTTTTGATGCAGCCCAGGATGCGGTTGGCCTTCTGGGCTGCGATCGCACATTGCTGTTAGCTGACCTTGGTTATAATAGCAATAAGTATAAGCAGGAGCTTCTCTGCATACCATTCCTTGGTATTCACTATAAATATCAGACCTTATTCGCTAGGAGCGGATACTGTCTGAAAAATATGCCATTAATTTCAGAGTTGGAAGAGGCTTAACTGAAAAGTAAAATTGCTGAAATGAAAATTGGTTCTGTTTCACATTCACCCTCACCCTGTGGTTGTAGATCTTCTTTGCATGACTATCTGATGACTCCACCCCACCCCCCATTTTAATTCCTTATCCTAATTGATTAGTAAGTTTGTAGACAACTGGAATATTTGTCACTGAGTGGGATAGCGTACATAAATTTGTGTCTCTTAAGATCTTTGAGTAAACATTTGAGTGAACACCTTTTTACAATCAGAATTGGAGAACTGTTGAAAAGTATAGTCTGTGGACAACTCTCTAAAGATGCAATTGTTTAGTTTTGCTGACTGTAGTGTGTTTGCTAAGAATAACAGGATCCCTGAGGAATTTGAAGAACTTCACCAACACTACTGAATAAAACCTTGTAGCAGATTCCTTATGATAGATATTATTTATTCAAATTTTTCAGATGAGGAAACTAGGGTATGCAGGAATGAAATAAACTGAACAGTCAAAGGTCAAGGATTGCTCTACAGCTAAATGGTGTATTGTTTTAATTTTGGTCATTAAAATGTGTGTAGTTTAAAAGAGATGGTTCACTAATGCAGCTGCTATTATACTGGTATAGAGGTTGTTATTTGTATTGCCTTAATGTTTATGAAATTCTATGCCAAAATGATCACCAGAAGTCTTAAAGTGAACATCAGACTCTTGTTTGATGAGAGGAAAAATACATTTGCTATTGTTATGTTTTATTTCCATTGTAATAATCTCCACGTTTGTTTTAGACATAAGTGCTGTATAGTGAACATCTATTGGTTGTGTTGGCTTTTTAAGTTTTGATGAGCCCAAAATGAAAGTTTAGAGGGTAGAGCTGCTGATGGACTTAACTCCACTGCTTATGAAACTTGCAAAAGAAACTAGTACTTATTCTACTACATATATTTTTTTAATGTACTTCCATAGATGTGCACAAAACTAAAATTACCTTTTGCTGCATGAATTGCAAAAGCATAATAATATCACTGATTTTAAAAATATTTGGAGGGGAGGCATTTTTTTTGCAAAAAATGTTAAACTTTAGATGTATGGCTTGAATTCTAAAATAAATCATTTAAAACAGAAGATAAATCTGGAGAACTGTAAAGCCATTTTAATGACTGAAAAGCATCTAGAAGTGTTCTAATTATTAAAAGCCAGGATACTGCTTCTGGAATTCTTAGTGTAACCTTGGTTTTCATAGTTTTTCTTGGTGAGTCAAGTGAAAGAACTTCACGCATTTATTTTCTGAAATTTTGCCAAAAGGTGATATGATAAAGTGTCTGTACAGTTTAGATAAAGTATGTTTTAGAGTGAGTTTAATGTAAATAATTGATCTGGCTAGCAAGTTGAAAAATGTTATTCATTAATGAAAGTGAGGTTCCAGTCTGGTCCTGCTTCTCATGTGTTGTTAGATTCTTTCATGTGTGTCTTCTAGGACATATTCTCTGCAGTAGAAATCCCATGTGGAATCTATGTGGTACAGAAATTCTTATCGAACTGGATGTGAAATATGTGAATCCCTGTTTGCGCAAAGTGAGGCCTGTTCGCATCTGAACATGAGGAGAAGGACTTGGGGCTACTGGTGGAGGAAAAACTGAACGTGAGCCAGCAATGTGCGCTCGCAGCCCAGAAAGCCAACCGCATCCTGGGCTGCATCAAAAGAAGCGTGGCCAGTAGGTCAAGGGAGGTGATTCTGCCCCTCTACTCTGCTCTTGTGAGACCCCATGTGCAGTACTGTGTCCAGCTCTGGAGCCCCCAACATAAGAAGGACATGGACCTGTTGGAGCAGGTCCAGAGGAGGGCCACAAAGATGATCAGAGGGCTGGAACACCTCTCCTATGAGGACAGGCTGAGAGAGTTGGGGTTGTTCAGCCTGGAGAAGAGAAAGCTCCAGGGACACCTTATTGTGGCCTTCCAATATCTGCAGGGGGCCTACAAGAAAGCTGGAAAGGGACTTTTTAGAAGGGCATGTAGTGATAGGACAAGGGGTAATGGCTTCAAACTGGAAGAGGGGAGATTTAGAATAGGTATTAGGAAAAAAATTTTTCACTGTGAGGGTGGTGAGGCACTGGAACAAATTGCCCTGGGAATTTGTGGCTGCCCCATCCCTGGAGGTGTTCAAGGCCAGGCTGGATGGGGCTTTGAGCAACCTGGTCTAGTGGGAGGTGTCCCTGCCCATGGCAGGGAGGTTGGAACTAGGTGATCTTCAAGGTCCATTCCAATCTAAACCATTCTATGATTCTATGTGCATTTGGCACTTTAACCCTGAAGAGATGAAAGTTCATAATTATTTGTCCTTTCTGATTTCAGAATTAAGCTATTCTTTGGTTACCTGCCAGCCTGAGCAGAGCAAAGATGTTAGTTGTGTGTTTTGTTTCTCCTTGTTGTCTGCTGATCTATCGTTACGTGTGCTATTTTGCTCTACTGTTTCATAGTAAATAAAACCATTCCTTTAGGTTGAAATGAAATATTCCGTTCAGCTCCAAAGAATAATCTTAATAAAGGTAATATTTGACTGAAAATGCTAGTGGTGTGTTTTAATTCTCAACATGATAGAGAGTAGTAATTTTGTGTATCTTATTGCTGTAGTAAAACTGTGTATTGACTGCACTTGGGTGTTTTGGTGGTATGCGGCAGTTGTGCATACTGTTTTAGCAAATATGAAGTATTTATATTTATACACATTTGAAACTGAGATGATAAAGCTGAAGTAGGCAGGTGGTTATGTGAGCAGAATGTAACACATCTGAAATATCACCAGAACACTCAGCTTAAGTAAATCACTCTCCCAGAAACTGCAAAGGAAACTTGAATGGCCATAGGCAATTTAAGATTTAAATTAGTTTTATCAGTGATTACAACTTGCTTTAGAAAAGGTTCAAGAGAATTTCTCTGCTATATGTTTTGAGAACAATTCCCAGGTCATAAATAGTAATATAAATTATGACTTCATAAATCAAGGGCTTGTTATAAATTTTGAAATTATCTGAATGAGATTTTAGAATCTAGGTGAAAAATAGCAACCTCCTGAAATCTATCTAAAAATATCTCCCAGGAGACAGATCAGGCAGGCTTTTTGCTGTACTTTAGAAGTATGATGGTTATATCTAAAAATGTATTTGCAAACTGTGCTGAGACTCTAATTGCAATACCTTTTGTAAATTGTTAAGTCATTGAAGTCTTTTCAGAAGGGGACATGCCAATAAGTGGCATGAAAGGGAAGAAGAGATTTAATTCATGTTACATGTTGTGTCTGGGAAAGGTCTCTGAATTACCATTTGATGCATCATCTAATAAAATATGTTGTATCTGACCTATAATAACATTAAGAATGTGTAGTTTTGGGCAGTCATATGTTCGAATGCAGATTTAATCTTCTAATTTTTTTTAATCTTTCTAATCTTTTCCCTTGCTGGTTAAACCTGATGTTCTGGTTTTGACTTTTCTCACTTTTACTCTTCTGATTCTCTCCCCCATCCCACTGTGAGGGGAGTGAGTGAGCGGCTGTGTGGGGCTTAGTTTCTGGCTGGTGTTAAATCACAACAGTCTTTTTTGGCACCCAATGTGGGGCTTGAAGGGTTTGAGATAATGACAGATTTGATTGGAATGTGCTAGGTTGAATTTGTAGCTTTTATTGCTGTCTAGCTATTAATTGGCGGGCTCCTGTGCTTGCCATGGGGCTTGCTTGCCTTATTGTATATTAGAGTCTAGTGCTTGTTAGTGGCTGCTTTTTGCTTTCGCTGCTTGCTGTATTGCTTATCATCTTACTCTGCTGTGCCTGGGAACATTTTGATAACAGCAATGGCCATGTGCCTGGGCTGGCAGATGGCCAGGGCATTGCTGATGTTTCTGTGATGCTGTACTGGACAGGCTGGAACTCCAGTGTGAACTCAAGTCGACGGGACTGTGACCTGTGGATGAGTCCATGGAGAAGCAGGACACCCTGAAGCATCTGTGGCCATGGATAAGTCCACGCCAAAGTAGGTACATCTCAAAGCATCTGTGGCCGTGGTTATGTCTGTGCTGCAGCAGATATACCTCTGAAGGGATTGTGGCCCAAGGATAAGTCCTTGCTGTAGAAGGTACACCTCGAAGCATCTGTGGCTGTGCATGAGGTCATGCTGGAGCACCTCAAAGCGTGTGGCCCACGACAGAGCAGGTACACCCCTGAAGGGACTGCAGCCATGGGTAAGGCCATGTTGGAGCAGGTTTACTTCTGAAGGGACTGTGGCTGTGGGTAAGGCCATGCTGGAGCAGGTATATCTCTGAAGGCATTGTGGCCCATGGATAAGGCCACACTTGAACAAGCGCACCTCAAAACGACTGGCTGTGGGTAAATCTATGCTGCAGCAAGTATATACACCTGAAGAGACTGTGGCTCATAGATAAGGCTCCACTTGGAGCGAGTACACCCCTAAGGGACTGCAGTCTGTGGATAAATCCAAGCTAGAGCAAGGGGAGGAGTTCATTGCAATGTTAAACCCTATAATCTGGCCCAAAGGGACCAGGGGTGGAGATTGTAATGGAAATACCTTTACATTGTTGTAACCCATGATTTGAGTTGCATGTTATAGGAATGACTATAGCAGGAACCACCCGAACCAATGGAGGACAAGCCTTACAAGAAGCAGTGCAAGTGCAGCAGTGACCCGATCTGAGCTGGCTTTGGTGCCCAATAACTCCACGCAACACACCACCTCTCCTGTCCTGAGTGGCCACCATAACAGATGGAGCCCAAAGTCATGGACTAAATGAACTCAATGGACATTTTGTGGACATTTATGGACATTTTACAGATATTCCGCAGGGGTGGTCCATAGACTAAAGGAATGATATCTGTGTATTATATCAAAGGATGGGAATGGTGGTGGTGGTTAATGAGAATGTATTGGATAGTGTGAGACGTGAGCATGAAATAAATGGTATGGAATAAGGGGTGGAGAATGTGCTGGGTTTGGCTGGGGTAAAGTTAATTATCTTCATAGTAGCTAGTATGGGGCTATGTTTTGGATTTGTGCTGGAAACAGTGTTGATGATACAAGGATGTTTTAATCATTGCTGAGCAGTGCTTACACAGAGCTATTGTAATAGCAATAAGTATAAGCAGGAGCTTCTCTGCATACCATTCCTTGGTATTCACTATAAATATCAGACCTTATTCGCTAGAAGCGGATACTGTCTGAAAAATATGCCATTAATTTCAGAGTTGGAAGAGGCTTAACTGAAAAGTAAAATTGCTGAAACGAAAATTGGTTCTGTTTTACCTCAAACCAGGACAGTATTAGGAAGCTAGTTTAGCATCCAAATGTTTCTTATTGGGTTTCATAATATGTCATTATTTCTTGAGGCTATTGAGGAGATGGACAGCAGGTTTATACTGTGAATTTCATAAAAGTAATGAAAAGTACATTTCTGTACAACTCTTGGTTATTAAGTTTGTTTTATTAGAAAAGCCTAAAACTCCCTTAATTTAGAATACTTATGAAAGGAAAGCTTTTACAACTTGATTAAGTGTATTTATTTTATAACAGAAAAGGTAGGAAATAATGGTTTCTGCTCTGTGGAACATATTGATTGAAGATTAGGTACTTTCTGTCTGCATATGCTTGCTTTGTCTCTTGGGTTAATTTATAGACCCTTCACTCCCTTCCAGCTTCATATTTGGATGTATCTCTTGTAGGCTTCACTGTTCTCATCAATTCATAACTTTTAGAAAGCTTTCTATTGTGGAGTATTCATAAAGAATAATGTGAAGTGAATTTTATGGATAAAACAGGCATAAAAATATCTCAAAACTGAAATCCCAATTTGGAATTTTTTAACTTCTGAAATATATTTTATAGTTCCCTTCTCAGTTCTTCTCATTACTATAGTAGAGTGAACTTTTCTTTTACTTCTTAATTTTTCCCACTCTCATTTTAAATATTTTAAATATTACCAAATTTCTAACTTTTCCAGAGGTCTAATGTAGAAGATGGATAACAAATTCTTCCCATTTAAGAGTTGTGCAATTTTCATGTATTCCTGTGTCACTGATCACTAACAGAAACTGGATACTGGCCTAGGAAACCGATAGTTTAATGTTGTGCGATGCTTGTGTATAACCTTTTTCAGAACCATTTAATTTAGAAAAATTAAAATTATCGAAGAGAGACAGACAGAAAAGTGGGTTTTTTTAGTTCAATAAAATAAGAGCATGAATTATTTTGAAATGTGCTCAGTTTTATGACATTAAGAAATTATACTTGTATTTTTAATACAAAAATATTCCCCATTAATCTGTTAGAAATTGAGAAGACAATAAAAAGAAGATATAGTGAAGCATAGCTTTTGTGTGTAACATTAGGCTGTAGAAATAATCACTTGACTCAGAGGAAATCTGAAAAAAAGCAAACTATTTCTACATAGAGAAAGATTGTTTCATCCCTGTGTTTATTAAAAGGTGCACTACTGTGAGGATACAGTTTTAAATGTGCTTAAATAGTTGGCCAGAATACACTACAGACTGACCTCAGTTCCTATATGTCTAGTTAATTTTAATTAATAAAAGTTTGCATGGCATTGGTTTATAATCTTATTATGACTTTTCTACAAAAGAAGTTATTTTTGTGTCCATGATTATAGATTAGAAGATAACCTGCACAACTACACCATCTCTTGGCAGCGCGTACAGAACCATACTAATCATATGAAATGAAAAGTATTTGTAATAATATTACATTTTTTGTAAGACAGCCTTGAGTGAGCAAGTTTCTTTCAATTCTACGTATAAAACTCATAATTAAAATCTATTTGAGTATACGTGAGGCTTTCTTTCCAGTGCAAAATATTTTAAAAAACAGTTTGGTTTTTTTCATCATCTCACCATTTCCTGAAGTTTGTTTTCAACAGATGTAAGTGCTAAACAGTTAGCAGAGAGGGTGGTAAAATAGGTAGAGCATTGTCCAGCTGTGTTTTATTTAATATATGACTGCAGTGTTACTACAGAGACTGAAATCGGACACATCCGTGGAACAGCTGCTTTCCTCGAACCAATTTCTAAATTTCTCATGAGACAGAGAACTAGATTTGGAGTTGGATATGACTACCTATATATTTCACAGATTATATATAAATACATATACAGCGTGTCTCTGTGTGTCTAAGTAAGCACGCAAACTTATAATGAAATTCTAGTTTAATAGAGTTTCTGAATGTGTATAATCTTTCTAAGTTCTAGTAATTTAAACAAAGTACTCGTAGATAATTCAACATATGTAATTTTCATTCATATTAACCAAAAATTGCATTTATGGTTTCTATTTCACTTTTTACCATGTATGTATTTCATTTCCAGATTTGGCTTGTGACTGTTTTGTGCTCAAAGCAGTTACCTGTAGTCAGTGCTAAAGCTTAATTTATATTTAATTTTCGGTGTAATGCATTGTATTAAGGTTGGGACAGGATGGCCAAATTAGAAAGCACTGTGCTAGTTCACATATAAAGAGTGAAATATTCTGAAAAAAACAAATTAATTGTACAATCATGGACTATGTTTTTTATGGACACTAAGAGCTCCAGATAAACGTGGCTGCTGTGATCAGCACATAACCTGGTAAGAGCATATAAATTACACTGTATCCTAGCTAGCTCCCTAGCCTGTTTCATTGTCCTCACCAGTATGCAGGTCTGTGGCCTTGTTTGGAGAGCAGATTGCGCCCGAGACCTGTAAGCAAACTTTATCTTGTTGAGGTCACGAGAGTATACTGCTGTGATATTTATAGAGGCTGTTCCACCAGGGCTTGCAAAAGCACAGCTAGTACATGTATGTGTGTTCTTGCCCTTGTAACGGGAGGACTGGCTTATATTCAAGACCACCTTCAAGAGCCTGAGTGATTTTTCAGAAGCTCTGATCAAGTAGGGACACCTGTTTTAGTCAGCAGAAAGCATTGCATTGCCAGCCATGGCAATGCCAGCTTGTCACTTGACAAAATATGCAAATGCCTGGTTGATTTTGATATTTGATGCGTGGAAGTGTGGTGCCAAATGGGGTTGGAATTGATAGGGATGTAGGAATGTTTTCTGTACTCCAGAAAGGTCGCTGTTGTTGCTAGGCTATTGCATTGAGGTAGTTTTAAAATGGTAGTTTACTGCATGTCCATATGTGTTATGGAAAACAGAGTGGTGGTTTTGTTGGGTTTGACTTTGTTTTTCTTTATGTGAGAAACACACAAATGTGCTTGAGGATTAAGTGAATGTTCTGTAATTAGGAATTATTGGAAGAATGTATATTTAACTCATTGGTAAAGTACAGCTGTTAAAGATGACAAAAGGAAGTGACAGTGGACCCTAAAAATAAAGAACCGTTATCAAGGAAATGGAGTAGAAGGAAACAAAGAGGGTAAAGGCGTCAAAGTAATAACACTGGCAACAGGATATTGACTGGATTTATTATAGTGTGTTTTACAATATGTGATAGAAAGCAGATGACACATTATGATGCATATAAAAATGTTTTTCTTATGATTAATGGTTAAAAGAGGTTAGATCTTCCAGGGTGTGCTGGTTTTGGCTGGGGTAAAGTTAATTATCTTCATAGTAGCTAGTATGGGGCTATGT